>JAQISU010000135.1:9287500-9860000 GCA_029339505.1 Unio delphinus | reverse complement strand
TTAAAAAACATGGTTTTCAATGCCGTCATACATTATTTTGGTCACAATTTGGGTGTACACGCAGTTGATATTTGGGTCAAAACGTCCTGGCAAAGGACACGGGTAAATCCAAGATGATCTCACTCAGCTGAATGTGTGTCTTTTGTTACGACAAGGAAAAAAAAACACATTTGGTGGCTATATGCCAAACACCGAACTGGAGATAGTGATTTATGGTGTGCGATGAATCTCAGGCTTCCTCAAAAGTTAATTATTTTATGATATTCTCTTAGAGGCAATGATGTTTGAAATTAGACCCGTACATTATTTTCCTGTATGAATATGGGCTATTATGGTACTGAAGTATAAGAAGAAGTTTAGAAATAATAAATTTTATAATACCAACTTATTGATTTTAACAACTGCATTGTCCGGTTCAAACCAGCAGCAACTGGGCGGTTTCAATATGAATAAAGACATACTTTAGAATGAATTACCCCTCTTATCTAACAAGTTTTGTCAGGAAATCGTAATTACGGGGAAATAAACTGCTCATGTGATTGTTACCAGTCACGTGAACCAACTTACACAGGTCATCATTAGTATATGCATGTTAGACATAACTTTGACATGCTGATGCCGGCCAAACCAATAAAACTCGTTTCTTCATTCTTATTTCCTTCCTTTATCGTTCTACATATAATTATAGTGTTCAGACAGACAATTAGATAACATTAAATTGAGATCAACTGCAAAGTGAATTATAGATATAACGCACTCGGTACATGTAATTACATATACAAATGTTATATGGGAATATCTTTAAACTAAATGGATTATGTGCTGGCTTCCAGGATAACAAGTTCGTGGATATTTCCTATATAAAAAAAACTGACAATTTCTTAGAGTGATGGCAAAATATAAGCTGCCTTGGTTCAGTGGATGGAGAGCCAGACTCGAGCCTGAAAAGTCGTGAGTTCGAATCCTGACCTCATATAGGCTACAGTGGTGTGTCCTTGGGCAAGGCACTTTACTCCAACTTGTCTCGGCACTAAGTAACCTAATTGTGTTCATCTGCCGTAAATAACAAACAAACTGGCAAACAATCATACAAACACAAACAAAAAATCCTGAAGACATGTTATCTTAAACAGTGGTAATAATGATACAAATAATAATTATGATACATATATGCCATCCTAACGAGTAATACAAATGATACATACATGCCATCATGACGAGTAATAATAATGATCATGCCATAAGGACGAGTAATAATAATGATACATGTCATAATGACGAGTAATAATAATGATACATGGCATTATGGCGAGTAATAATGATACATGCATAACATCAAGACGATTAATAATGTTACATACATACCATCATGACGAGTAATAATAAAGATATATATCTTTATTATATATAAAAAAATCCTAAAAGAAATCTTTTTAATAATTCTAAATAATTTTTTATTTCATAAATAAATCTTTGAAAAATCTTATAGATTTTTTAAGATTTCACGTATAGACTAAATTGTAGGGTTTCATCTTGTAGATCAATTAAGTTATTGGATTGATCTGTAATTTAAAATTAATTCTTGTTAACAATTTATTATGGCATTGCATATATACAGGATTAACCGGATTCTCAATTATTAACCATCCAGGTTTAACTGTTGGAGCGAATGAATATAAAATATAACCTTGCTGAGCTTGATTTGATTCTTCTAGATTTATTTATTTGATAACTTCCTTGGATAACATCACATACCAAATTTAACGCGATCACCGTAGATATATTTACATTGTGTGGAGCGATGTGTATACAGCCGCCTTCTGGATCATTATTATATTTAAGAGTTTTTATTTCTGGTGATTTTGTTTTTTTCCATTCATCATGAATTTTTTTGAAACCAATATCGATGGCGTCACTGAGAAGTTTTTTTAGTTCAGATACGTTATATCCGGGTAATTTAAATGTGGGAATATCTTCAATTCGGATATTATATTTTTCTGTAAATGTTAGTCTCGCCATGGAGGGATTATCAGAGAGTATATTTTGAATCAATTGTAAATTAAAATTTTCCATATCGTTGATGATTTTGTTACATGTTTCTATGATGCTGATAAATTCATCTCGGGTAAGCGCACCAGATTTAAGGGATATTAACAATAATGAAAAATCATTATTCATTGAAATTTTCAGTAAATTTAGGTTGGCCAACAGAATAATAAAACCCATCCTCCCTAATTTCGTATTTAGTAATAAGAAAATTTATATTATTTGTGTATTCTATATAACATTTTACATCATTAACGGGTTTTATCTTATCTGTGATGCATTCAGATTTTTTTGGTTCTGGTATATCAACGGTTTCTTTCTGTTTAGGTGGTAGTTCAGGCCATCCTAGTACGGTTCTAATAGAGCTTTGATAAATATCTACGACATACTCCGGTGATTTGATCTCAACCGCAAATGATAAGGTTGGTTCGTGAACCGTTATTGCGATTTCAGATTCTTTTTCTCCCGTGACTGATATTATTCTACGTTGAAATTCGGCGTTAATTTATTCAATTCGATATGACCCTGTCGGTATTGACACAACATTCCAATCTGGAGATCCATCCGGTTTATTTTTCCATGATACTACTAAAGAATTATTTGGTTGTTGACTGTCAAATGGTTTTGATCGTATATTAGGCCAGCTGTGATATACCCGTAATTTCGCTAACGCGATCTCATTCACGGGAACTGGAGTTGGAAAATTTACGCTAAATTCAGGTTTTGTCGATGATATTGATATCATGCTTGTTCTCGTTGGAGTTGTATTTGTTGTTATTCGTTGAAGCAGTTCTTGCGACGATGTCCCTGACATTATTATTATTATTATCACGCTCCTATTTCAATATCGTTGAATCAAACAACCGGACTTTCTTTGAAAACTCATCGTCGGATATTATCTGATCATCGATTGAATTCGAGATCAACATTGACAATTGTGAATGTGCGTTTGACGCGGTGATAAGTTTAACCGCGTAATCGTGTAATTTTTGTTGACTACACGATGATATTTTTTTTGTTATCCCGGTTATTAATCCAGCTATTGTTGCCGCCGCGGAAATACAAATTGGAACAACAACCGGAGCTATCAACGTCACCGAGGATAATATTATTCCAGCGCTGGCAATCACACCAGACACCGAGTACACAGATACGTCAATGGCGGTGATTCTACGCTGATATTTTTTCTTTTTATTTTTATATTCATTAATTAATGTTTCAAGTTTGTCTTGAAATTCTTTTACGGTGTTATATCGATATTGTGATATAGTTGACATTGTTTTATCTAGAATCTATACTTAGATTTAATTTATCTGGTATAGATTCCAGATACCATCTTATTGGGGCTCTAACTACGGTGTTATCAACAGCTGAAATTAGGTATGATATAGAATCCGACGTATTATTATTATCTTTGTATGATGATACCGTGTTAACTCCTTTCCCAATTATTATCGATATATTTAATTCTATTGGGTTTAAGAGTGAACTAGCGGTAATATTAAATTGGTGCTCAGAAATTATTGTAAATCGATAAATACCTTTAGCAGTTATGTTAGGTATACTTAAAGTAAAATCACTAGTCCAATCAATAAACCCCTGATTAACTAGATGTACATCATTATCCATCCTCCTTCGAGATTTTATTCTTATAATATCTATTTCCGCTTTAATTTCAGCGAGGGATGGTGTAGTTACAATTGGAGATCCAAAAAACTTATTAATTACATTTCTACGAAATTGATTATAATTTTTCAGATGATCGTCAAATTCTTTATCGTATTCGGTAAGTTTATCTCTGATTGTTGACACGAGTACATCTGGTTTAAGTTTTCCATCATCGGAAAATACCGCAATAGAATTTTCTGTTACACCGCAATGTTTAACTAAAATATCATCTATGGAAATATTGCTAGATTTTAATTTACCTTGACGGTCCTCAAATGTAACTATTTCATTAGAGTCAACGCTTACTAGGTTTACCATATCAGCTATTTCATCTTCGATTATTTTTTTAATCTCATCTGGTTTAGCTTCACCAATTTCTAATGTTTTCGTTTGTTGAGTTGTAGATCTCCCCCAAATATCAACCATTATTTATAATCGTTAACTACTCTCTAAATGTGTAGTATTTTACCGCTAGTATACTCGTTTACAACAATATGTGGTGGTTTTGATGATTTTGAAATTTCATCAAGAACATTTAACACCTCTCTACCACATATTGGTGGATCATTTAACGTTTGTGTAGGTAGCGTGGAATACCAAATTGGAATTTTAAATCAACCTACGTATTTATAAAATTCTTTAGGTGGTGGTAAACCATATGAGTCAAAAAAAATAATTCCACGTGGATCAATCACGTAACAGACCCAGTGAGTACCAGGCCCATCAGAATTATCGAGATTAATAATACCGGTTTCAACGTTATTAGGTTGTGTTGGTAATTGATCTTTCATAAATACTCCTAGGAAATTTTTTTTTATAGTTTTTTAACAGCTTCGATTAAATCAAAATTTGACATTGGAAGGATTTCTCTTAAGGTTGTCCTAATCGTAGGCCGGATCCTCAGTATACCCATCCCGGAGGTGTTCCTGGTAGTCTTAATCCTCGTCCTTTTTTTTACCTGAAATATTTCCACCGGTTTTTGCTCTTCTTATGGCAGTTTTAACAGCGCTAGCAGCTATTATTTTAGTTAACGGAGCTAGTGATTCAGCGATTGATTTTCCCGGAGATATATTTCCACCGGTTGCTTTCTTTAACGCCATTCCCGCCGCGGTACCGACAGCTCCTAATGCCGCCGCTTTAGCCATCGCAGGGGCCGCCGCAGCAATCAATGCTTTAATCGCGGCCAAAAACGGAAATATTCCTCCGGTTTTTATCATATCTTTTATCGCAGCTGAGGATAGAGTAATCTGAACTCCTTTTTTTTCTTTAAACGCTTTATTAAAATGATTAACTTGAGTTTTTGTCAACGATAATTTATTTGATCCACCTGTCATCTGATTATACTTCAACGTAATCGTCGTTCCGCATTGTTTGGCTGATCCCGATTGGAGTTTCTTTATCTGGCCAGGTGTTAATGGAACATTAATAACACTATATGACATTTTATATAACACTAATTGGTTCAATTACGGAGTAATTAATTACGGAGTAATCAATTATGAAGTAATCAATTGCAGAGTAATCAATTACAGATTGTCAACTGGTGCATCTACGATTTTCATTCGTCCTCCAATACCTTCTAATAGCATTGATTTATCACTTAGAATAACGGCAATAGCTCTATAATTATCAATACCAGCAGGGCGTGTTAAACGAGCTCTAAAATGTATGTCGACGACGGTGTCAACATTTTGATCACGCGCCATAAACGATAGTAATCTGTGGTATGCTCGCGCAATATGATTTTGACCATATTCTAGTTGAACTTCTTCAGTCGGCTCCTGTTGACCATTTACCCTTAACGTTGCCTCTCTAACATCGAGTTGATCAAATATCAGATGACTTCGCTCTTGATTACCAACTCGCTCGGTATTTTGTAGCGCTATAAATATATGACGTGGAGCTGAAATGCCCTGTTTAGATGCTAAATGCCACGTAAATACATCGTTAACGTTATCCTGTTTAGAATCTGTGGATACTGATAGCCAACTTAGCAATGATTTTCCTCCTTGATTCATGAAATCTAGTAATCGAGATTCTGAAGTGATTGACGGTGTCAATACTGGCATCCACAATGCTATTTTTGTCAAATTAACCTTACCAGCTGGAACTCCAGCACCTCGCCAGATTGCATCATCATCCGTGCACTTTCGTACGAGAGCTATTGTATGTTTTGCACCGTAAATAACCTTTCTAACATTTCTACAGAATCCAAATATGTGATGCAGTGGAATCTTACATGAAAAACTTCGACGCTGTCCCTGTAACATTGCAACGCGCGCTGCAAATCCTAGGTTGTATCTGGGATTAGCGCCCATTACAATATCAAATGCAGCACCCGGTCTTATTTCATGTTCTGGACCAACCGGTTGTGGATCTACTGCATTATCCTGTGCTGTTCGAAGTTTAATATGTTGAATATGGTCAGCATTATCGGTAATATCCTTCGAGAACATCATAGACGGACCTGCAGATCTTGTATAATCGTCGGAGTATCTTGCCAATCCGATTATTCCCGTGGCAGTATCAACATCACGCTCTATAGATTCAATTTCTCTTCCGTCGATTAGATACCTAGCACTTTCGAATAACGCCATAATCCCATTATTGACAAAACCAACTCGGATATTTGGGTTATTATCATACGGTGTATCAGCTGCAACGTTTGTTACGAGTTCTCCTTCAACTTCAATGAACGCTTCACACGGTACAAAGTATTTGCTGGTATCTTGAACTTGAAGTTCAATTCGTGATTGTATATTAGGTTGTATAGCTTGATAAGAGTAGAATTGATAATTTTGTACTGAATCGTTCTTAGGTACTGGAGCATCTATGTCAAATGCCGGATCAGCTTGTTGTTTAAACATTATTTATAATCATTATGGTCTAAATTGTAAATGAAAATCTTCGAAAATCCTTTGGATTTTCCATTTCCATTTTCATTTGTAATTTTATCATTGACGACTTCGTCGTCGACGACGAAACCCACTATCATATTCGCGGTTATATTATCCTGATTTCCAATTTGAAGATTTTCCTGATTCGCCAAAAACGAAGTCGCCAAAGAAGAAGTCGCCAACGAATCGAATTTTTGTTGCACCGCTTCATTTATTGCCTTACTAACCTGTGCTGGCATTACCGCTGTAGACGGTAGTGGTTTCTTTTTCCGTCTAACTAACGAGGTTACCTTATCCTTCACAGCGGTAAATGCCTTCCCAGCAAGATTTCCAACAGTGGAAATACCTTTATCACGAATAACATCAATACTTTCATCCCCATTTGTTTTACAAACGGCGCTACCTTCGGAGCCATTTTTGAAAAAAAAACTAAAATTGTATTACCGAAACCATCTCCGTAATACGCTTTATAAACTGGATGTCTGGAATTGACTACGTAGACGCTAACCGGTTTATTATCATTGTAATGTGTAATCATTCTTTATATATTAACTACTAATTAAATCGTGTATTCAATCAATGAGATATCCGGGAAAATCTTCCACGAGTTCGCTAATAAACTCTCGATATGTTGCCATGTCCATAATTCCGCCTTGGAATAACCGTCTACAAATATCAGCTGTTTCATTAATTAACTCTCGAGAATTATTTCCAGCTCGTTTTCCCCCAATAAGAACCTCTAATCGTGATATATCATCCAGAACACTATCGGGGCAGAAGTGATCTTGTGAAAATCCGTTTTCAAACCCCTTTCCGGTTATTTTTTTTTTGAATATTCTGGTATTTTTTCTACATCTACTTTTACATTTCCCATAAAAACTATAAACTTATTTTTTATATCACTCGTAATTCTTGTTTTATTTTTATTTAATAAAAATATTTTATTTCCCCAAACATCTATATCTTTCATAAATTTTTTAGCTCTTTCATCTTTTAAATAATTATTTCTTGTTTTAAAATTTTCCTTAGTAACTTTAATTAATTCAGTATACGATCTAATTGCTTTATTCGTATTTATGGCGTCACTCGTAAATAGATTTTCTGGTGTATAATCTCGTGGAATATCAGCAGTAGCCTCCCGTGGAATTTCCTCTTCCACCGGCTGAAGATCTTTTTCTTCTAGTTGCTCTCGTTGTTGTTAAGCGGTTATAATATCACCGGGAAGTGTTCTTAAAGATTTTTTTACTTGTTTAGACCGGGATGCTATTTTTTCAAATACGGGGAGTGTACGTTGTCGTTGAAAATCGGCAAGTGATTCCACCGCGGTTGTTACATCTTTGGTCGCACTTATTACCGGGGTAAATAATTGTTGTGTATCAGCGGAAAATTCCGTTTGAAGTTGTTGACGCTGTTGTAATTTTTCTCTCACAGCATCTCTCAATGGGATATATACTTTAAGCGCGGCCGCTCTCACTATAGCTAGTCTAGTTGTTAGTGATTCGCCTACCATTATACATAACTTTATTTTCACAATTGAAAATCGTAAATGAAAGAATTTACATTTCAAAAATCTTAAAAAGATTTTCGAATTTTTTTTTTTTAAATCCTTGGAATTTTTCACACTGACTATAATTTCTGACCACGGTTATCACTGTAATTCCCGTATTGTTACGATTACTGAGTCAAATTTTTAGACTATAATTTCCGACTATAACTTTATTTTCCGTGTTTATATAATGCGTTCACCAACATATTTAACCGTCGATGACGAGGAGAGAATCCTCGCACTGAAAGGTATAAAAGGACCCGTAGAGGTATCTAAAGAATTTAAAATCGGATTAACTCGACTATATAAAATACGGTCGAAAACACCATATAACGCTACAACCAGCGGGAGTTTTAACTCGTATAAAGAAGCGCGACAGCGTCAATTACAAAAACAGCGTGATCTCGCCGAGGAGATTTCTGATCTTCGTAGAAATAATGCAAATTCTGAAGTTGAGTTAACTCAATTAAAAAATATACGGGAATCACAACGACAAGAATATTTTGAGAAGAAGCGGCGGTATAAAGATCTTGGAGAGAGTCAAGAACAACTAAAAAAAAGATTGGTAACAGAACCGGTAAAATTGAAGAGTTAACACAAAACTATAATAATCTCATTGAACACTATAAACATATATTATCGGAAAATACTAAAATTCAGGATGCCATCGATTATGAATACGCTGTTAGAGCTACACCAATGCAAACTAAAAAAAATAAAATAATAGGATTCTCCAACGGTAAATTAACATTAGTTGAGAGTAAATTAAAATCCTATGGATTTTAACAAAGAGATTTATCGTATTCTCTTGCCGCGTTGTTAATAAGCTCTTCCCTGTTAAATACATCTCCGATAGATTTCAACAGTGATTTAAACAATTTAGATACTGTCGTAAACTCCTTGAGAAGATCTGGATTAGATTGTTGAAGTTGATAAATTATTTCATTTCTTGCACGGAGTAGTGTCTTTATAACACGGTACTCTGAGCGATAAGTCGGATATTGTTTATCCCGTGCAGATACTAGTTTATCACACTCGTTGTTGAAATACTCAGGTGTAAATAATTTAACATCGTGAAACTCGCGCACACGGTTAAGTTCAGTTATCAATTCGTTGATGATTTTGTCGTTGAAACTTGAAGTATTCATTGTATATATATAATATCTTTTTTTAGTTTAATTGTTAAATTTCTTTCAGAAATTTCCAATGAAAATGGATTTTCATTTACAATTTCATGAGATCCACGTCTAAATGTTATATCAATTACGAATACACAAATGAAACTCTACAGTTAAATTTTCTTGAATACGCCGTTTTACGAAATCCATCCGCGACATATTTCACAGAAGTTCTATTAGCGTCAAAATATGTAGCGGCCGATGACACCGATGGAAAATCTTCGATGATAGTATCATAAAAAGCTGTCACGGGTCTCGATATACGATTTTTACTTCGTAAAGGATTTTGGTTAAGGGAGTTTTCTCGAGGTTTAACAATCCTTAAATTGTCGGCGCGATTATCCAATTTATTTTGGTTTATATGATCTATTACAAAACCTTTGGGGATAACCCCGATGAAAATCTCAGCGATAAATCGATGAGCTAGATATTTTTTTGTTTGCTGTCCTAAACGGATCGTAATTTGTAAATAGCCGGCATTACTAACTTGACCGATTGGAACTCTTCGTCGTCGATTTCTAATAACTCCATCTCGTGACGACTCGTAGTTAGCGTAAATCGGATGTGGAGCGTATTCGTCGTTATTATTCATTATTTTTAATAAGAATTTTATCCGTTTACATGTTATTATCATTTTTTCTGTTTACATAATCCTGCGAAGATTGTATAACAGGAACATGGTGATTAATATTTGTGTGTGTGTCGTAGTAGTATTTAAGATCTCTATATTTTTTACCACCGTGAATAGAACATAGTTGAGATTTTCCCCGTACTCCTACGCCGCATACAAGACAAGGTTTTGGCCCGAGACTACCATTTCGAATTCTTTGCATATGCGAAAAACAATATTCATTTTTACATGATCGTCTACACTGCGATAATTTGCCGATAGGTAACCACTTACAATTATTCGTCGTCATATATAATAATTAATTTTTTTTAATTTAAATATTCGTCATAATTATATATATGATTAATAATTCCTACGATTACCGCAGTAAAACGCGGTTGAGGACCTATTTTAACCTTGATGGAATTTCAGGGCTATTAATTCGAAAAATAAAGAATAAGCCAATTATTAAAAAAATACGAGGAGGTGTAAATGAATTTTTTAAGGATGGCGCGGCTAACACATTATCAAGCTATATAATTATACCCGAAGACGTTAATAAACCAATAGTTGATGAGGTTATGGATGATGGAAGGGCAGCAGTGTTATTATCGTCGTTGGAACCGGGAATATCATATCTGATAAGGATAAAATATATTAAATCCGACGAAGAAGGTCGACGATGGGTTATCAGAGATAATTTAACCCCCGTAATGAGAAATAGGAAAAATGTTGTTATAAATCGAGAATCTAACCCTGGGATATTAACCGGAATTGATGGTCACTACTATGAAAGATCTTACCCAGTAACCGTAGTAATTTATGGATTATACGCGATAAATGATAATCCAGATATTGAAAAGTTATCTCCGATGAAAATATCGACGTTAAATTGTGTAGCGGATCGTGTAATGGAACATTTTACAAATGCATCAGGAGGAAATAAGTTGACAGACCAGCGACGTAATAAGATAGTATCCTGGGGAAAAACCGTAAAGGATACTGGAGCTACAATTGCAGATGTTGAAAAATTAGAGCGATTATTAAAATTCCCAATATCTGTAAAAACTATAACCGGAGATATATTACACGAATCAAAATATAAATCTAATGGAGCTTCGATTGAAATTATAGATTATAATTCCCACGGTTGGAGTTCAGCAGTGTTAATATTTCCACGAGAGAGAGCTATAAAATATATTCCTGAAAAATTCTGCAAAGACGCCTTATACGAGGAAAGGTTATTCGATGCAATTTATAAATTAAATAAAAATGATCCTGCATCTGTATGGTTGTTAAGAAGTCTTGAAGATGAACAAGGAATGTTTAATCAATTTTTCACACCCGGCGGAGAGTTATATCGTACTGAAGAATTAAATAATCGGATGAAAACAGTTACCGAACAATTTGTAAAGAATTTTGACGAAAAACTTCTCACGAACAGCTTTACAGTATCGTCAGTGGTATCTCATTTTGCCAGGGAGAGAAACTCTTGGAGAGTAACACCTAAAGAATTTCTTGATGATATTAAATTAAGCTGTGTTAAGTATGGTCACGGTGGATTGTGGAATACAAAATACTCCCGTGATGGTATGATCGCGATTGATATAGTTGCATGTTATCCCGGAAGTTTTCTCGGATACGGAGAGTGTTCAGAATATTTTAAACGATTTGACCATCCAAATCATGAAATGTGTCGTGTTGCGATTAATGGAGAATTGCCTGAATTTGATTTAACAGGATTTGCACGTGTTATATCATTTGAACTTAATAATAGATTACATCCGTGTAGTTACGCTTGGAACGGTAAACATATGTCTGAAAAACATTGGATGCCGATTGTGTTATTGAGAGATATGTTAGATAGTGGTATCTTAACATCGTTAACTGTCGGTGAAGCTATTATATGTTATCGAGCTCAAAAAGAAATTTGGCTACCACAACCTGATTTAGATGATATAATATCACAACAACGAAAACAATTTCCAAATTCCAACGAAGATGAAATTATGAACATATCTAGAATGTTATTTGAAAGTAAAATTAGACCGGCGAAAGATCTCGGACGAAAAATAATCGGAAAATTTACTCAAGGTGGAAAATTTGATAACGTGAAATATTCTTCAAGGTTAATAATGGATAACGTCGAATATGACTTTATAATTAAATATTTAACAGCGAAGGGTAAATTCGTAGATCGTAGAGATGCATTCTTGTCAAATGGAGACAAATTAGGTACGATTGTTTCATATATAGACGGGGAAAATTCCCAGTATACACATTTAAGAAGTTCTATGTTAGCTTATTCCGCTATTAATCTATTTTCGATGATAAATAGATTTCCTAACTACGCTGTTAGAGTAGCTACTGATTCGATGTATATACATGAAAAATATCTTAACTTGGTAGCTCCATTTACAGATCCAGAAGAATCCTGGGGAAGTTGGAGAATTAAAAAGGAAATATTACACGAATACTCGGAGTCAGCAGATGTTGGGATGAATGATAAATATTTTATGTGTATTACGTTATCAGAATTATCTAACGCACCGCCGATATCAGATCCAATAGGTAGATATAAAACGATTTATTTGAACGGTTGTGGTGGATCAGGAAAGACAACTCGTGTTATTGAATTATTTCAGGGTAAATTAAACATGATTGTGTTAACACCGACTCATAGACCGCTAGAGAGATGACTCAACGAGGGGTGAAATCTTGAACCTATCACAGCTTCTTTCGATGAAAAGGTGATGCGTGGACTCCTGAAAGAATGGGAGATAAATATATTCTACCGGTAATTATTTGGGATGGGGTGTGTACTGTATCATTGAAAATTTTACAAATATTCCTTGAATGGCTATCAACGAAAACAACAAAAATTATTATGTGCGGTGATCACGGTCAACCACCGCCATTTAACGGTGGATCTCCACATGATTGGCTTAGGAAATACGTAGATTATTATGAAGAGATTAATACCGATCACAGATCACTAGATGAAGAATTACGAGAACTAAAAAGTAGAATTAGATTACAACAAGATAGAATACAATGTAAAATAATTAGAGAAGTAACTCCGGAAACTCCGTTAGATGAATTTTGGGAATCGGGGACTCCAAACGATTTAATAATCGCGAGTAGAAAAGCAATCCGAGATAAACTTAAAAAAGAGTTATTCCAAATACATAAAAAAAAATTTATAGCGCTTCCAGTTCCACTTTGTTATAGAACATTATATAGACGACGACAAAATATTGAAGTTGATATTCCAGGGAGGGATGAAAAGCAAAAATTAGTACTAAATGATATTGTATACGTTGATATTAGCGTCTTTGAAAATGCAATAAACGCTAATAAATCCCCGTGGGTGCTAGGTTATGCGTCAACGATACACTCCTCACAGGGATTAACCATCACTAATACAATAGTTTACATCGTAGATAATCGAATTGATTGGTCAAATTTAGTTTATCTTGCAGTATCACGAGTACGGAGAATAAATCAATTACGAAGAATTGTTATATCTAGTTGAGACCACGCGGTGGTAACTGAGTATCCTCGGGAATTACCTGTAGTTGTTGTCGAGTAAACCCTCGTTGAGGAGCAGTTGAATCACGTTTATAAATTGCTGGTCTACCAGTGGACCGTGTTATACTAGATACTTTATGTACGGTAACGCTCCAAATAGGATCAGTAGCTTTTTTTTTACCACCTTCAAGCTCTCCTGGCTCGTACAAATATCTTACAGTGACATTACCAAGAATTTGTTCTTTGAAATCTTTTTGTGGTTGTACGGGTATATATTTTTTTTTAATCGCGCTGTTAGGTTTCATATTAATTGTTCTAGTAATCTCATTATTGAATGCAGTAATTACACCTGGTAATCGTTTAACCCATTCACGAGATCGTTCATGTTGGATGAATTCCTTCGCGTATTGATATCCAAATAACCGCTCAGCAAGTGTCCGATTAAATCGTTCAACAATTGCCTGATCGCGATGTAACGCGGTATGTCCTCGTCTGATGGCGACATTATGATGTTTCATTGTAGATAACACTACACCTTGAAATTCTTTACCAGCATCAACCTTCAATAGATTTGGGTAATTTAGAGGACCTCGTCGATAAATCTTTTCAAATGCGGAAGCTACTTCAGCAGATGATTTTGTTTTAAACGGCTCTGCTTGCTTGTATCGACTCGCAATATCAACTACGGTTAATGCATATTTATAACCGTTATCATACGGTAGAAATAATATATCAGCTTGATGAACTTCATTAGGAACTGTAACATCAAAATGCGAGTAGTTAATTTGATTAGGCGGCGGTAGATAAACTTGCCATATCGCCTGTTTAGATAACCAATCAGCTGCAGTAGTATTTTTTACTTTTGCAGCACTAGCTAGTTTACCAATTGCTGATTTACCTTTCCAGTATCCTGTCGGAGAATAATAAATTTTTTCCATATTATATACTTGCACCAAGCAATAATTTACCTTTCATGGCAGATTTTATCACCCACGAAGCTAATTTTTCCTTGAACGATTTATCAGGAATAGCATTCAACGCGTGAATTAATTCTATATCTGCAAGATGGCGATGTTGTAAATCACCACTCCGGTACGCTATATCGTGTACACGACACGCTTTATCGATAGCGTTTATCGGAAATTCTTCCGGGTTAGGATTATTTTGATCATCAAGTCGTATATCTAATCGAGTTCCCGGTCCACAATAACTATACCCGGGAAGATGTTTTTCACCTGAATAATTTGACCACGGTAACCCTGGAAGTTTAATTAACTTAGCGGTAATATCACCTCCTCGTTTTTTTTAATTGAATTTTTAACAAATTTATATTTTTTTTATTCCACATATTTCACAATTACCAACAACAGCACTTCGATTTTGTTTTGTAGTAGTATTTGTCAAGTTTAACGTTGGTGTACGCGCTTTACATTTAACACAATATAAATCCATAAATATATTTATGTTATATCAACAAATGGAAGTGATTGATTTCTCCGCGTTAAAAAAGAAACCACCGGTAAAACATCATCCAATGCTACCAGACTCTATCAGAATGATAATCATAGGGCCATCCGGGAGTGGCAAAACTCAATTATTGTTAACAATGATAATGAAATATCTAACCTGGGATAAATTATATTTGGTTTCTCCGAGCGTAGACGATCACCATTGCTATCAGGTGTTAAAAGATTACGACGATACCGTTTCAAAATCTTACGGTGGGAGTGTAATTGAATTTATAACAAATATCAATGATGCGCCATCCGTTGAAGACTTAGATGCGGGTGTTAATAATCTTGTCGTGTACGACGGAGTAATGTTGGACCAACAAAAAAATCCAGCTATGATATTCTCGAGAGGTAGACATAAAAACTCCGACGTGATATATGTAACTCAGCGTTACACTCAAATACTAAAAGTAATCCGGGATAACTGTAATCTGTTTTGTGTTTTTAACGGAGTTGATACTCATACACTACGAAATATCTGGCAAACTTGGTGTCCCGACATGGATTATATTCGATTTCAAAATTTCTTCAGCGGTGCCAGAGCTACCCCACACGGATTTATCACGATAAATATACATGATCCTCGGACACGATATCGAGTTGGATTAGATCGTATTTACGGATAACTTAATTGATCTACAAGATGAAACCCTACAATTTAGTCTATACGTGAAATCTTAAAACATCTATAAGATTTTTCAAAGATTTATTTATGAAATAAAAAATTATTTAGAATTATTAAAAAGATTTCTTTTAGGATTTTTTTTTACTATTCCAAATCAGCCGAATTTAGGAGGTCACCTATTATACTATATAATCGGGACGAATTTAGGGTTCACCCATTCAGCTGCTCAATGATTCCGTAAATTGCCGAGTATTTCCCAGTTTTAATGAGACTCTAGATCACGTGGTCTCGTGACGTCATACTAGCCAGTCCTCGTATACAAACAGAAACATAGCAAGCGAGAAAGGCCATTTTTAACGGTTTTCATCGGAAGTAATTTTTCACACACTCACACAAACACACAAAAACAACACCCCACAAATAAATCTGCGAGGAGGAAATCATAAGTAATTAATTTCAAAATTAAGAAGCTTCCTTTCTATGATTCAATTACAGTGTATTTTACATGCATGCTACAGTTAGCATATTGACAAATCAGTAAGTATATTCATGTCTCGTTGAAATAGATTACGTACTGTACTGGTCAGTGCTGAAAGAAATGTTTTAAGCACAGACCCCGGGCTGATGACTTAAATAAACTTATTAGCCCTGACTGAAATTCCACAAACCCGAACAGTTCATATATGTTAACTTTCAAGCCAGAGGAAGAAAGAAAGAAAATAAATTCCAATTTTGGAGGTATTTCCTCCATATCTCGTAACATCTCTCTTGATTTTTCGCAGTTAACTCTCGATTATTTCAATATGTCTCTCAATTTTTATTTCTCAGAAGAAGAAAATCCATATATAATTTTTTTTTATGAAGTGTGCAGTCCACAGATGTCATATTCTATTTTATCACTTGTGAATATTGTAGTGAAGAAATAATTAACATCACAGGACAGTTTTGTCTTCAGTAAATAGTTTAAGATTAAACATTATTCACGTGCATTTCAGATTGTTTAACTACTACAGAATTACTTCTTGTAAAAAAATAATTGTCACCAATTATGTTAAAACCCATGAATTATCACAATGAAGGCTGCGTAATTTTCTCTGCAAACAAAATCTCCATTTCCGCCCCAAACAAACTCGGCCAGTTAACACCTGACGTTCTTCTACAATATATGTAAAGTTTCATTACCATGATTAAATTAAAAGTAGGAATAAAAAAAATTAAGACGCAGTTTATGTGCCCCTAAAAAACTAATTCAAAATAAATATTTAATTCAGTAAACAGTGTTACATATCTTAACACTTAAACTAAAAGAAAAAGGGTGGGATATAAAATGTGGGAAAACAATGGCCACATACATGTACAGCAATGTTTGACTGCAGATTTGAACTGTCAAAATGAAGTCTTTGGCCTCGAAGTTACAACAAAATTCGGCATCGTTTATTTGCCAATGAATTTCTGGTGCTTACATACACACTCTGTAGCACATGGTTTCTTTGAATTATATCAGACGGCCAGTCCTTTTCACAACATAAGTGCTATGATTAGAAATAATTGTTAATTTGTTAATCTGCCATTATGTTTGTGTACTTAATTCTAACCTCTAACTATTATGCAGACCAGAATATGAAAAAAAATGGTCTCGTCCTGGGGGATAATAAGGCGTATCACAGAGAGAAATTGCACATCGCGGCAAATGGGTGGGGTCAATAGTCGCCTCTCGCGATTTCTATTGTCAGCCAGTTAATGTGAAACTTTGATTTTATATCGGATCTCTTTTCTTTGAATCGCTGCTATTTAAACTGCACAAGGGGTAGTTTTATATTAGTTCCAATCATTACAGATTTCCGTTTATACATTTTACGTGTAATAGGCATAGACTGAAAGGTTGTGTTTTTTTAAATAATTTTTTTTTTAAAAATTTTAAAATTACTTAAATTGATTTTCTCGAAACACGACCGTGTTAAGGGTTGATAATCTTATTATTATTATTATTATTATTATTATTATTATTAGCAAAGATTCCATTTAATTAAAGTCAGATCTCAATTTCACAATGGACGGTGGTGACTTTAATTAGACTGTAATCTTGAAGAAGAAAAAACATTTACTCATTTCATCAGCACGATCAGGTGTCATGCTGTCATATTTTTTATTAGGACTTACTCGGCCATTTGCCTATCTTCGTAACTCGTACGTTTGACACTCTTTACCATGATTTAAAATATACAGTGGTATGTCTGGAACAGTTTTAACTTTTAGTCTTGGCTTAGCATTCGTGTATCCTAGAGGTTCTATTTTTTTAGGATCCCTCTGGTAACATTCCTTTGAGAAATGTAATGAGCACGGATTGCTGTATGGTGTTGCATTGAAATCGACTCGCTTGTAATAATGTATCCAGACTTTCTTTATGCCTTTATCATTTAGAAAAGAAGAAAACAGTTGTCCATAGTCTTTTCTTAATGCGCTATTTACACCCGTGAGCAATAATGCAAACTCGCCAGTCGGGATGCTGGAGTCGCTACTCTGACGTCACATCCCGAGAGTAACCGAATAGGTGCGGAAATTTTGCATAAGAGGTCACGGAAATTCAGCTCGTTGAACATATGCCAATACTTAAATACTGGGATTGCGGTCGCATATAATAATTCAGAATAAAGTTTTCTTCATTAGTGTTGTTCTTATTATTCTATATTTCCATTGGTTTCTGGTCTCCTTTAAGCTTGTCGCAAGTGCGGAATCATAATGTAACTTTGGATGGACGTGCAACCTTACACCTTATTGATAACCTCGATTGGAAGAATGCTATAAATGTATAAGAAGCGAACTCTTTATAAATGTTCTTAAGATATGAACACGCGAATATTGATTAATACACAAGCAATAGACAAATAACTGTTTAGTCGGTCGTCGGTGTAAGGGAGGTAACTGGAACATATACACTTTTATCAACTGGCAGAAGTATTCTTAAAGCGAGTTTTAACACAGTCGCTATTCAAATTGGCGACCTTTTTTTACATTAAAAAAATGGTTCAGTAATTCATCAGATTTACAGATTCCATAAAGTAACAGCTGGTCAGCTACTAATCTCTATAAAACAAACAAACAAAAAGAAAAGAAAATGATAATCAAATACATGCATTAAAATAGCATCTACCTGAAACTTAGCATATTTACAAAACACTGACTACACCAGAAAATCCATAGTAGAGTGGATAACACAACACTGACTAAAGCATTATTGTTAAAAGCTAACAGCTGCAACATACATTGTATAGTCGGGTGGATACAAGAAAAACACACCTACTAATGAGGCACATCATTTGGCCATATATATATATATATATATATATATATATATATATATATGATATATAAGTGATATATATATATATATATATATATATATATATATATATATCACTTTTGTGAGCTAATTGTTTGCATTTTTGTATATATATTTATATATATATACAAAAAAGCAAACAATTAGCTCACAAAAGTGATTAGTTGGCATTTGAATAATGCATGGAAGCAAATAACAACTGATTCTGATTTGTTTGCTTCTTCTATACATTGCATTGTGTATCCCAAACGTTTGAATTGGTGAAATAGGCCAATCCTTTTCGATCCGCTCATAAACTAGAAATGCCCGTCACTGGTTTCATTCCATTCACCTGTTCGCGTGACAAGATGTGGACTAACTTAGAATCGTCTACCCTCATATAGTCGATGCTGTTCAACCCAGACTACCTCATGTATGTGAAATCGTCATGGGCTATCATGAAGATCACATATACGGATGTTTGGATACGAAGTATCTAGAGGCAAGGCTGTCTGAAGCGAGTCTTAATTTACGCTCCGGATGTCAGACAGAGTTTGAGGAAGAGAAGAAGACTCATGCGAGAAGAAGACTCGTGCGATGTCCCCTGTCTTAACTCAGTGGTGTCAACAAAATCACCACGACCCATTTCTGGGCCACTCCATTGCCACGAAAAGATCTATACTCTATTGCCATATTTGTGCATTTGTTTGTGTGTGTGTATTTGTTTGTTTCTCTATGCCTGTATATGTGTATGTCTATGTCTATATTGTGTTGGTCCCTATACAACCCTTGACCCTATACATTTTTCATTTGACCCTATACAATCCTTACAATCCTATACAATCCTTATACATTTTCATTTGACCCTATACAATCCTTATACATTTTCATTTGACCCAATACAGGCCCTATACATTGTCATTTGACCCAATACAGGCCCTACACATTTTTATTTGACCCTATACAGGCCCTATACAGTTTTACCTCATAGTGCAAATCTTTTTAACATAGAAGTCTATGTGACCCTATACATTTTGACCCCATAGTGCCAGGCCACTTTTTATTATAGAAATCTATGTGATCTTACTCTTGCTATGATTTAGGTGGCGCTCTCCAGTTTCATATTTTGCATAGGGTTAGAATTTTAAATAAAAGAAGTTCCCCGGCTTTCCTCACCTGTTATACATGTACTGGCTATTTTAAAAAAAAGACCATGTATATCTTAGGTATAGTTCAAAGAACCTTTAATTCCTTTTATTTTGGTGTATGATTGGTGGGTGTAATATGGGTTATAGAGTATACAGCTTGGCCTTACTCCAAATGTGCATCTTGCAAATAAAGTGCTTGCTCCACTTGGTGATTTTCACTTCCTGAACTTCAGAGGTAAATTATATAAAAAGGAGCCAATAACTTTTTTTACAATTTACATATTTGGTAATTCATTAATTGCACTTTCAGAAGCTGGTATTGTCTAGTCTGGCAAAAATAATTTTCCCCTATTTTAATAGCTGCTATGGATAAAGTGCTTTAGACTAATTCAGGCTGATTTGTTTTTAGCACAAGGTATCAGTCATTTAAGTTAGCAGTGTGTTTAGATCGTGTACAATTTCCAAAATTACAGTATCCAAAGAAATTAGAGCCATATTACATTAAAGTAGCATAGAGGTATACCATTGATCTGTACCCTACACTAGCTATCAATTCGATACAGCATCAAACACAATTTTTTTTCTCTGTGCTATATTTCAATGACAGACTCCAGTCCAACATACCTATCCAGCCTCACCCATGTGTATACACCAGCTAGATCCTTACGCTCTTCTTCTGATAATCGTATACTCATTGTTCCCAAGGTGAAAACAAAGTCATAAGGACAACGTTCGTTTGCATACCAGGGCCCGGCAACATGGAACGAGTTGCCCATTGAAATTAGACACAAAGACACAGTGGTCCCTTTTAAGAGTGTTCTCAAGTCTCACCTGTTTTGACTTCAGGGACAAACTTAGCGACCTAATTATGTTTTGTATCTTATATTTTCTGCATGTTTTTATGTTTTCCAATTTCATTGTTTTTTTTCATTTGTTGTTCTGTAGTGTAGTCATATCATTATTGATGGTGCAAAGTGCTTAGAGCTTTTAAAGATTAGGCGATATACAAAGTCCTCATTATTATTATTATTATTATTATTATTATTATTATTATTATTATTATTATTATTATTATGTATGTCATCATGCAATGGGGTACTCTATGAGATTGTCTCCATACTACTTTTATCATTCTGACATCCTATTTCCATATTTTAATCTTCATATATATTAGCATCTGCAAAGTCACTGTGAAGGGCTCGGGTAGTAGGGGTGGGGTTCTTCCTATAGACTTTAAAGAATTATGAGGAAGTTCCCCTGGTCCGCATTCAGAATGTTTACTTCTGGACAATATATTATATATGGCTACGAGCCCCCAGTCAGCAATGCCGACAGTTAAATTAAAAGAAATACAAAGATGAAATTTAAACAATAACAATTTAATAAATGAAAATTTTAAAGATATTAAGCAATCAATGTCACTCTTGACCCAATGATCCCTAGATCATCATTTGATTCGTCTTTCTCTCCTTCCGATTCCTCTACTTCCGTTTCCTGTTCTATCTCTACTTCCGTTCCTCTTCTATCTCTACTTCCGTTTCCTCTTCTACGGTATCTCTTGAGGTCACCCGAAATTCACTCGGTATCTCTCAAATTTACTCGGAATTCTCTCCACGTCATCCGAAATTTTCCCAGAATTCTCTCAACGTCACTCGAAATTTCCCGGAATTCTCTCAACGTCACCCGAAATTTCCCCGGAATTCTCTCAACGTCACCCGAAAGCTTCCTGTTGAAAGGTATAATGCATTAGCATAGGGTAATGAATATTACCTCACACTAAGTCACTGAAATGAACCATCAGTTTAAGGCGGGACATTTTTGGTCACGCATGCGCACACATCGAAATTCCCATACGCTTCCGCCGCTTACGAAATGGCGCCATAACACAATCTCACAAAGAATTCAAACATCTACATACTGAGCCCTATCAGTATGTACATACAAATATTTCAAATATCATTGTATTATAATATTACTACTCTTAGTAAGATGACTATCTATATATTTATATATATTTATATATATTTCCTACACAAGCGTGCCAAATCCACAATTTTCATATTCAAATTGCAATAACGGTAATCCGTTAACTCAATGGCAAAATATATCATTACGTACACAAAGTGCTGGTCTACCATAATATACCTACACAAAGAATTATAATATTAATTCTTATAGCGGCTAACAAACAATACAATTCTTCACGAATACAAATCGTCCTTTCAAAAGGGCGTAAACGTAATAATTCTTGAAAAAATATGCACACATATTACTGACAAAAGAAGAGCAACATTTTACCTCACAAAATAAGGTGTATTATAATAATATCATGAAGAAGATGCAACGAATTTACATCATAATCAATTGCAAGCAAAGGTACTAACGAACATCACGAAAGATGCAAAATATTAATATCATAATTAACCATTCATACTACAATACAAGTAAAATGAATATACATACGAGAATCCTTCAATTCCGCAGACGTGCCAAGCAGAAATCAAACAAAAATCACACTGACCTTTGAAACTATCTTAAAATTTCCTTGATTTCCAAAATCTGAGTCTGTCACCAATTTTCGTCTGGCCGTACGGAGTTCTACTTCTCTTCTTAATTTCTTGTAGCGAACTGACTAATTCCTACTAAGCATCGGGTTTTATCTCCAATCTTTCGAACAAAGTCCCACCCACATCGCATGTCGATAGGAGGGCGATCGACTCTGGTCAGTCGTTCGACTGTCAATCATCCGACTGTCTGTCTGTGTGTCTATCAATTGGCGGTCTCATGTCTTTTGAGGTGGTTACGTCACCCGTCCGCAATGGACACAGTCTCCTAGTAGAATTTCCCCTCGAGAGCTAAACAAAAACCATCTTACGTAAGGGGATTAGCTAGCTTAGAACAATTTGAACCATCACTGCTGGGTCAGGCAGACGTACAATTTATACATGTACAAGGCCAGTCAGAATCACAAGTTATACATACATGTACTAATATAAGGGGTTGGGGTAAAATCGTCACAGTCACATACAAACCCTGAAAATCCATTAACTTTTGCATTTAGATAGTGCCCATTGAATGGATAGGGTCAATAGTCTCACTATAGGTACATTTAGGTTTGTTATAAATGAAGCACTTGCATTCTCCTCTTTGCCAGCCTCCTAATATGTATAATACATTTATTCACAGAGTCTTTGTGTCCAAATGTATGGCATCTGAAGCACTCAATCTGTTTTCAGTGATGGCATACCTGTGTCACATGCCCAGTTTCTCCACAGTTCAGACAGTACTCATTATTTTGCCTGAAAATTGGCTAATATTTCTCAGTAGTTGAGAGACTCCTTTCTACTAAAATGAATTTTGTATCGATGGTAGAGACTTAGGTTGACATCCTGGTTCTTAAGAAAGAAAAATGTGTAGTGTGGAATGTACTGCAGGTTGAAGTCTTCACATATGTCAATTATCAGATCATTGATTTCTTTCACCCTGGTGTCCACATGAGGAGGTAGTCCTGATATCATTATTTTACATGTATCTGGAATGCAATACCTAGCAGCATACAGTAAACTTCCAAAATCTGTTCTGATATGATTTAGTGACCTTCCATCACCGGCATCATTCCCACCTACTAAAATAATAATTTGGTTGTATTCGGTAGGGTCAGTATTCATTATTCTGTCCATGATGTTGTTAATTTTTGTGCCTCTAAGAATCTGTACATCTGTTTTAAAAAGTCTCCTTGGTATTATACTTTTAAATTGTGGAGCCAATTATTAAAGTCCTATCTTTTCTGGCTTGTGATTTCATGTGTTGGACTCTGGTGGATTGTATATCAGACAGATCTCATGGAGGAAAGGTGCTGAAATTGGTGTCTCAGTTGTGTGAGCTAATTGAGCTGATGTTGTCACATTTATCTGATCACTGGGAAATGCAGTTGTTGGTGCAGGCAACAGACTTGTCTAAGCTGAGGGCCATGGGTGTACACTTATTGCTGCTGCAGGTGTGACACATGACTGAGAGTGGGGCAATGTTGTTTGCAATGCAGGATTACTTTGGGTATCAGTTTTTATTTGCATGGTCATTTTACATTTTCTCTTGACTGGTATTGGGATTGTCTGTGTTTGAGCATCTGACATTGTTGCTATTTGGGAGTCTGTCTGGATTGCTGTTTCACATGAGGTTACTTGCTCATTAATCCTTCCCTGTGCTGACTTAATAGCATGCAACTAGTTTTAATTCTTAATTTTGAGCCTCCAAGTTCCTAATTGTTTTTTGATGTACACACATGGAGAAATTATTAAGGTTTAAGCCATCACTGCTGTGGTCATGATTTATGGAGCATTTAATTGCCTGATATTCTGGAGGGGTGTTAATTTTATTGCCTGAGTTATCTTTTTTAGGAGCTGTTTCATGTTTGGTACCACCTCACGTTACTGGTGTAGATGTCAGCGAATAACTGCCTTTAGCATGGGTATTCACATCCTGTCTACATGCAGATATAATATGATCTAACCATATTAAACAGTTCAGCCTCTGTATGTGTAAGACACATGTTGTTTTATACAATGTAGCTGTCAGTAAGATTCCATAGTTAATATAGCTGTATAAGATTCCATAGCTAATATAGCTGTATAAGATTCCATAGCTAATATAGCTGTATAAGATTTCATAGCTAATATAGCTGTATAAGATTCCATAGCTAATCTAGCTGTATACGATTCCATAGCTAATGCGTATTGATATAATAATGATTTAATTATAGCAGCAGAGAGGGCGCGACCTCAAATATGACGTCAACAAAAACACACATGCATAAACATTTTGAAAAAACAATAATAATGTAACAAACAAATATAACCCCAAGTGAGACTCTTGGAGAGAAACTCTCATAAGTTAGATGCTTTGGTTTAATGTTATTGACCTTATTTTGTTCACTTTCGTACGAAGTTTTTTTTTTAAAAAAATGATGTTCTAGAAAAAGGTCTGTTCATCCTCTATGCTGCTCCATGTGAAACTGTTCAGCCCCTGTATTTGTAAGACAAGTTGTTTTATATAATGTAGCTGTCACAGTGTTTTTCTCTTGTGTTCTGTAGATAGTACCATTTTGAACACTTGAACTGCATGAAGTCATGCAAGGTTCTGAATCCAATATCTGTTTTACAAGCTCAAACTCTTGTGGATCTATATGAACAGTGATACTGTATTTATTATATTTGACCCTCAGGAATTCTGGATAAATGTCAGCCATATTGGATAACTCCATATCATCCTCTGTACCATTGTTTTCATGTTCACTCTGAACAAGACATTCCTGAATGGGATTATCTGTGTAGCTCTGATCTTCAGGTATATCAGACATACTAAAGCCAGAGATTGATGCAGAAAAGGTTGAGCTGAGTGTGTTGAGTAAGGAACCAACAAAACTGGTATTTAAATATGTTTCCATGATTCTGATATTTTCAGCTTGTTCACAACAGTGATATAAAGTATAAGATAAAATTCTTATATATGACTTTACAGTACATAGCCCTTAACAATATCATTAACAGGACAATGATCTTTACAGTTCATAATCCTTAAATGATATCATTAAGTGGACAATGGTGTTTACAGTACATTTCCTTAAAAAAAAACTGTCATTAATTAGTGCTCTTTATTAATTCGGCCAGTGTGACAGAGCACCACAAACATTTTATAACTATTTTAGATGCCGTTCTGTTTTCAAATCCAGTATAAATTATATCTCTGTATATGCTAATGTGAAGACCAGAGACCATTGGTCAAACAAATGGACTATAAATTTCAATTGTAAATCCAAAATCACTGACTCAGCAAATTAGATTCCTATATAATATCTTTTAAGTGTCTGTATAGTTCTTGCTTAGAGATGTTTTCATTAAGATTTTCAAAGTGCTGGAAAGTTAGACACCTTTGTTCCACTGGCATGTATCTGTGCTAAATCATCCAAAACAGGCACAAGAAGACTAGAAAGATAGAAAAATATAACTGTGAAGCCCAGTTCAAACCACACACAATATGGTTCACAAGTGCTCTACACCATGGATGTCAACACTGCTGTTGACACAAAGGCCATTTCAGAAACATTTTCAATACCCTTTGCCTCATTTCCCTACCGATTAGTAAAAGTAATCTGGTCCTCACTCCAGTATTAACTGGAAATGATCCAGTTAAAGGTCATGACATATTTAATTAGCATGTAATAACTCTGCATGACAGCCATGTGGTTCTTGGATAGTATAATTAAAACAAGAATAAGGTACTTATTCAGAGCTTAACTGACAATGTAGTAATGCCTTTGTATGTACATAAATGATGAAAGCACATTCATCAAGTAACTGAACAATAAAGATTACAGTCACTTTTGTAACCCCCTCTCTCTCTCCAACAACAAAAAAACAAAATACACACTATCTTACCGACACAACATTTGTTCTTTTCTCCCAATATTTCATCATCATCATCATCAGTCTCATAGTCTGTAAGACCGTTGGGGCACCACACAAGAACTAACAACCAGCTTCCTCCATTCCTCTCAATTTTCCGTCTTTCTCAGTGAGTCATTCAATGTCAAGCCTGCCCACTCTCAAATGTTGTCTTCCCACCTCTTACTTTGCCTGCCTCTCTTCTCCCTTGTACAGTGCCTTGCAGGATTGTCTTGGCAAGTCCTGATGATCGTGAGACATGCCCATACCACTGTAGTTTACGTTTTTTCACTGTGATCAGGAGGTCATCGTCAGGCCCCATGGCTTGTCTTATCCTTTGCTGTATTACTTCATTGGTGACATGGTCTTTGTATGTGAGGCAGAGGATCTTTCAGAAACATCTCATCTTTGTGGCCTGTATCATTTTTTCTAAGTCAGCTGTTATGGTCCATGATTTACAGGCGTTGAGAAATATGGAGATCACCAGTGAGCATATCAATCAGACTTTTGAGCTCCCAGGCGGGCTTCAGTTTTGTCAGTGCTGCTGTTGTCTGTGCAATTTTGGAGAGTACTTCAGGCTTCGATCCTTCATCTGTTACAGTTGCCCCCAAATACTTGAAATACTTTCATACATGCATTTAAAAACAAAAAGGTCTGCACAAGTTATTTTAGTTTTTATTGTAATTTGATATTATGTTGCTATTGTTGTAAGAAGACACCATATAGTAGATGTACTTAAAATGTAAGCAATGACAAGAGCCCCTGTGATTATCTTCAAAACCATAATAATATAGAGACCTAACAAATCTAAGGATAAAAGTAGTTCTGTCTCAGCATCTTCAGACTGTATAAAAGATCTCCAGATTTCAGGGTCATAAATTGTAAATAATCATTTCCTGTACACACATTCAGACATTTTTTTTATTACTAATGTTATAATAATATAATAATAATAATGACATTATTTAAAAAAGCTCATTTGGTCAACTGACCAATCTTCCATGATGCCTTCTACAATGACATTTGTACATATATATATATATATATATATATATATATATATATATATATATATATATATATATATATATATATATATATAGTGCAATTTTTACAAGACATGTCTAAGGACAACACATTCTCTTAAAAACTCAATAACTGATCTACTGCTACAATAAAATATGTACAAGGCTTCAAGGATGAGTACATACAGGATTCATACAAATAGTAGTAGCAAACACGTGTAAAACATTATAGGTGAGTACATCATAGCAATGTTTTAAAAAGTAGTAGGGCTGAATTAAACAAAATCATACAACTGAATGTTTCTGTAGATGTTGACTAAGAAGCTTTTTAAAAGCTTGGCATGAGCCAGCTGACTTTATATGGTATGGAATTCCACAGTTTGGCTCCAGAAAAAGCTAAACTCTTCTTATAAAACTCTGAATTTCATTGAAAACAACATAGTGTTATCATAATTGATATATGAGCAATTTCTTCTCAAAAACAATTTTGTACAGGTCTGTCAAATCACTGGATAAAAACTGGAAACTAAATAAAAATCTAAAGATTTCAGACCCCCAAATTTTGACAGGCCTGAATATAACACACAATAACAAGAAACACCTTGCATACCCATGAGCTTACACACTGACACAACAGTTTTATCTCTCTCTCTCTCTGACACTGTAACATATAATCATTAATAAGAATAAGTATTTTTGATTATTTTTATAGTAATTAGGTTGAAAGACAATGTTTATGTGTTTCATTAATGCTGTTAGGCTGCTGAAGATCATGTGTCACATCAGCCTTGTTTGACTCTGAACCCTTTATATTTTGTACACAGTAACCCAAAATAATAAAAACTTTTTACATGTAATTATTTTTGTATTCTGAATGGAATTATGTTTACGACATGGTACAAGCAATGCCATTAAAAACTCTAGATCCTCTGTTATTTATTAATTGGATCTGATTAAAAACTATATAAAGAATTCTAATTTTATGGAAAATAAATCTTTAGAGAGACTGCCTAATTGCCAAAATATTTCAGAATATTCTGATTTTTCACACAAGACCACTGAAGATAAACAGCAATCAGACTGTAAAATCTGTAGTATCCATTGATATATCAACATGGCAAATTTATATTAATGTACAAATCATGTAAATAAAAATACGAAGAATGCAGAATATTGTCCCAGCATTGTCTATTAATATTCATGCTGTATATCTTCGTCATCACATCTGTATTTAAAACACCCATATTTTGATAGGAAAAGACATTCCATGACTTCTATGGGTTTGTGGTCATGAATGTTACTGGTAAGTATCAGCTATGCGTGGCTTGAAATCCATATTGGTACTAGTAAGGATACATTGTGTGGCTTATAGTCCTGAATTGCACTGGTAAGGATCAGTTGTGTGTGGATTGAAGTCCTGAATGGTACTGATAAGGATCAGTTGAGTGTGGCTTTTAGTCCCAAATGGTACTGGAAAGGATCAGTTGTGTGTGGCTTGTAGTCATGAATGGTACTAGTAAGGATCAGTTTTGTGGATTGTAGTCCTGAATGGTACTGGTAAAGATCAGTTGAGTGTGGCTTTTAGACCAGAATGGTACTGGAAAGGGTCAGTTGTATGTGGCTTATAGTCCTAAATGGTACTGGAAAGGATCATTTGTGTGGATTGTAGTCCTGAATGGTACTGATAAGGATCAGTTGAGTGGCTTGTAGTCCTGAATGGTACTGGAAAGGATCAGTTTTGTGGCTAGTACTCATGATTGGTACTGGCAAAGGTCAGTAGTGTAGCTTTTAGTCCTGAATGGTACTAGAAAGGATCAGTTGTGTGTGAATTGCAGTCATAAATAGTACTAATAAGGATCGGCTGCGTGTCGTTTGTAGTCCTGAATGGTACTGGAAAGGATCTGTTGAGTGTGGCTTTTAGTCCTGAATGGCACTTGTAAGGATCAGTTGTGTGTGGCTTAAAGTCCTGAATGGTAATGGCAAGGATAAGTTGTGTGTGGCTTGCAGTTCTGAATGGTACTGGTAAGGATCAGTTGTGTGACTTGTAGTCCTGAATGGTACTGGAAAGGATCAGTTGTGTGGCTTGTAGTCCTGAATTTTAATGGTAAGGATAAGTTGTGTGTGGCTTGTCTTGAATGGTACTGGAAAGGATCAGTAGTGTTGCTTTTTTTCCTGAATGATGCTAATAAGGATCAGTTGTGTGTTGCTTGAAGTCCTGAGTGGTTATGGTAAGGATCAGTAGTGTGGCTTGTAGTCCTGAATGGTAATGGTAAGGATCAGTTGTGTGTTGTTTGTTGTCCTGAATGGTAATGGCAAGGATCAGTAGTGTGGCTTCTAGTCCTCAACAGTACTGGTAAGAATCATTTGCGTGCAGCTTTCAGACATGAATGGTACTGATAAGGATCATTTGTGTGGCTTTTAGTCCTGAATGATAATGGTATGGATCAGCAGTGTGGATTGTAGTCCTGAATAGTACTGGCAAGGATCATTTGTGTTTGGTTTGTTGTCCTGAATGGTACTGATAAGGATCATTTGTGTGGCTTGTAGTCATGATCAGTTTTATGGCTTGTAGTCCTGAATGGTAATGGTAAGGATCAGTTGTGTGTGGCCTGTAGTACTAAATGGTATTGTAATGGAGTAGTAGTGTGGCTTGTATACCTGAATAGTACTGGTAAGGATCAGTTGTTTGTGGCTTGTAGTCCTGATTTGTACTGATAAGCATCAGTAGTGTGACTTGTTGTCCTGAATGGTGATGGTAAGGATAAGTTGTGTGTGGCTTGTCTTGAATGGTACTGGAAAGGATCAGTAGTGTGGCTTTTTTTCCTGAATGATGCTAATAAGGATCAGTTGTGTGTTGCTTGAAGTCCTGAATGGTTATGGTAAGGATCAGTAGTGTGGCTTTTTTTCCTGAATGATGCTAATAAGGATCAATTGTGTGTTGCTTGAAGTCCTGAATGGTAATAGTAAGGATCGGTTGTGTGTTGTTTGTCGTCCTGAATGGTAATGGCAAGGATCAGTAGTGTGGCTTCTAGTCCTCAACAGTACTGGTAAGAATCATTTGCGTGCAGCTTTCAGACATGAATGGTACTGATAAGGATCATTTGTGTGGCTTGTAGTCCTGAATGATAATGGTATGGATTAGTAGTGTGGCTTGTAGTCTTGAATAGTACTGGCAAGGATCATTTGTGTTTGGTTTGTTGTCCTGAATGGTACTGATAAGGATCATTTGTGTGGTTTGTAGTCCTGATCAGTTTTATGGCTTGTAGTCCTGAATGGTAATGGTAAGGATCAGTTGTGTGTAGCCTGTAGTACTAAATGGTATTGGAAAGGAGTAGTAGTGTGTCTTGTATACCTGAATAGTACTGGTAAGGATCAGTTGTTTGTGGCTTGTAGTCCTGATTTGTACTGATAAGCATCAGTAGTGTGGCTTGTTGTCCTGAATGGTGAAGGTAAGGATCAGTTGTTTGAGGCTTTTAGTCCTGAATTGTACTGGTAAGGATTAGTTGTGTGTGTCTTATAGTCTTGAATGGTACTGATAACGATCAGTAGTGTGTGGCCTGTAGTCCTGAATGGTAATGATAAGGATCAGTTTAGTGTGGCTTTTAGTCCTGAATGGTACTGGAAAGGATCAGTTGTGTGTGGCTTGTAGTCATGAATGGTACTAGTAAGGATCAGTTCCATGCGGTTTGTAGTCCTGAATGGTACTGGTAAGGATCAGTTGAGTGTGGCTTTTAGACCTGAATGGTACTGGAAAGGGTCAGTTGTATGTGGCTTATAGTCCTAAATGGTACTGGAAAGGATCAGTTGTGTGGATTGTAGTCCTGAATGGTACTGATAAGGATCAGTTGAGTGGCTTGTAGTCCTGAATGGTACTGGAAAGGATCAGTTTTGTGGCTAGTACTCATGATTGGTACTGGTAAAGGTCAGTAGTGTGGCTTTTAGTCCTGAATGGTACTAGAAAGGATCAGTTGTGTGTGAATTGCAGTCATGAATGGTACTAATAAGGATCGGTTGCGTGTCGTTTGTAGTCCTGAATGGTACTGGAAAGGATCAGAAGTGGGATTATAATTGGATTAGGCGAAGCACGGATTTTAAATTGCATAGGTCCTGATTGTGGTAAGTTTTGTTTTAAAGATATGTTTCAGATCAGAAGCTTCCTGACAAGACAAATCAGGCTGGTGAGTTAATACCTCACTCATATTCTGTTTTATATATACATATATACATATTGAATACATTGGGAGGAGTAATATACGTTTCGTTCACGTAATCCCAAGAATTGTATGTGTTATATGATAGTGCATTTAGGATTGGTTATCTTATCAACAGCATTTACCATGTCGTCACTCAAAGATCTAGTGGAGTTGGGCAAACAGTTTGGGTATGGGTGGGGGGAGACCCTTAGAATTTTCGTTCAGGAGGAGCAGACTGTGATTTGCCGGGTTTTTTTTATTCCTTCATTGTATCACGTTATTACTGTAATGTAAATAACGTCTCAATTCGTATTTTTTTGTGTGCCAATTTCGTGTTTTTCTAAAATATTTCCACTTTTTTTTGAAGGGGGGAGGTATGTCATGGAATTGTATACGACTATGTTCAATATGTATATGTGGTCAAAAATCTAGTCTTGATTTCGTTACTGCGTACAACCTTACCGAGGGTAGTTTATTATTTTGTCGGCTTTTTAGTTATTTCGGCATAATGAGCGAACACTCAGCTCATGCTGTATGTGTGAAATTGCCTGCAGTTTAAAGTACCTAGCTGCGCATATCTGTCACAGCTAGGGGTATATAAGGACGAAATTATAAGACGGAAATCACATTACAATGTAGTCTTGTCGGAAACGCTTCCATCCTAAACGGAGCAATCTATCAGCTGAAAGAGGTAGCAATAGATTTAACTTTGTTCTCATTGCTATTTGTATTATGATATAATTCATTGTTTTACATATTAGATGTTTAGTATTTATTATAAAACCTATAGAATAAATACATAGGTTATGCAGCGCCATTTTATCAGAAGTACTATATTTTGTTTCATTAGTTCTTTTGTATCGGAACATAATCGAGTTCAATTATACACTGCATGCTTAACGTTTAATGTACATGGATAATTATTTCATGTGCACGTATGCGCTACATATATGTGTGAAAATACTTGACCGTGTCATATGTATTACACGGTTCGGTTGTTTTAATTTTAGCTGACCGTGGGGGCCAGTGGTGCCAGTGTGTGGTGCATGTTGGGGTGACCATGGGCGACCATGGGGCTTGTCTATGCTGCCCGTGGTGTGCTGAAGTGTGGTGACGTTTTGTGCTGAAGTGGTGCAGTGTTGTGGTAACTGCGTGTGTGGTGCCATGTTGTGGTGACTACGTGTGTGGGCTTGTCTATGCTGACCGTGTGTGGTGCCTATGTATGGTGCTTACGTATGCTGCATTTATGTATGCTGCGTTAGATGTATAGATATATGGTATTTATATATGATTGCGTGAGGTGAAGGTCACAACTGTTAGGTTTGACTCGGTATGCAGAGAACTCGCCCCAGGGAGAACTCGCCCTGGGAGAACTCGCCCCATGGAGAACTCGTTCTGGGAGAACTCGCCCCAACGTATCAGAAGTCTCCCCAGAGTGGTTGGAGAAGTCGCCCCACTTCGTATGGAGAAGTCGCCCCATATCCCAGATAACCTTTTTATAGCAGAATTAAAACATCTTTTACGTGATTCATATTTATATTTTTATTTAAACTCGATCACAAAAAAAACAATATTATAGTAATATTTCTAAGACGAAATTGAGTTTGTATATAATATAATGAATGACGACAGAATAGTGTTGGTATTGAGGTGCTTGTTATGTGCTATGTTTGGGAATAGACACTTTGATGATTTATCGGTAACTTGTAATGAATTACGACAGTATAGTGATTACAAATGATGATTAGTCAAACACTAATATTATTATGAATCAACAAGATTATTTTAAATAAGTTGAACGTCAATAAATGATGTAAACGACTACAAACATATTGGCGAAGATCCGTCAATGGAAATTAAATTTTAAAAAATCAACATGCATTACTGAGATGGTAAAATAAATAATTCCGTATATGAGGAATTTTATACTTTCTCTCTTAACATGCGTACACTTCAATTCTAGATGTTTCCCAAAACTCATAATGATACAACAACTTTCATTAAAAAGTTGAAGTCTATTCCACAGGTAGGATTTTAATCCTGGTATAATTAGATGTAACATGACTATATACCAACTAACCGCATGCAGTTGATATTGAAGCGTATTCAAATTTTCTTGATTACAATCCTAATAATAGCCAACTATCTTGTGAAGATATTTGTAAAAATATTAAAACTTATCTTGGAAAATAATTATTTTCAATTTAATAATACGAAATACATATACATAATGGGTACGGCAATGTGTATTAATATGGCTCCTTCATACGCTTTCCTTTCATGGGTAAATTTGAAAAGGACTTTCTTCAAAACAAAAAGTTTAAACCATCTCTTTGGTTCAAATTTTTCGATGACATATTTATATCTGGAAGCAGTCAACCGAAGAAATATAAAATTGTATTGATCGCCTAAATCAATTTTATCCGACAATAAAATGTACTTATACTGCATCTAGTACGCATGTTTCATTTTCAGATGTAAATGTGATATAAAATAGTGATAACACTATCTCTGCAAATATTCATATCAAAATTAATATCCACCAATATGTGGAATATTCTTGATTCTGCGCTGAACAAAGCCCGTAATATTACTCAACATTTGGCTTTAAACAAAGCAGTATGTATAATAGAGAGAGAGAGATGAAATTCCTTTCACAATACAATCGAATACTTCATTATCTAATCTACGTCGTATAATTTATAACTTTTAGTCTCCTAAATTTATCAAATTAATTTATCAATTTACCAGCATAAAAACACTTTACAAAAATAAATCAATTATCGCTGAAAGAATACCTACGAATTTGCAAGACTTTTTTTATTAGTACTAAACAGACAGAAAAGAAAAAGAAAAATGAACATTTTTGTCATCTAAATGTAACATACACCGGTGCTCTCGATGTGCAAATATAAGAGAAACTACATTGAATAATCATCGCTTCCATATAAAAAATTATAGAGATCCTCATTTTGCATATAATAAAATAAGTTCTCCGTTTCTTTTAAAACATTTCGTACAATAAAGACACACAAATTATATGAGAAATTATTCAACCGTTCTTTTTGTTAAGAGTTGACTTATTTTTTTAACTACTTTCAATGGAATTTAATCGTGGCCTCTGATTTTAGTAATTTATAAATTATATCGGCGAGTATTCTTTTTAATAGAAACAAAGCGGAGTTAGAAATACTGAAATAGATTTAATAAGTTACTAAGTTGAAGGAAGAAAAAACAACAATAAATAAAGCCTTGACAAACATGTGGCGAAATCTAAGAATTATTATATATTATCCTTGGGGCGAGGTCTCCAGGCAAAGTGGGGCGAGTTCTCCTGACACCTGGGATGAGTTCTCCCATGGCGAGTTCTCCATGGGGCGAGTTCTCCGCTATTCGTTTGACTCTGTGTAACCGGATGTACTTCCTGACGTCAAACGGACGCCAGGCTAGTAGCCAAATACCTCAGCAAGTAGTTTACATTTATTAATTCCAGTCTCGTCATATGGACGACGTATTATTTATTTAATATCTTCTTTGCAGTCTAGTTATATGAACGACACCTGCATAATTTCATTCTACACAAATCTCGTTCCATGAACGAGAACTTCAGAAGTTAGGGTTCACAATTGCATATGTCTCGTCATATGGACGACGTATTATTTATTTAATATCTTCTTTGCAGTCTAGTTATATGAACGACACCTGCATAATTTCATTCTACACAAATCTCGTTCCATGAACGAGAACTTCAGAATTTAGGGTTCACAATTGCATATGTCTCGTCATATGGACGACGTATTATTTATTTAATATCTTCTTTGCAGTCTCGTTATATGAACGACACCTGCATAATTTCATTCTACGCAAATCTCGTTCCATGAACGAGAACTTCAGAATTTAGGGTTCACAATTGCATATGTCTCGTCATATGGACGACGTATTATTTATTTAATATCTTCTTTGCAGTCTCGTTATATGAACGACACCTGCATACTTTCATTCTACACAAATCTCGTTCCATGAACGAGAACTTTAGAATTTAGGGTTCACAATTGCATATGTCTCGTCATATGGACGACGTATTATTTATTTAATATCTTCTTTGCAGTCTCGTTATATGAACAACACCTGCATAATTTCATTCTACACAAATCTCGTTCCATGAACGAGAACTTCAGAATTTAGGGTTCACAATTGCATATGTCTCGTCATATGGATGACGTATTATTTATTTAATATCTTCTTTGCATTCTCGTTATATGAACGACACCTGCATACTTTCATTCTACACAAATCTCGTTCCATGAACGAGAACTTCAGAATTTATGGTTCACAATTGCGTATGTCTCGTCATATGGACGACGTATTAATTATTTAATATCTTCATTCTAGTCTCGTCATATTGACGACGCATTATCTTTTCTTATTTGCATCTATCTTGTTATACGAGCCTTTTATATATATTCATATTTGTAAATTCATTCATATACCTTTTTTTGTCATTACGTTACTGAAATTCATAATTCCATGTTAGGAACATTTATTTAAATAGATTTTTCTTATATTTTGTAAAATATTGGTGTCAGAGTTGATTTTTAAAATTGCGTTTATAAAATAAACATATTATTAACGCAGTTGCGTTCAGTGTCTTCACTAATCCTGTCCCGACTCAGTCTATCCTAAATGGTACTGGTAAGGATCAGTTGTGTGTGGCTTGAAGTCCTAAATGGTAATGGTAAGGATCAGTTGTGTGTGGTTTAAGTCTTTAATAGTAATGGTAATGATAAGTTGTGTGTGGCTTATAGTCCTGAATGATACTGGAAATAATCCGTTGTGTATGGCGTGAAGTCCTGAATGGTACTGGAAAGGATCAGTAGTGTGGCATGTACTCAGGAATGGTACTGGTAAGGATCAGTTGTGTGTGGTTTGTAGTCCTCAAAGGTACTGGTAAGGATTAGTTGAGTGACTTGTAGCCCTTAATGGTACTGGAAAGGATCAGTTGTGTGTGGCTTGTAGTCCTGAATGGTAATGGTAAGGATAAGTAGTGTGGCTTTTTTTCCTGAATGATGCTAATAAGGATCAGTTGTGTGTTGCTTGAAGTCCTGAATGGTTATGGTAAGGATCAGTAGTGTGGCTTGTAGTCCTTAATGGTAATGGTAAGGATCGGTTGTGTGTTGTTTGTAGTTCTCAAAGGTACTGATAAGGATTAGTTGTGTGACTTGTAGTCCTGAATGGTACTGGAAAGGATCAGTTGTGTGTGGCTTGTATTCCTGAATGGTAATGGTAAGGATAAGTTGTGTGTGGCTTCTCTTGAATGGTACTGGAAAGGATCAGTAGTGTGGCTTTTTTTCCTGAATGGTGCTAATGAGGATCATTTGTGTGTTGCTTGAAGTCCTGAATTGTTATGGTAAGGATCAGTAGTGTGGCTTGTAGTCCTTAATCGTAATGGTAAGGATCGGTTGTGTGTTGTTTGTAGTCCTGAATGGTAATGGCAAGGATCAGTAATGTTGCTTCTAGTCCTCAACAGTACTGGTAAGAATCATTTGCGTGCAGCTTTCAGACATGAATGGTACTGATAAGGATCATTTGTGTGGCTTGTAGTCCTGATCAGTTTTATGGTTTCTAGTCCTGAATGGTAATGGTAAGGATCAGTTGTGTGTGGCCTGTAGTACTAAATGGTATTGGAAAGGAGTAGTAGTGTGGCTTGTATACCTGAATAGTACTGGTAAGGATCAATTGTTTGTGGTTTGTAGTCCTGATTTGTTCTGATAAGCATCAGTAGTGTGGCTTGTTGTCCTGAATGGTGATGGTAAGTATCAGTTGTGTGTGGCTTGTAGTTCTGAATAGTACTGGTAAAAGTCATTTTTGTGTGGCTTCTTGTCCTGAATGGTAATGGTAAGGATCATTTGTGTGTGGCCTGTAGTACTAAATAGTGCTAATAAGGATCATTAGTGTGGCTTGTAGCACTGAATAGTACTGGTAAGGAACGGTTGTGTGTTGCTTGTAGTACTAAATGGTACTGGAAAGGAGCAGTTGTGTGGCTTGTGGTCTTGAATGGTAATGGTAAGGATCAGTTGTGTGTGGCCTGTAGTACTAAATAGTACTGATAAGGATCATTAGTGTGGCTTGTAGCGCTGAATAGTACTGGTAAGGATCGGTTGTGTGTTGCTTGTAGTACTAAATGGTACTGGAAAGGAGCAGTAGTGTGGCTTGTAATCCTGAATGGTACTGGTAAGGATCATTTGTGTGTGGATTGTAGTCCTGAATGATAATGGTAAGGATCAGTAGTTTGACACGTAGTCCTGAATAGTACTGGTAACGATCAGCTGCACGTGGCTTGTAGTCCTGAATAGTACTGGTAGGGATCAGTTGTGTGTGGCTTGTAGTCCTGAATGGTACTTGTAAGGATCAGTTGTGTTTTCCTTGTAGTCCTGACTGGTACTGATAAGGATCAGTAGTGTGGCATGTAGTCCTGAATGATAATGGGAAGGATCAGTTGTGTCTGGCTTGTATTCCTGAATAGTACTGGTAAGGGTCATTTGTGTGTGGCTTTCTTGTCATGAATGCTACTGATAAGGATCATTTGTGTGGATTGTAGTCCTTAATGGTAATGGTAAGGATCATTTGTGTGGCTTGTAGTCCTGAATGGTAATGGTAAGGTGTGTGGCCTGTATAACTAAATAGTACTGATAAGGATCATTAGTGTGGCTTGTAGCGCTGAATAGTACTGGTAAGTATCATTTGTGTGTTGCTTGTAGTACTAAATGGTACTGGAAAGGAGCAGTAGTGTGGCTTGTAGTCCTGAATGGTACTTGTAAGGAGCAGTTGTGTGTTGCTTGTAGTCCTGACTAGTACTGATAAGGATCAGTAGTGTGGCATGTAGTCTTGAATGATAATGGGAAGGATCAGTTGTGTGTGGCTTGTATTCCTGAATAGTACTGGTAAGGGTCATTTGTGTGTGGCTTCTTGTCCTGAATGCTACTGATAAGGATCATTTGTGTCGATTGTAGTCCTGAATGGTAATGGTAAGGATCATTTGTGTGGCTTGTAGTCCTGAATGGTAATGGTAAGGATCAGTTGTGTGTGTCCTGTAGTACTAAATAGTACTGATAAGGATCATTAGTGTGGATTGTAGCGCTGAATAGTACTGGTAAGGATCGGTTGTGTGTTGCTTGTAGTACTAAATGGTACTGGAAAGGAGCAATTGTGTGGCTTGTAGTCCTGAATAGTACTGGTAAGGATCATTTGTATGTGGGTTGTAGTCCTGAATGGTAATTGTAAGGATCAGTAGTTTGATTTGTAGTCCTGATTAGTACTGGTAAGGATCAGTTGTGTGTGGCTTGTAGTCCTGAATGATACTAGTAAGGATCAGTTGTGTGTGGTTTTAGTTATGTATTTTCATTATATTCTTTGTGATCCGTAAATAACAGAAAATTCTTAGAGATATACTTACACACAAAAAAAAAAATACAAAATGTTTCACACAAAGAAGTTGTTTTTTTATGATAATACATAAATAATAGGAAACCTAACATGTCATTTCAAAAATGAAGAGAGGCAAATTATTATACTGTAATATCTGTTAAATTTCAAAATTGCCTGATTCGGTAAAGATACAAGTAATAAAAAGGATTTACTATGTCAGCGTATTTAAGGGTCTTGTAATTTACTCTCTCAGTCTTTCTAAGGGATTACTTCTCATCAAAATGGTTTTCAAAAACACATCGGGTTATGCTTTGGGATTACAATACTTCCCATCAAAATGGTTTTCAAAAACACATTGGATGATGCTTTGGGATTACTTTCCATCAAAATGGTTTTCAAAAACACATTGGGTCATGCTTTGAGATTACTTGCCATCAAAAAAATTACTTTAAGTGAAGAAAATAAATGTAGGATCTACAATCTTTGGGACTTACACAAAAAGTGACTAATACTTTTATTTATTTATATATAATTAAATACACTGTGTTGAATGTGAGTCAAAAGCGAAGTATATAAAAGGAAATCATATTAAACTACATAATCAAATATTTATAATTTAATACTGTGTTTATTCTCTAGACAGTATACTTTAATAAAATTGATCTTAAGTGAGGCTACCTTGGATAGTGTTTGGATGTTCAGTGAGCTATACACCTGGACATCACTGATTGCATTGGAGTTCAATTTTTCATATAAATAACTGCCCATTGGCCTTAAAGTAGAAATTGAAATATTTGGGATTACTTCCCATCAAAATGGTTTTCAAAAACACATTGGGTCATGCTTTGGGATTACTTTCCATCAAAATGGTTTTCAAAAGCACATTGGAAGATGCTTTGGGATTACTTTCCATCAAAATGGTTTTCATGAAATATTATCATATATCATATTTAAAGTTCATAAAATTTAATTCTTAAAAAGTTTAAATAAGTGTACATTTTCATTTAATCTAAACTGTTTTTCTGCATTAACTGAGTTGTCTTAATAAATTGATTATTTTTTTGTCAGCAATGGTTCCTAAAGACCATCAATTCATGTGGAGCTAACAGGCATTGAACAAAAAGGAAATAAACAAAGATAACTTAATGTTTTAATTTTGTTTTATTATAAAACTGTCTGTAGAGCAAATTATATGTATAAAATATATTTGACTATTATTCACTGTTTGTATCAAATGCTTTTACCTTATATTGGCCTTTCTGTTGTTTTCCAATGTGATAACTGAAAAGGCGAAGTTTGTACAGGAAGTTATAACTTTGTTATAATTAAGTCTTAAAACACTTTGCTGTATATCATGGTTGTAATTAAGTCTTAAAACACTTTGCTGTATATCATGGTTGTAATTAAGTGTTGAAACACTTTGCTGTATATTATGGTTATAATTAAGTGTTGAAACACTTTGCTATATATCCTGGTTGTAATTAAGTATTGAAACACTTTGCTATGTCATGGTTGTAATTAAGTATTAAAACACTTTGCCATATATCCTGGTTGTAATTAAATATTAAAACACTTTGCTATGTCATGGTTGTAATTAAGTATTAAAACACTTTGCTGCATATCCTGGTTGTAATTATGTATGAAAACACTTTGCTGTGTCATGGTTGTAATTAAGTGTTAAAACACTTTGCTATGTATAATGGCTGTAATTAAGTATTAAAACACTTTGCTATGTCATGGTTTAATCAAGTATTAAAACACTTTGCCTGCAGATATTTTTGCAAAATAAAACCAGATTTGTTTTAATTTTTTATTTTTATAAATATCCCTTTTTCATAGCAGAACATGGACAATTATCATGCTTTATATCTATGAAAATAACTGCTTCCATTTCCATTTGTTTCCATATTGTCAAGTTTAGTAAGTATTTTCTTAAATACTCTTAGAGTGCCAATTTGTACTGAAAGTAACCAATTAAGACACAGACTTTGTAATTTTCATGAATTTTACAATTCTATTACATACACAGCATCATATTATCCCACAGCCATTGACTTCATAAAAGAAAGGGCAGACAAACCCCAAAAAATGCAATCCCTTAACAGAATTATGATATCAGAGATACTCATAGAAAATAATACCACACAATCTCTCCTTAGCAGAATTCTGCTATCAGGCATACACAGAGAAAATAGTAGCACACAATTGTTCCCAAACCGAATTCTATTATTAGACAGACCAAGAGAAAGGATTATTATAGTATTACTTCCTTACATATTTACACAACACCAAACTCAAATAAATGATGGCTAAATATTTATTTCTAAGATATATACATCTTATTTACAACTTTTTTACCATTATACGTGAGCAAATTTACAAATTAAATTTCAGGGAGTACCTCTGGCAAGCAAACAATTCTATTATTTAAAAAACCAAGAGAAATGGTTATTAAAGTATCTCTTCCTTACATATTTTTACAATACGGAAGTAAAATAATTTATAGTAAAATTATTATTTCTCAGGTAAATGCATAATATAAATCTTATTAAAGCATGCAATAATCAAATTTGATACATCTGACTAGCTAATAAGTATATACACAATAAATAAGATACAATAAGACTAAAGAATAAACACAGGTATAGTATTGTGCAACTAGCTAAGGAAATGCCCATAAAATAGTGAACTACAACTACGGAGCTGTAAAAGTACATGTTGTACATGTATTTTGGGCAAGAGATAAAGTAAGATAAACTGAACTCCCCCAAATGTGTATACTCGAAATATTGTTTTGTGCTAAATTGCAGAGTGCTCCTAATAAGCCCATAAGCCAGTAGCGTCACTATGGGGTGCAGATTGCACCGGGTGACACAATCAGAGGAGGTCCATTGGGGGTGACACCATGAGTTACTGCACTGGGTGACACCAACCCTAGTGACGTAGTGACGCCACTGCCATAAGCTTCAATATTTATTTAAAGACCTATAACATCATATGGTGACTCACTAAATTATGTTTGACTTGGAATAACAGAGTGATTAAACTAGTAAAAAATATATAGCTGTTACATGTTTAGTCTCTTTTAAACAGTAACAAGAAAAAAGTGAAGACAACAAGCTTTATAAACATTAACAAATAATTTTTTTCCCTAGAAATTCAAGGTAAAAATGAGAAAAAGAACTTATGGTTTTAAGAATTAAATCCAAAAAAAATCCAAGAATTAAAAAATAGAAGTCCTAATATTAAGATGCTCTAATTGATCTGAGCTTGAGTCCTGACGAAATCCAAAATGGAAGGCGATGACATATGCTATAGCCAGTGTAGTACTGGTGTGTCTACAGTTCTTTGTTGAATTTCAAATTATAATATTCCAGTGTTTGAATTCTGTCAATTTCAATAACTGTCTTTGTCCAAGAATGAATTTTTAGAACAAATATTTCCAGGGAAAAATAAACTCTTAGAATTCAAATAATTTGAAGAAAATTAAACTCAAACTGGTCACAGCAAAATACAAAACACTTTGACTTCTTAGTGTTTAAAGCCCAACTGAAATTATATCTCAATACATCGCTATTGAATCTGGCTATTTCATAAAACTTCCAGCAAAACCGGAATTTCAAAATAATTGCTACATGTTTCTAGATCAACATAGAAGCTATTTACATGTCTAAAGACACATACCCCCAGTACAGCCTCGATTTCATGCTATGAATCACACATTAAGAAGGAATAGAAAAAATAAAACAAAGTTGTTTATTTAAAATCATGAATTAAGGTCAGGAACTAGGTCAGCTTTACATACAAAGTTCTAATATTAGGTTTTTGAAAAACTGAACAGAATTTCTGGAAAATATAAAATCCAGTAAATAAAATTACATTATAATAGCATGTAATGGAATTAAAAAAATATATAAAAATTTAAAACTAACAAACAAACAATTAAACTAAATCAAATATAAATTAAATCAAATATACATAACACAGCTGTACTTCAAAAACCATCAAATCCATCTGTGTTATCAAAATCATTCTAAAATATTTTGGATATACTGATATCTTCATTCATCTGTGCATATGTCTCTCCATTACATTACTACATTTTATAAATTCACTCAACTTTCCACTTTACTTTAAGGATCCAAGTTGTAACCATGTGCATGAAAATGGTTGTCTCCTTCTCTTCAGTCTTTTGGGAGGGGCAAGAAGTTCAAAATTTCAATCACATTTTAGTTTATGTTTGTTTTCAAGGTAGAAAAGAAAATATAATAGTGAATGGATCTTTTATTGTGAACCATCATAGCTGCTCTGCTGTCAACTGTTTGTGCTTCTGTTCTGGTCTTATAATAAAATATCAAGTTTTCATTCAATTTTTAGATTATCATTAAAATGCACAAAGGAATAATCAAAATATAGGTGAATCCTGAAACATTTTTTTTTTAAAGTTGATGCTTTGCATGTATAGCCCAAGAGGTGTTAAAAAATTGACGTTTTTTTTTACATCAGTTTATTAATCACAGTGTTTTTCTTTTCACAATTTTCACCTTCAATTCATTACATATCTCAACTGATAGCAAATGTTGCAAACATTTTCTGCATGATACACTAAACACAATTATGTTTTAACTTGTGTCACAAGCATTTGACTATTACTCTGTTTTAATTTTTTTTTTCCATGTGTATGTATATGAAATATAAGTTTTTATACAAATATATATGTAACTAACCAACACTTTGAGACAAGTACATAATGTTAAAAAAATGACCTTATTTATTTACATGTTAGATTACCGCAGCTGAAACTTTACATCAAAACTCTTGCAACATAAGAGTAAGTGGGAATAAGTAAAATCTCACCTCTGACTTTTACGTGAAATTTCTTGAAAATGTGATAACCAGCTTAACATAAATATTTGATGAATCTATGCAGAAAAAAGAATAGTATAATTTAAGTCCTTCCACCTAAATCTGCAGAACATTTAGCAATTCTGTGTCTAACTCCAGGGTCTCAAAATACATGTGTCCAAAACATCAAGAGTCCCTTTATTAAACTGACACTCAACTAAAGGAAAATAATTGATCTAAGGTAAGCATTGGTGTAAGTAGGCGTGTATGACTAGGTACACCATACCATTAATATATTTATTGCCAGTGAGGTCGTACCAGAAAGACAGGGTCTGTAGAAATACAATCTACTTCCACCACTAAGTTATGACCCCTTCTTCTGTCCTTTTATTCATTTTTCCTAGTGAATATTGAACTATTCTTGAGGAATATCCAGCACAAATTGATTTGGGAAAACAAAGTGTTTTTTACATGTCTGAAATAACATGTTCACAAGATACAAATATGCGGAGTACACAGTTCTTTAAAATTCTATAAAACTTGCATTATTTTTTAAATGCTGAACTGCCTTCTTAAAGCTTGACAATTTCAAATATTTATTTATTTTCTTTAAGTCTACCTTAACATATTTAGCTTAATTTCTTAGCAGTTCTATAGTCTCATAGTATCAGATTTTAGAGGGACCTAGCTATTGCAGTTTTTCTTGCATTTTTGATATTGAACTTACTTAATTTCTTACAAAATAGATACATTTTAACCACGTTTTAAAATTCTATTCAAATTATATTCTTTTACAATTTATATTTACTTTTTAGTAATTTCTAGAGGAAACTTAATTCAAATTTGCTGTAAATTTTGATCATATAAGGGATATCCAAAAAGTACATAGACAAAACAAATCAGCCAGTTTCGACTCCCATCCCCTCCCATTTGCACAGTGTGCGCTTTTTTACCCACCATATATTATTTTTGTGCATCATCTCCCCTTCGGAACATTTTATTTTGTAGGCATTAAGAAGAAGTTCTAAAAGTTATTTTCCATTAAGAATTATTTCTTTTTAGAAAATGTTAATTGTGACCTGAGGTCAAGTGGAAGACTGTATAATCTTAATTGTTCTCATTTACAACTAGGGTAAACCCTCAAAAGATTATTTTCAAAAAAATTATACTTTCATAATCATCCAATCCTGGCCAGCCAAACACATATCAACTCTATTTTATCTTATTTTGGCATTTTCTGGATCTACATGTGTTTGAATCGTGTTTTCAATTCCATACAATAGTCAAATGATAATTCCAGTAATGGAATTGGGGAAAAAACAACAACACAAATGCTGATAATTCTGTGCAACTAGTTTTGCATTTAATGTATTAAATGCATACTTCTTCAGACATAAAATGTTCCAAAAGAAACAGATGACGTATTTATATTTTAAAATAACAATTACATCATTTACATAACATCATAAAAGATATGCATCATCATAACAATTATATATAACAGGATCGAAAAGATACACGAGTCTCTAATGAAACCTGAATCAGTTAAATAATAAAATAAATTAGAGACAAACAGTCATACATATAATTAAATTGTTATAAAGGATATACACTTTCTCAATTTTTTTAAAAAATATTATTTATAATATATTTTTTTGAAAAGTTATAAATTGTATATTCTTTATCACAATATAATTATATAATATGACTGTTTGTCTCTATTTTATTTTATTATTTTACTAATTCCAGTAATGGAATTTCCAAACTTAAGTCTGTAAATGGACTGAAATTCCATCTGTTAAATATGATCTCTACTTTTCAGTTACAACTTGGATATAATTAGTACCACGAGTTCTATTTCATTGAATGAAATTGGTGGCAGACAAAATCATAAGGAGTCATCAACATTATGAATAAGGCTTCAGACCTGAATAATCATATATGATGCATAATGTATCAAAATACAACAAGGAAATATCAAATTAGTGACCATAATTACTTTGTAAAAGGTAAATTGTCCACATTGTAAATATTTGATTGCACAAATATTAACCAATCTGCAAAACACCTCTATTTTCATAGTCAAATTTATACACTCTATACAATGTAACCATTCTTTAATGACAACAGTTGAGATATTTGAAAGTGTTTTTAATATTCAAAGCTTGTCATTGTGCCCAGCTTCTGACCATTCACTCTTAAAGTTTGTCTCAGCTAATGTTAGGATATTGTTATAAGAACTGAAGACTAAAGATCTTTTCTATAGTGCTAAGTCCAGCATCATTCATGTCCACTTATATGTGCAATATCTTCTTGACAGAAGGCAGAAGTTGGTCTCAAAGCTAATTTTAGGTTATTGTTACAAGAATCTGGCTATGGCCTGCACTCAGAACCACCACCCCCACTACCCCAGGTTTGCATGCAGGCATTTATTTAGTACACAAATATAATTGCATACTTAAGCTAGCTCTCATATCTGAACAGGATAAAAGAATGGTAAAATAACTTTAACATGCTGGTTAATCTAGGGTCTGAACAGAAATATGGATGGATGACTCATAGTACAAACAGATACACACACTGACATCAAAAGTAATCACTATCTCATGCTTCACAATTGTTACTAATATTTTGTTTATCCTTGAATACAGGAATGTTGCACTATGAAATATTTGATATAGAAAATTCCGGTTTCTATATGAATGCATGTTCTCAATCAATAATACAGCTTTACTGAAATAGAAAAAATAATCTGTATGTAATTCATAAGAGTGCATTGATAGCACATTGTTTACTGTACCTTTCCATAGTCAGATAAATTCACTTCTGTAACAATACTGTACATCAAACACTGATCACAGGACTATGAATCATTAAATTATACTTGTCATAGCCATCTTATATTATATTTTATCTCATTATGTTTGGATATATTGACATTTTTTGGCAGAATGACACTGCCATACAGTTAATGTCTTACTGTGTCTTAGCCATTTATATAAATGTTGTTTACTTGAAACATTACTCCTTCTTGCGTTGACATCTGAAGCTGAATCAGCCATACTGTTGTGTTCCATTTTTAACTTTAGGTGGATTTAGTTATTTAAGTCATTCACTGGAATTACAAAGCATTCAATAATATTCTTGGACTTGAACATTAATTTGGAATATAACAAATTCAGATAAGGATTTTTTGGGATTATATTATTGTGATACTTCAAAAGACTGTTAATACATCACTGCATTCCAGATTGCTGGCACCCTAGCACATTCAAGACTACAAGCACATCAATACATTTATTGTTGGAGTTTATTTGGAATATCACCGGAATTTAATTAGAACTCGAATCATTTGGACTTGTGACAAAACTTTTAGAACTATTTGGGATTTAATACACAATACTGTAAGTTTTTTTATTTTCACGTTGTATTCTAGATAAAAAAACTGTTGAATTAAAAAAAAGTATTCGTTTTTGTTCTTGTCTGTTACTGAATTTAAGACCATAGAGTTATAACATGATCATCAGCATCATCCTTCTTTTCTTTACTGAACAATTATATTCATCACATCATTGTTAATTCTCATTTCTATCAACATCATGTAATCACATGGTTATCAATTACATGGAATTAAATACTCAGGTAACCCATTAATCAGCTAGATATGTTATAATTCACCGTTCAAAATTTATTTAAGAATTGAATGTTAATAGTCTAACATTTTATTGGCTACCTGACTGAAACAAATAATGCTTGATTTATTTAATTGGTGATAAAATAAAATACATTCAAAAACTGATTAAATACATTCATAAATATTAGTCCTGTCTTCAGGATTTCTTATTACCCAGATTTATTAAAGTATTATGCTGAAATTATATATGTAATTTGAATAGCTGATAGATTATTATACAGGACAAGAAGGAAGGAATTGTCCTTCATCATACAAAGTTATGAAGAGAAACTGTTAGTAACTTACTCAAGGACATTAACTTTCTACATTGTTTAAATATTTATTGCTAATTGTAATTACAATAAGATATCTTGGTAATCCTATCAGTTATTATTACAATGTGTAGTTTCTGCTGTGCTCATGTAAAAAGATATGTCCAAATACATGGCATAATGGCCACGATGGGCACTAAAATCTGGATCTTTGAACAGGTGCACTTGACAACAAAAGGCACTCATCACTGATGATCAGCCACATGGATTTTCATTCTAAGAGCAATCGGTATAATGAATATTTAGCACCCACAAGCACTTTTTATGATCTTTTGTTTGCATGGTAGAGTAGAGTACATAAGTACTGTTTGGCTATGAATTAAATGAATAAAAAGTAAGTGCTCTCAAATCATTATCAAAAGTAAGCTTATAGAGATTGATTAGATCTATGTCACTGATTTCAAGGTGACTAGGGGATAATTATTATACAACTGGATAAAATAAATGTTCTTAAATCATGATTTGCAAGTATAAATATATCATTCAATGTTTCTAGATTTCACTATTATTGATGTGGTGGAAGCAACAAATTTGCTAGTATATCTTGGATAAAAAAAGAAAATATACTCTTCTGTTTCGAAGGAATGTAAGTATTCATGGTCCATCTATTGCAGACTTTGCTGCAGGACATGATGTTGAAAGATTTTGTGGCATGTAAGTGGAGCAAAAGGTGAGTCGATACAAAACTCCCCAAAATCAAAAGCAAAGAGCGAATTTAACGATATTTGAATATTTCAGTGCAGGACATGGTTTTACCTTGTGTTTTACTGGCTGGGTTCATTAATCAGCATGATCAATTTGAATTTAAGTGAAAAAGAAGACAAAGAATAGTTGTATGATTTAATAAAACAGGATTAAATTCATGTTAACATTATTGTTCTTTGTTGCTGAATTTTGTTGTTCCAGGTCTTTTTTAACTTCACACAACTCTTTGTCTGTCTGTCTGTCTTTCAAAAACTGATATAGTTGCTAAACCTGTTTCAACCTATCCATCTATCTAATAGAATACATGATAATAGAGTTTTGTTAGATTGTACAATATTATCTTATTTGAGTCTGCCTGTAAGTATGTGTGCAATTTGGATTTTAATGTAGCTCTAACAATTTAAGTCATGTGGCTATCATGTATACAGTGTGACAGTTTATAGTGAGGTCTAGCACTATGGCATCATGTCCCATCCAGTCACATTATCCTGACACAAGGCTGATGAGTTCTATCACTACCTCTGAATGCTGTCAGCGCCAAGCGAGACAGCTCATAGTACCATTTTTATAAGTCTTTGGTATGACACACCTGGGGTTCCAACCTGCTACCTCCCACATCCGAGCAGATGCTCTAACCACTTATTCCACAGGAGTGGTCTGGTCTGCCTGTAATATGTATCTATGTGAGAAATAAACAGTTTACTATCGAGGCTTGATGGCTCAGTGGTTAACGTGCCAAACTCACAAACGAAAGGATCCTACCATCAGTCAGCCACCAGGTGCACCCTTGGGCAAGGCACTTAATTACAATTGCCTCTGCATGAATAGCTTAATTGTGTTGCTGTGCTGTAAAACATCTAACAAACAAACTGTAAAATGCAAATATGTAAGGAAGGAATGCTCTGATATTAATTCTCTTGGTGTGTGAAGTAACAGAAATGACTGCATGCCAGAGTTGCACCTTCAAATTTAATTTCACATATACTTGTAAAAAAGATGTATCTGTAATGTATATATCAGATAAATGAACATTCACTATCATTTCTTTTAGTTCTGTATTGTGTACATATGTAAAAAAGTAATATTGTGATATATGTGTCTAATAATAGAATTATCTTAGGGTACATAATTCTATACTATTTTCTCTGGATCTGCCTGATTGCAGAATTCAGCTAAGGAGAGATTGTATCATAATTTTTTCTCTGAGTCTCTGTGATAGAAAATATTTCCTAAACTTGATGATATGGAAACAGTCAAATGCAAATAGAAGTTGTTAAATTTAGATCAAGTTAGGAAACACTTTCTCTAAATACAACTCAGCTGTAATTTTGGTTTAATGAATGAATACTGATGACTACTTAAGTTCTCTGGTATGTAGATTTAGGAAACTAAAACTAATGTAATAACACAGGAAACTAAAACTAATGTAATAACACAGGAAACTAAAACTAATGTAATAACACTTTCAGAGGCTTATGAAAGACACATTAAAACAATGTTAAGCTGTATTTTAAATGTGAGATTAAACTAACCTATTCTTTGGGAATAAACTTATTCTGCATAGATTTCAGTCCAAGTTTATAACAAGAAGGAAAAGTGAGAAGTTAGGACTAACTGAGCAACATGGCTGAAACGTTACCACTTATAATAATGTTAAATATTAACAAGGATGACTATAATAACAATGTGAACTTTATGCTTATTTTCTTCAGTTTCTCTAAATCTGTATTTAACACTTTATTTACCATACTATTGATGACAATACTTCTTACCTTGTCCTGTCACCCGTGGATGTCGATTTCTTCTTCAAAGTAATATTCCTATACTCAAAATTAAAATGACTACAAATCCAGCACTTACACCTCCAGCTATTGCAGGAACTGTATTCACTATGCTTTCATTGGTACTTGGTACTGCAAATAAAAACATAACAGTAATTTCAATTTTTGTAAATCCTGGCATATAAACATAACAGTAATTTTAATGTTTGCAAATCCTGGCATATAAATATAACAGTAATTTCAATTTTTGTAAATCCTGGCATATAAACATAACAGGAATTTCAATGTTTGTAAATCCTGGCATATAAACATTACAGTTATTTCAATGTTTACAAATACTGGCATATAAAACAAACATTAATTTTAATGTTTGTAAATCCTTTCATATAAACATAACAGTAATTTCAATGTTTGTAAATCATGGCATATAAACATAACAGTAATTTTAATGTTTGTAAATCCTGGCATATAAACATAACAGTAATTTCAACATTTATAAATCCTGACATATAAAATAACAGTAATTTTAATGTTTGTAAATCCTGGCATATAAACATAACAGTAATTTCAACATTTGCAAATCCTGGCATATAAGTATAACAGTAATCTCAATGTTTGTAAATCCTGGCATATAAACACAACAGTAATTTCAACATTTGCAAATCCTGGCATATAAGTATAACAGTAATCTCAATGTTTGTAAATCCTGGCATATAAACATAACAGTAATCTCAATGTTTGTAAATTCTGGCATATAAACATAACAGTAATCTCAATGTTTGCAAATTCTGGCATATAAACATAACAGTAATTTCAATGTTTGTAAATCCAGACATATAAACATAACAGTAATCTCAATGTTTGTAAATCCTGGCACAGACTTCATACACACCTAATCTAATTGTAAGTATATGAATATTCAAATTCTAAATTAGGGACAGATGAGTTCATAAATCGTGACTAAATCATCAACTTTTTTATGTATTTAATGTTTAATAGGATCCCAAATAGCTTATTCATCTTGATTTCTACATGTAAGTGGTGCATAATTTGATATTAAAAGTTTTGCTTTGTAAACAATCCAAGCTCAAATATTGCTGTGTTTGCTTTTTTATTTCCTAAATGGATTTGTTTCTACATAATTTTGATAAGGAATAAAAATTTTATTTTTCATTATTTTTCATAAAATAGAAACAAGAATACTATTTTTTGAAACATATTTCTTTTCTTCAGAAAATAGAAACAAAGCAGCTTTTAATATATACATGCCATTGGAAAGAAAGAAAAAGACAGTATAGTAATATTGCAAGATGTCTGGAACATTTTGATGCATCTGTATTTGTTAGTTTTGCTTGTAAAAATTTTGTGTCTCAAGATTTCATAGTCAGTTAAAATAATCAGATTAATAATTTAAGGTTTCAAGTTCATAATTTAAAGCTGGTAACTATGGAAAGAATAGAACAGATAAAATATAGGTTATATTTTGAGAAACTTTCACAAGCTAGTGTCAAATTTTTCATTTACCTTTTATGACTAACAGGCTTGTCTGACGCGCAATTCGATTCTACAATGTTTCTTGGGCATTCTATTCTAACATTAAAGGTCCTCGTGAATAGAAATCTGCACAAAATGTCTTGCAAGGTCTCTAATCTTGTAATGGGGGGGATGGGGGCTACAGAATGAGTTTTGCACATGCCAGACTAGTAACTGTAAAGCGGTAAAGCGAAAGCTTTCTTGCAAGTGGCAACTAAGAGCCCATCAAAAGTAGCTAATGTTCTAGAGAAAAATGTCGGTGAAATTCAAATGGTAACTGTGCTACTAGACATTTTTGGCAGAGTTATGGTGTCTGAGACAAATGTACAGACTTCTCTAACTTGATCCAAGAGAAAAAGACCTTCCCGAGCCAAAGGTTTCATGACAGCACTCCCTCTATTAGGGGCAAATTTTAATTTTTTAATTTTTTAAAAAAGATTAATTAAAATTTTAAAAAATAAAATCAATTTTTAAATTCTAATGTCATTGTTCTATGTTAAATGTTAATATATATAACACCTTCAAATTTCATGTGATTATCATTAATAATAAAAATTTTACAGCACTTTAAAGTTTAATAATAACTGCCTGTACAGGCCCAACTATTTGGGGCAAATTTTAGTAAAACTTTTATATTTGAATGCCACACCTATTTGAACTTTATACATGAAGTCTTTTTGAATTTCATTGCATACAAGACATGTGACACCTGCTGGAAAGGGTGTAGTGCAGGTGTTCCACAGGGTGCAAGTGTTGATTCATGTGCTTTTGAGAAACCAAAACTAAATTTGCTATATCTTCCTTAATTATAGGACTTTTTCAATGCTGTAAAAACCTAATTGTACTACAAGATAAGGCCTGTATGAAACTATGTTTAAAGTTTATACATTTTAATCAATTAAAATTTTAATGGAAATTTAAATAAACATTTAAATTTATAAACTAAATTTGATTGAAAAATTAAATTTTCATAAAAGTTTGAAAACAGATTTTGTCTAAGATTAGACAGAAAAGTTGATCAATCAATGGTCTTTAAAATAAATGGTGGTTTGGGTCTGTGTAACTGAGAACATTTTTCCCAGGGGTAGTGAAGTAGCATGACTCATAGTGATTTTGGCAACAAACCGCAATATGCCTGTCAAGGTGCATATAGGTGTACACACTAAAGAAGCAAACAAGAGGTGCTATGTTCCATATTTATTGTGTCAGGTATTTAGGCAGTTATTTGTATAATTAATAGTGCACTCAGATTTAAACATCTGATGGGACCACTTCCATGTTTTATAGGAAAATTGCATTACATTTTAGTGTCGATAACTACAAAAAGCGACAATAAGATAGGAAAATATAGTTTTTAGGCAGGCTTTACCTTACTGAACAATGGTGCTAATCTCTCTCATGAAGATCTAAGCCATGTCCTTGAGGTGATTTATATTAGTGTGATGATATCATGATCACTTATGGCAGTACACTGCATATGTCCTTATGAAACCTTGCTATCACCACCAAACAACTGGAGAGCTTCCAAGCTGATCCACCACTAAACACTTTGTTCCAGATACCAGCCTAGACCTGAAAAGATATAAAATGTTTCACTTATATCTAGAAAAGAGTAAGATGTATGCAAATGAAGTTAAAATGTGTTAGATATAGTGATTTCCAAATAACATTCAGGCTGCAAGCATAGGAAATAAATATTAAACTTGACAGAGTGACACTCAGAAATGTGAAGTAATAGTCATGTATTAAAGTAATAAATTCATCCTAAAAGTGTATGAAGTTTCTATAAGCATATCTGGTCATTTACAGGTTAAATAACTAATCAGGTAGACTATGCATCACAAACTTTAAGGAATGCGGGGACGGTGAGGTTTGATCATTGGTGGAAACATTAGTACATGCCAGTATACAGGAAAGTCAAGCGACAATGTAGTAAAAAAAGAATATATTACTATAAGCAATCTTATTCATGAGGGAAATAATAATTCTGGATATTGCAAGAGAATACAGCCAAATGTGGCCACACATATCAACTACAGGTACCAATACATCCAATATCATAAACTAAATGTGAAATTCTGATCCCCAAAACTTGTAAACAAGAATGGAAATTTGCATATGTGGGACATATACAATGCAATTGTTATGATCAAATGTGCAAAAATAATTCCAATGATCTGTTTGAACATTTAAAGTGTATTTTTAAGGGTGTTTGATACCAATTATTAACCTCAATGGTTCAATAGAATCAGATATCAGCTGATATTACAATACCGCACTCTATCCAAGTACTGAATCTGAATTGAAATATGTTACCATACATGGGCATATTAATGAGGAAAATAACATTTTGGGATACATTTAGTGCACACAGCCAGAAATGTGTCTTACAGATTCACTGTAGGTACAATGTCAGCCTATATGATATACTGAATGTGAACTTTGGATCCCAAACATTCTAAAATATGTAAATATTTGTTCATGTGGGATATGTAACCATGCTAAGATCAGTTGTACACAGTTAAACTCAAAATATCTGTTTGAATATAACTTATGAAATCTTTAGAGTGTCAGTTAACAAATATTATTAGTAAATAACAATGCATAAATTAAGATGGATCATTAGAATTCACATAACATCATACAGGATACAATGCCGCACTTCACTAATCAATATCTTAACCAAATTGAACAATAAAACTGAATACATTTTGTGTTCAACTTACATCATTTTGCTGTTTTCTTACATCCAAGGGTAAATATACATGTGGAAAGTATATTCTATCCCTTCAGCCTGCATTTCATTCTCAAAAAGTTTAAACTGATTTAGTAGACAACTTGAGTAGGTTCAAGTTTAAAGTTTTCATCACTGTCCTCTCACTAAACACCCTGTAACTATATTTGTTAACAATTACTAAAGGCTATATAAGCAGATATGTGTTACTCAGGAAGTCACCCCATCATAAACACATAAATTAACTGATTGGACCCCTAATAAATAGTTTGAATGATCAATACAAGAAAGAATCTGTCTTTCATACATTTTAAATGTATGTCTCATTTTGACTTACAAAGATATTTTCTCTGAGAACATTTGACAAATATCCATCATTGTAGCTTGTATATGGTGTAGGAGTATAAACATGCTGATATCACTTGACATAATTTCCAAAAATATTATCTATGTGCATTTTTAGGGGCAAATTTTAATTTTTTAATTTTTTAAAAAAGATTAATTAAAATTTTAAAAAATAAAATCAATTTTTAAATTCTAATGACATTGTTCTATTTTAAATGTTAATATATATAACACCTTCAAATTTCATGTGTTTATCATTAATAATAAAAATTTTACAGCACTTTAAAGTTTAATAATAACTGCCTGTACAGGCCCAACTATTTGGGGCAAATTTTAGTAAAACTTTTATATTTGAATGCCACACCTATTTGAACTTTATACATGAAGTCTTTTTGAATTTCCTTGCATACAAGACATGTGACACCTGCTGGAAAGTGTGTAGTGCAGGTGTTCCACAGGGTGCAAGTGTTGATTCATGTGCTTTTGAGAAACCAAAACTAAATTTGCTATATCTTCCTTAATTATAGGACTTTTTCAATGCTGTAAAAACCAAATTGTACGACAAGATAAGGCCTGTCTGAAACTATGTTTAAAGTTTATACATTTTGATCATTTCAAATTTTAATGGAAATTTAATTAAACATTTAAATTTATAAACTAAATTTTATTGAAAAATTATATTTTCATAAAAGTTTGAAAACAGATTTTGTCAAAGTTTAGGCAGTAAAGTTGATCAATCAATGGTCTTTAAAATAAATGGTGGTTTGGGTCTGTGTAACTGAGAACATTTTTCCCAGAGGTAGTGAAGTAGCATGACTCATAGTGATTTTGGCAACAAACCGCAATATGCCTGTCAAGGTGCATATAGGTGTACACACTAAAGAAGCAGCAACAGGTGCTATGTTCCATATTTATTGTGTCAGGTATTTAGGCAGTTATTTGTATAATTAATAGTGCACTCAGATTTAAACTTCTGATGGGACCACTTCCATGTTTTATAGGAAAATTGCATTACATTTTAGTGTCGATAACAACAAAAAGCGACAATAAGATAGGAAAATACAGTTTTTAGGTAGGCTTTACCTTACTGAACAATGGTGCTAATCTCTCTCATGAAGATCTAAGCCATGTCCTTGAGGTGATTTATATTAGTGTGATGATATCATGATCACTTATGGCAGTACACTGCATATGTCCTTATGAAACCTTGCTCTCACCACCAAACAACTGGAGAGCTTCCAAGCTGATCCACCACTAAACACTTTGTTCCAGATACCAGCCTAGACCTGAAAAGATATAAAATGTTTCACTTATATCTAGAAAAGAGTAAGATGTATGCAAATGAAGTTAAAATGTGTTAGATATAGTGATTTCCAAATAACATTCAGGCTGCAAGCATAGGAAATAAATATTAAACTTGACAGAGTGACACTCAGAAATGTGAAGTAATAGTCATGTATTAAAGTAATAAATTCATCCTAAAAGTGTATGAAGTTTATATAAGCCTATCTGGTCATTTACAGGTTAAATAACTAATCAGGTAGACTATGCATCACAAACTTTAAGGAATGCGGGGACGGTGAGGTTTGATCATTGGTGGAAACATTAGTACATGCCAGTATACAGGAAAGTCAAGCGACAATGTAGTAAAAAAAGAATATATTACTATAAGCAATCTTATTCATGAGGGAAATAATAATTCTGGATATTGCAAGAGAATACAGCCAAATGTGGCCACACATATCAACTACAGGTACCAATACATCCTATATCATAAACTAAATGTGAAATTCTGATCCCCAAAACTTGTAAACAAGAATGGAAATTTGCATATGTGGGACATATACAATGCAATTGTTATGATCAAATGTGCAAAAATAATTCCAATGATCTGTTTGAACATTTAAAGTGTATTTTTAAGGGTGTTTGATACCAATTATTAACCTCAATGGTTCAATAGAATCAGATATCAGCTGATATTACAATACCGCACTCTATCCAAGTACTGAATCTGAATTGAAATATGTTACCATACATGGGCATATTAATGAGGAAAATAACATTTTGGGATACATTTAGTGCACACAGCCAGAAATGTGTCTTACAGATTCACTGTAGGTACAATGTCAGCCTATATGATATACTGAATGTGAACTTTGGATCCCAAACATTCTAAAATATGTAAATATTTGTTCATGTGGGATATGTAACCATGCTAAGATCAGTTGTACACAGTTAAACTCAAAATATCTGTTTGAATATAACTTATGAAATCTTTAGAGTGTCAGTTAACAAATATTATTAGTAAATAACAATGCATAAATTAAGATGGATCATTAGAATTCACATAACATCATACAGGATACAATGCCGCACTTCACTAATCAATATCTTAACCAAATTGAACAATAAAACTGAATACATTTTGTGTTCAACTTACATCATTTTGCTGTTTTCTTACATCCAAGGGTAAATATACATGTGGAAAGTATATTCTATCCCTTCAGCCTGCATTTCATTCTCAAAAAGTTTAAACTGATTTAGTAGAGAACTTGAGTAGGTTCAAGTTTAAAGTTTTCATCACTGTCCTCTCACTAAACACCCTGTAACTATATTTGTTAACAATTACTAAAGGCTATATAAGCAGATATGTGTTACTCAGGAAGTCATCCCATCATAAACACATAAATTAACTGATTGGACCCCTAATAAATAGTTTGAATGATCAATACAAGAAAGAATCTGTCTTTCATACATTTTAAATGTATGTCTCATTTTGACTTACAAAGATATTTTCTCTGAGAACATTTGACAAATATCCATCATTGTAGCTTGTATATGGTGTAGGAGTATAAACATGCTGATATCACTTGACATAATTTCCAAAAATATTATCTATGTGCATTTTTAGGGGCAAATTTTAATTTTTTAATTTTTTAAAAAAGATTAATTAAAATTTTAAAAAATAAAATCAATTTTTAAATTCTAATGACATTGTTCTATTTTAAATGTTAATATATATAACACCTTCAAATTTCATGTGTTTATCATTAATAATAAAAATTTTACAGCACTTTAAAGTTTAATAATAACTGCCTGTACAGGCCCAACTATTTGGGGCAAATTTTAGTAAAACTTTTATATTTGAATGCCACACCTATTTGAACTTTATACATGAAGTCTTTTTGAATTTCCTTGCATACAAGACATGTGACACCTGCTGGAAAGTGTGTAGTGCAGGTGTTCCACAGGGTGCAAGTGTTGATTCATGTGCTTTTGAGAAACCAAAACTAAATTTGCTATATCTTCCTTAATTATAGGACTTTTTCAATGCTGTAAAAACCAAATTGTACTACAAGATAAGGCCTGTCTGAAACTATGTTTAAAGTTTATACATTTTGATCACTTCAAATTTTAATGGAAATTTAATTAAACATTTAAATTTATAAACTAAATTTTATTGAAAAATTATATTTTCATAAAAGTTTGAAAACAGATTTTGTCAAAGTTTAGGCAGAAAAGTTGATCAATCAATGGTCTTTAAAATAAATGGTGGTTTGGGTCTGTGTAACTGAGAACATTTTTCCCAGAGGTAGTGAAGTAGCATGACTCATAGTGATTTTGGCAACAAACCGCAATATGCCTGTCAAGGTGCATATAGGTGTACACACTAAAGAAGCAACAACAGGTGCTATGTTCCATATTTATTGTGTCAGGTATTTAGGCAGTTATTTGTATAATTAATAGTGCACTCAGATTTAAACATCTGATGGGACCACTTCCATGTTTTATAGGAAAATTGCATTACATTTTAGTGTCGATAACTACAAAAAGCGACAATAAGATAGGAAAATACAGTTTTTAGGTAGGCTTTACCTTACTGAACAATGGTGCTAATCTCTCTCATGAAGATCTAAGCCATGTCCTTGAGGTGATTTATATTAGTGTGATGATATCATGATCACTTATGGCAGTACACTGCATATGTCCTTATGAAACCTTGCTCTCACCACCAAACAACTGGAGAGCTTCCAAGCTGATCCACCACTAAACACTTTGTTCCAGATACCAGCCTAGACCTGAAAAGATATAAAATGTTTCACTTATATCTAGAAAAGAGTAAGATGTATGCAAATGAAGTTAAAATGTGTTAGATATAGTGATTTCCAAATAACATTCAGGCTGCAAGCATAGGAAATAAATATTAAACTTGACAGAGTGACACTCAGAAATGTGAAGTAATAGTCATGTATTAAAGTAATAAATTCATCCTAAAAGTGTATGAAGTTTCTATAAGCATATCTGGTCATTTACAGGTTAAATAACTAATCAGGTAGACTATGCATCACAAACTTTAAGGAATGCGGGGACGGTGAGGTTTGATCATTGGTGGAAACATTAGTACATGCCAGTATACAGGAAAGTCAAGCGACAATGTAGTAAAAAAAGAATATATTACTATAAGCAATCTTATTCATGAGGGAAATAATAATTCTGGATATTACAAGAGAATACAGCCAAATGTGGCCACACATATCAACTACAGGTACCAATACATCCTATATCATAAACTAAATGTGAAATTCTGATCCCCAAAACTTGTAAACAAGAATGGAAATTTGCATATGTGGGACATATACAATGCAATTGTTATGATGAAATGTGCAAAAATAATTCCAATGATCTGTTTGAACATTTAAAGTGTATTTTTAAGGGTGTTTGATACCAATTATTAACCTCAATGGTTCAATAGAATCAGATATCAGCTGATATTACAATACCGCACTCTATCCAAGTACTGAATCTGAATTGAAATATGTTACCATACATGGGCATATTAATGAGGAAAATAACATTTTGGGATACATTTAGTGCACACAGCCAGAAATGTGTCTTACAGATTCACTGTAGGTACAATGTCAGCCTATATGATATACTGAATGTGAACTTTGGATCCCAAACATTCTAAAATATGTGAATATTTGTTCATGTGGGATATGTAACCATGCTAAGATCAGTTGTACACAGTTAAACTCAAAATATCTGTTTGAATATAACTTATGAAATCTTTAGAGTGTCAGTTAACAAATATTATTAGCAAATAACAATGCATAAATTAAGATGGATCATTAGAATTCACATAACATCATACAGGATACAATGCCGCACTTCACTAATCAATATCTTAACCAAATTGAACAATAAAACTGAATACATTTTGTGTTCAACTTACATCATTTTGCTGTTTTCTTACATCCAAGGGTAAATATACATGTGGAAAGTATATTCTATCCCTTCAGCCTGCATTTCATTCTCAAAAAGTTTAAACTGATTTAGTAGAGAACTTGAGTAGGTTCAAGTATAAAGTTTTCATCACTGTCCTCTCACTAAACACCCTGTAACTATATTTGTTAACAATTACTAAAGGCTATATAAGCAGATATGTGTTACTCAGGAAGTCACCCCATCACAAACACATAAATTAACTGATTGGACCCCTAATAAATAGTTTGAATGATCAATACAAGAAAGAATCTGTCTTTCATACATTTTAAATGTATGTCTCATTTTGACTTACAAAGATATTTTCTCTGAGAACATTTGACAAATATCCATCATTGTAGCTTGTATATGGTGTAGGAGTAGCAGCAGAGAGGGTGAATCCTACAACGTTTTCAGACAAAATTTGATTGAAATCCTAAAACGAGCCTTCCTACGATCTTATTTTAACCAAAAAAAGGCGAACCCTACAACGTTTTCAGACAAAAAATTGATTGAAATCTCCCTATGAAATCATTTTAACTAAAAAAATGAAAACGATTTTTTAATCAATTTTGGTCGCAACGATGTGGTCATCCACCCTCTCTGCTGCTAAAGTTTTCAGTTCTGGGTTAATAATTCTTTTACGATTTTAACCGAATATTTGATCAAGTCCGATACGATATCGTGTCCGAGGATCATTTAGATTTATTGTTGCGAATCCGTGCGGAGTCGACTGAGCATGACTAAAGAAATCTCGAAATTGATTGAAGTCCATATCAGAACACCATGTCTGCCAAATATTTCTAAGAGTATGAGTATCAACTCCGTTGAATACAGACAATAAATTGCAGTTATCTCTGATGACTTTTGGAACCTAAGTGTAGCGTTGAGTGACATATATCACGTCAGTGTTTTTGTGACGCCCACGGGAAAATATTCTAGCAGGATTCTTTTGTTTATCCAACATTATATCGTCGTATACGACTAAATTGTTAATATCTCCATCAATATCATCAATACTCGGTGCTTCATCGATATCGGTTATAAAATCAATGGCGTTCTCACCCTTAATTTCTGATGCATTCTCGTTAAAATCCCTTAACACTTCATAACATCGTTGATCATCTACGCTAGGGGCAATTAAATACAACTTATCCCACTTCATCCATCTCATTATTAAATTGAGCAACAATTGCGTTTTACCGGATCCAGATGGCCCGATTATAATCATCCGGATAGAGTTTGGTAGCGCTGCATGATGCTTAATTGGTTCTCTTGTTTTAGTCGCTGAAAAAATCAATTATATCCATATTTCTATACATAAATTATGGATCTATATTGTGTGAAGTGTAAAACGCGTACTGGCACAGATGATGTGACGACGATTACAACAAAAAATAACCGATCAGCGCTTTCTGGTAAATGCGTGCAATGTAGTACAAAGAAATTTAGATTTGTTTCTAAACCCAAGGAACCTTTAAAGAAAAACGAGGAGGTGATATCGCAGCCAAATTAGCAAAACTCCCTGGAACCCCATGGGCAAAATATCCCGGAGAAAAGCACCTTCCAGGATATAGCTACTGTGGACCGGGAACCAGACTTGATATCAGACTCAATAATCAAAATCAACCCAACCCCGGTGAAGAACCAATAAACGCCATTGATAAGGCCTGTCACCTTCATGATGTTGCTTATAAAAGCAGCAATCTGCAACACAGGCATCTAGCAGATGTGAAATTAATTTAGGCGTTAAATGCTATTCCTGATAAATCCTTCAAAGAAAAATTGTCTTCATTTTTGATAAAATCGGCTATGAAAAGTAAATTGATGTTAGGTGCTGGTAATTAATAATATGGAATCAATTTATTATTCTCCGAGGGGATACTGGAGGGGTAACGCTGCAATCAATAAACTCGCTAGAGCTGCAAAAGTGAAAAAAACCACTGCGGCTAGTTGGTTATCCAAACAGGCACTATGGCAAATTTATCTACCACCGCCTAAACAAATTCAATTCTCGCATTTTGATGTGACCGCTCCTAATGAAGTTCATCAGGCTGATATATTATTTCTGCCACATGATCGTGGTTACAAATACGCGTTAACCGTAGTTGATGTTGCGAGTCGATACAAAGAAGCAGAACCGCTGAAAACAAAATCGGCCACTGAAGTCGCTTCTGCATTTGAAAGGATTTATCGACGAGGTCCTCTGCACTGGCCAAATCTATTGCAGGTTGATCCTGGCAAGGAATTTCAGGGTGCAGTGTTATCTACAATGAAACATCATAATGTCACCATACGACGAGGGCATACTGCGCTACATCGCGATCAGGCCATTGTAGAACGATTTAATCGGACGATTGCTGAGCAGTTATTTGGATATCAATACGCAAAAGAATTCATTCAAGAAAAGCGATCCAGTGAATGGGTTAAAAGATTACCATCTGTGATTACTGCACTGAATAACGAGATTACTAGAACAATCAACATGAAACCTATCAACGCGATTAAAAAGAAGTCAATACCCGTACAACCACAAAAAGATTTCCCTAGAAACGCTAGCGTTTCCCAAGCAATTCTTGGTAGTAGTGTCATTGTGAGGTACTTATACGAACCAGGAGAGCTTGAAGGGGGTAGAAAAAGGGCTACTGATCCTATTTGGAGCGTCACTACGCATAAGATATCTAGTATAACACGATCTACGGGTAGACCTCCAGTCTATAAACTGGATTCAACTGCCCCTCAGCGGGGTTTTACTCGACAACAACTACAAGTGATTCCCGAGGATACTCAATTGCCACCGCATGGTCTTAACTAGCACCGTTGCGTCTATTGCACTCAAGACAAGTCAACATCACATTATTTCTGACATGACCGAGATTGTTATTTTTTCTGTCTACGGTAAATTGGCGAGGATCCTTATCCGAATGCTGCCAACGCATTATACAATTGCAACTCGCGCAGTGATTATTCTGTTGTTTCTTCAAAGTGATTATTAGTTCAGCATCAATATCAAATTCTCGTTGTTTTTTTTTTGTCCTGTTGTTTGTAACCGGAGAGTTTTTTATTAATGATGCTAACATCAATATCACTTATTGTTGTGTCATTATCATCGAAAACAACTCTTCGAAGTTGATTTATGTTTCGTACTCTGGATACTGCGAGATAGACTAAATTTGACCATTCGATGTGATTATCCACCATCCAAACAATTCTATTCGATATAGTCAATCCCTGTGAAGAGTGTATTGTTGCTGCGTATCCTAGCGTCCACGGGGATTTATTAGCACGCAATGCATCTTCAACGACATTGATATCAACCAGCACAATATCATTTAATACCAGAATTTGTTTTTCACTCTGTCCTGGAATATCAACTTCAATATTCTGTTTTCGTGTATCCGATGGCCTATAACAAAGGGGTACTGGAAGCGTTGCAAATTTTTCTTTATGCAATTCAAATAACTTCATCTGAAGTGTATCCCTGACTATTTTTCTACTTGCAATGATCAAATCGTTTGGTCTCCACGCTTCCCAGAAATCATTCATTGGGGTTTCTGAAATCACTTCACGCGCTATTTCGCATTGGATTCTATCCGGTTGTAATCTAATTAGCGCTTTGAACTCGCGTAATCGTTCATCAAGTGATCTATAATCAGTGGTGATTTCTTCATAGTAGTCTACAAAACCCTTTAGCCATTCATGTGGAGATGCACCGACAAATGGTGGTGGTTGGCCGTGATCCCCGCACATGACGACTTTTGTGTTTTTGTTTAACAACCACTCGAGAAATGTTTTTAATACATCTAATGACACTGTGCATATTTCATCCCAAATTATGATTTCAGGAATGAATTTATCACCCATACGCTCAGGAGTCCATTTGTCACCTTTCCATCGAAAAAAAATGTGATAAGTGCAAGCATTTACCCCTCGTTGTATCATCTCTCTGGCGAGTCTGTGAGTCGGTGTTAGCACAATCATGTTAGAAACGCTAGCGTTTCCACGACGAAATAATTCAATTGCACCAGTTGTCTTTCCTGACCCACCACAACCGTTTAAATAAACTGTCTTGTATCTACATACTGGATCAGATACCGGTGGTGCATTAGAAAGTTCTGATTGAATTTCAATACGGTTACAACAAATATATTTATCATCCATGGCAACGTCTGCGGATTCACAATACTCATGTAGCATCTCCTTTTTAAATCGCCAACGCCCCCAATTTTCTTCGGGATCTGTGAATTTAGCTATAGCTGATTTGTACTTATTGTGTATATACATCGAATCAGTGGCCACTCTAACCGCGGTATTAGGAAATCTATTTATCATCGAAAATAGATTAATAGAAGCATAGGCTAGCATTGAACTTCTCAAATGTGTGTACTGGGAATTATATCCGTCACAGTAGGTAACAACCGTACCTAATTTCTCACCATTGGATAGAAAAGCATCCTTACGGGATACAAGTTTTCCTTGTTTCATTAAATCCGCTACAATAAAATCGTATTCAGCGACATCTATGATCAACCGCGAAGAGTATTTTGCGTTATTGTATCGTCCACCCTGGGTAAATTTACCGATTATTCTTCTTCCGAGATCTTTCGCTTGTTCTTTTTTAATTTCAAATAACTTCTTAGACCAATTTATGATTTCTTCTTCACTGAAATCTGGAAACTGTTTTCGTAGTTCGTTGATTATTCTATCTAGATCGGGTTGTTATAGCCAAACTTCTTTCTGAGCTCGATAGCATATAATAGCCTCGGAAACAATCAACGATATTAGCATACCACAATCAATCATATATCTCAATAGCACTATTGGCATCCAGGCCTTTTCAGATAGGTGTCTACCGAGCCAAACATAACTACACGGATGTAACCCTGTTGCTAATTCAAATGATATCACACGAGCGAATCCGGTTAAATCAAAATCAGGCAATGGTCCATTAATCGCAACACGAGTCATTTCATGCGTGGGGTGTCCAAATCGTTTGAAGTACTCAGCGCATTCCCCATACCCGAGAAAACTTCCGGGATAACACGCGGATATATCAATTGAAATCATACCATCATGTGAGTATTTCGTATTCCACAGTCCTCCATGACCAAATTCGACGCAACTCAATTTAACATCCTCGAGAAAATCATTTCGTGTTGGACGCCATGAGTTTTTTTCTCTTGCGAAGTGAGCTACCACTGATGGAATAGTAAAACTATCCGTGAGTAGTTTTTCATGGGAATTCTCCGGTGAAAAATCACTAGCGATTTTTCTCATTCTGTTATCTAATTCTTCAATGCGATATAATTCACCATTTGGTTTTACAAATTGATCGAATTCTTCATCACTTCTAAGTAACCACACTGACACAGGATCATCCTTACACAACGCATGAATAGCATCGAATAATCTCTCTTCATAGAAAACATCCCCGACGAACTCCTTAGGGATATATTTCACGGTTCGTTCTCGTGGAAATATTGTTACCGCAGGTGTCCACGCGTGTTTGTTATGATCAATAATCTGTATTGGTGCTCCATTTTTGTTATATTTCGGTTCGTATAAAACCTCTCCAGTTATCGTCATAACTGTTATTGGAAATCTTAATGATGTTTCTAATTGAGCTATATCAGAAATCTTTGCACCATGCTGTTTCACTGTCAGTTCCCACTCGGTTATTTTCCTACGTCGCAGATCAGTTAGTTTATTTCCTCGGGATGCATTTGTGAAGTGTTCTATTATTCGTTCTGCTACACAATTAAGCCCTGACGAATATTTCATAGGAGCTAGTTTTGCGATATCGGGTTTATCATTTAACGGATATATCCCATAAACCATTGCTGTTACGGGATAAGATCTTTCGTAGTATGGTTTATCAATGCCGGTTAGAATCCCTGGTTTGGAATCTCTACTCACAATGACAGCTTTTTTATTCTTGAGGATTGGTTCAAATTTATCCTTAATAATCCATTTGCCATCGACTTCGATAATGAATTTGATTCGGAAAAAATGCCGTTTTTCCCCAACACGTGAAATTATCACTGCTGCTTTTTCATCAGTCATGGTAGCATCAACAACACCATCAATTCGAAATGTTGACCAACAATAAGATGCTCCATCACGCTTGAATTCATTAAAACAGTCTCTGATTTTACTAATCATGGCTTTATCAAGAATTGTATTCTTTGGTGTATTAGAAGCTATATCGAGATTGAATTGAGCATCTTTCCAGGGGTAATCTCTCTTGGACGTTTTTTTGGGTTTATCGAGATTAAATCTAGGATTGATTTTCAATAATCTCTTAAACTCTTTCATGTTTCCGTCTATTGGACGTTTTTTGGGTTTATCGAGATTAAATCTAGGATTGATTTTGTTACGTCTTTTTGGTTTATCGAGATTAAATTTAGGATTGATTTTTAATAATCTCTTAAACTCTTTCATGTTTCCGTCTCTTGGACGTTTGTTACCTCTTTTTGGTTTATCGAGATTAAATTTAGGATTGATTTTCAATAATCTCTTAAACTCTTTCATGTTTCCGTCTCTTGGACGTCTTTTTGGTTTATCGAGATTAAATCTAGGACTAATTTTTAATAATCTCTTAAACTCTTTCATGTTTCCGTCTCTTGGACGTTTTTTGGGTCTATCGAGATTAAATCTAGGATTGATTTTTAATAATCTCTTAAACTCCTTATCAGCATTGAATTCAGCATTTTTCGAAGGCAATCTCTTGAACTCCTTCATGCTATACTAAAAACAAGTGTCTAAATGAAAGGTTTATGTATAATGAATCACTGCTATGGATCAGTCAATGAATTAGACAAATAGTATAGTATACTAATGAACCAGGAATTCAGACCACACCCAGTGAGTACAAATTATGAAACATCCAGTGATGGTGTTGTAAGACACTGTAGACTGAAGAACCCAGTTGGGTGGGATAATGGTATGGGGTATTTGTTCTTTACTGTTGGAAAGAAGAAATATTACAATCATCGTTTCGTATTTGAATGTTTCAATGGATTGATCAAAAATGGTTTTGTTATCGATCACAAGGATTCTAATCCAAGGAACAATTCTTTATCAAATCTGCAAGCAATCACACAGAGTGAGAATTCCAAACGAGGAAGGACTGGCATTTGTTCAAAAAAAGTGAAACCAGTAAAATCTTTGAATACAACAACTAACGAAGAAAAAATATTTAAATCAATATATGAAGCCGGCAAGTATTTCAATATTTGTAGAGCCTCAGTACGATTCGTTGCAGAGGGGGTTTGTCGATCGGCTATTTCAAAAAGGACGGGACAAAAAATTCAATTTAGTTATGTCTAATGCGTCATATTTTTCATTTAGAAATATATAATTGTTATAGAATAATAAATTCTGAAAACATGAATAGCATTTTATCCGAGATTTCAAAATTGAAAAGTTGGGATATTGAACTATCAGATGGGTTAAATCCTGATCAAATCATGTCTGATTTTCAGGATATAGAATACGGAGTTAACAACAATAAATATATGCTACCAAAGAAGTATGCGCTCATCAAAAGAATTCAGAATTCTATTAAGGACTCTCTCGCATTTTCCAGTGACGTAAGTGTGTTCGCTCCGTTGTATACCATCGTAGAACGAATACGAAAAGAATTGGGGTACGAATACGAATTGAAAAAGGAGGTTAATTCTAAAGTTAGAAACCTACGGGCGTTAATTCAAGAAAATGAACAATTTTGATTGACCGACCATTTATCATTATTCGATTGACCAACCATTTATCATTATTTGATTGACCGACTATTAATCATTTTTTTTTTAGCCGACCCTCAAGGGATGTCAAAAATCGATGGTGTTAGGTCGGGATTGAAAAATTGTTTTACAATTGAAAAATTGTTTCTGATTTCAAATAATGGTCAATGAAGCATTAACAACCCGATTGGCTCGTGAACGACTGGATGCAATCAGGAGATTTGTACCAATTCGTGACTCTGTACGGAATAAACTACAACAACGACAGAGTCTTCAGACTGATTTTGCTGCGGGATCCGAAGAATTGTTTAAACCAGTAACCACAGCAACGAAAGGGATAGAGCGTGCTATACTGGGAGATGTTCCCGAGACGGGAAAATCTGTTATTGGTGAACTCGAAAAAATAGCAGCGAAAACTGAACAAACAAAACAAATGGAATCAAAAGAAATAGTAGATGATTTACACGTGATATTTAACGAGGCGGGTTTAGCAGCGATTAATAAGACTGATTCAACAGGAATTCCTGCGCTTGTTGTTACGACTTATGAAAACAGGAAAAATATGTTGAAACCAGAATATCATAAGTTTGTTAGAAATTTAGATCATTGGGCTGATATATTCTACAAAATCAAAACTGAAAAAACAGGTAGAATTAGGAAGAAGGATAACGCATCATATATTGAATATAGAAATGCGGTGGATATAGTGTATAATCAATACGAAGAGTTTAAACAGCAACAAAAACCACGAAAAATGCGAGGAAGGCGACAGCAACCTGCAAAGAAAGTAGTCTACTCGCCTAAAAAACAACAACAACCACCTGATGATGATGATTTTCTTGATTATTTACAAGAAGCCGATTTAGAAGAACCGGATGAAGCAACTGGTTATAGCGGAAGTGGATTGCAAAACGCTAGCGTTGGAAACTCTTCGAGGGAAAATCCTTGGATTTCATGTCCTGGTAGTGTTCTCAGTGATATATCACGATTAGAAGTTCTTGTAGGAGGGTTCCGAGCTGGAAATAACTCACCGGAAATAATTAATGAAGCATCTGATATCTGTAGACGTTTATTTCAAGGTGGTATCATGGATATCAGCACATATCGAGATTTCATTGGCGAGTTAGTGGAAAGTGGGTATCACAGTGATTAATCACCGAGACTGAATAAAAACGCTAGCGTTTTTAATTGAAAAATGGTTTCTGATTTCAAATAATGATCATACACTACAATCATGATAAACCAACCCCCGTCTACGTAGTTAATTCACGGTTTCCAGTTTATAGAGCATACTACGGAGATGGTTTAGGCAATACCATTGCAGGGTTATTTGCGAGAATGGCTCCAAAAGTGATGCCGTTAGCTAAACAACTAGGAATGAAAGCAATTGAAGTTATTCGTGATAAGGGTATTAGTGCTGTTGGAGATTTTGCTGGAAAAGCGTTTTCAACTGCGAAGAATAAATTAACATCATTAGTGAAATCACGAAGTGATTTACGAAAAAGAAACCGTTACCATCTACAGCGGAAATGCCTGCAAGTGTTAGTAGAATTATAAATAACGCAGTAGACGAAAAATTTGCGTCGATGGCTTTAACTCCCGACCAAAGCAATATTGCAAATATGATAGCAGGAAGCGGCTTTAAAAAACTACGTCGATGAAAATCGTTTATGATTTCACGATTTAGACTCTGATAAATAGAATAAAATGTTCAAAAAAATCACATGATCCGGCGTTTGATATAGACGCCCCAGTTGGCAAGGATGATTCTGTACGCGATTATCAATATTACGCCTATCATGCCATAGACTCAAATAGTCGAGCAAGAATTGAACTTCAAGTCCATGATACCAGTAAATACTTTTTGCCCTGTGAAGCGTTTATTGAAGTAGAAGGAGAACTTGTAACAGCTGATGATACTCCTGCTGTACCAGCACCGTATCCAGACGGTACTCAAGTCGGTTTTGTCAATAATGGTATTATGGCGTTATTTGAGAGTGCTAGATATCTCATTGATGGAAAAGAAATTGAGTCCATAGATCGCGATGTTGATATGGCTACAACAATAATCGGGTTAGCGAGATATTCTGATGATTATACAAGATCAGCAGGACCCTCTATGATGTTTGCAAAAGATGGTAAGAATACCGCTGGAGGAAATCCATTTGTTGTAAGACGACCAAAAAAACGTGATAATAGTGATGCTGATGTCGAGAATATGATTATAAACAACGACGTTAATTTCAATCTAGGAGCTGCAACACGAAACTCAATGTTGCAAGGAGCGCGTAAATCATTTTCATGCGCGATTCCACTGCATCACATATTTGGATTCTGTAGAAACGTCAGAAAAGTTATCTACGGGGCGAAGCATACAGTATCGCTTGTACGAAAGAGTGATGATAATGACGCAATCTGGAGGATTCCAGCAGATGCTGCAAATCCCAATGCTGATGCCGGTAAAGTCAATTTAACAAAAATATCATTGTGGATGCCAGTGTTGACTCCAGCAATCACCGCAGAAGAACGATTACTATCATTTATGGACCAAGGAGGAAAGTCGTTGTTGAGTTGGCTAACCGTGAGTACAGATGTGAAGCAATCAAATATCAACGGGTTATTCACTTGGAACCTAGCATCAAAACAAGGTGTTGCTGCGCCACGTCATATATTTATTGCGTTACAGGATAACACACGAGTTGGCAATCAACTCTCCAGCCATATGATATTTGATCAGTTAGGTGTGAAAGACATCTCACTGAGAATAAACGGCCAGCAGGAACCATCCGAGGATATACAACTTAATTACACAGAAAATCATATTGCACGAGTTTATCATCGTCTGTTGTCATTTATGGCACGCGATCAAAATGTCGATACTGGTTTGCAAATATCACAATATGATTTTAAAAATCTGTATCCAATCTATTACTTCTCACTGGAACATCTCGATTTAACAAGACAGTCCGTCGTTGATATACACTTTAGAGCTAATGTGACTCGTGGTGCTATTGCTAATTATAGAGCGGTTGCTGTCATTCTCAGTGATAAATCAATGCTACTTGAAGGTGTTGGTGGAAGAATGAGAGTGGTAGATGCCCCAGTAGAAAACATGTAATTGAAATTGTAAACGATTTAGAATCAATCGATTATGTATAATGTCATATAGTGTTATTAGTGTTGCGTTAACTCCCGGTCAATTAAAAAAATTGCAAATGGAATCAGCTAAAAAATGTGGAACCACAATCACGTTGAAACCCAACCAAATGACTGGTGGTGCAAATAAACTATCGCTGACAACTCGTCAAATAAAACATTTCAATGATGCACTTGCAGCCAAAAAAGGTGTTCAGATTACTCTCTCTGCAGCTGCTATCAAAAATATGATTAAAACAGGCGGTATATTTCCGTTGTTAGCTGCGATTCCAGCATTGATAGCAGCTGCAGCCCCAGCGGTGGCTAAGGCGGCAGCGTTAGGAGCCGTTGGTACTGCAGCAGGAATGGCACTGAAGAAAGAAACTGGGAAAGGATATAAAGAAAAGGGAAAGGGTCTAAGACTACCAGGAACCCCGTATTCGTGGTACAGCGGGAGATCCGTGAACGGATCGGGTCTAAGACTACCAGGAACCCCGTATTCGTGGTACAGCGGAAAGGGTCTAAGACTACCAGGAACGATTTATTAATTCAGGAACCTATGGTTCCCAAATCTTCGATGGTTCCCATGTCCAATTTTGATTTAATGGATGCGGCTAAAAAACTAGTGATTAAAAATTTCAGAGGTGTTTTTATGAAAGATCAATTACCACATCAACCAAACAAAACTGAGACAGGTATTATTAATCTCGATAACAGCACCGGACCTGGTACCCACTGGGTTGCATACGCTATTGATCCACGTGGGATTGTTTATTTCGATTCATATGGATTAGCCCCACCAAAAGAGTTTATGCGGTATATAAAAACCCTTCCAATGAAGACTTGGTATTCTACGCTACCAACACAAACGATGATTGACCCACCAATATCTGGCAGCGAAGTATTAAATGTCCTTGACGCTATTTCTAACTCCTTGAGTAACCCAAGCGGAAAACCACCACATGTTGTCGTGAATGAATACACTAGCAATCGCTTTTTAGAGAGAGAAAGAGTTTTACAATAACATGATTGATATTTGGGGAGATCTTTGAAACCCAAACCCGATGGCACTGCACCACCTGATTCTGTCAAGGATGTAAAAAAAATAATTGAAGATGAAATCGCTGAGACGTTAAATTTAACAAGTGTTGATCCTAATGAAATAGTTGTATTTCAAGACAAACAGGGTAAATTGAAATCCAGTGATGTGTCATTGGATGATATTTTAGTTAAACAACGAAACGCAATCGAGAACACCGTTGCGTTATTTTCAGATCAGGGTAAATTGAAAACCAGTAATATTTCTCTGGATGATATTTTGGTTAAACAACAAAACGCAATCGAGGATACTATCGCGTTATTTTCCGATCAGGGTAAACTAAAACCGGGTGTACTCGTTTCGACGATTACAGATCGATTAAAAACTCTCAACGATGAGTTAAACAATTCTGTGGTTGTACTAAAACTACTTGAATCTAGAATTGAAGAAAACGGAAAACAGTTTATATCATTTCGTAGAAATATCATTGATAAATTTATTGGAACCCAGTTGGATAAAATTGAAATAATACTCCCTGATATTAAAAAATCCATCGATGAGACGAAAACTTTCATCGAAGCCGTCAAAGGTGATTTTTCGAGGATGATAACAATCATTGAAAAAACAAAAATTCCTCATGAGAAAACCAACAACGTAGTATATACAATCCAACACGGATCATTTGAGTGGACACCTGCAAACAACAAATTAGATATCACTGCTACTATCAAGGGTATTTATCGATTAACGCTGGTAGCACCAATTCAATTTAATATATCATCGTCGAGTTCATCCGGGGTCAATAATGTGATATCAACGATCATCGACAAGGATAAAACTGAAAAGTTCACTATAACAGCTACTGATAAAGATTTGGCTAGAACTTCGGTATCATGGTATGTAGAATTCGTTGCGGATTTAAGTAAATAACTAAATTGAAAGGATTTCACAATTGAAAACGCTAGTGTTTTTAAAATAAAAATGATTTCATCAACTCAATGTCGCTATGATCAGGTCAGAGAATTTCAGAATAGACTCAAAACCCTCACTGAGGAGTATCAAATAAAAATAAAAAAATACCCACGAAGAATCACCGCAATTGATGTTATTATATACTCGGTGTCAAGCGTTCTCACTGGCGCCGGAATAATACTTGCATCTGTTACAATGATTGCCCCGGTCGTAGTTCCAATTTGCATTTCTGCGGTGGCTACAATCGGGGGTATATCAACCGGGATAGCAAAAAAGATATCATCATGCAGCCAGAGTAAACTGCAGAATTACTTACTTCAATTTCATATTGCAACAACCGCATACTCGCAATTATCATTGATGATATCGTCGTCACTCGATAATACGATTATATCAGATAGTGAATTCTCAGCGATGGTCAGTATTTTTGATTCCGCGATATCGAAATTAGAGCGACAACATGAGTATAATAACAATGACAACACCGATGGAATTAGAAAACACGAACCCAAAAAACAAAATGATCTCAATAATATCAACATTACCAGATTGTGAGTTCTCATTAGATGACGGTCATTATTTATGATTCCTCGATACCAAAATTAGAAATACAACATGAGTATAATAACAATGACAACACCGCAGGAATTACTTCAACAAATAGTGGAGAACACGAACCCAGTACAAACAAGCATGATATCAATAACATCAACGAATCCAGAATTCAGTGTGAATTTCCCCTCTCCGGTCCCAGTGAAGGAGATAGCGCTAGCAAAACTACGAATGTATCACAGTTGGCCTAATATCAGATCAAAATCATTTGGTGGTCAACAACCGAATAATTCTTTAGTGTTTGCAAATAAGAATAAACCCGACAGAACCCCAGACTGGAACGTCGTTTCGATACCAACAGGGTCAGACCAAATCGAACAAATCAATGATGAATTCGCGCGTAGAATAAAATCGATTACTGGAGTAGAGTCAAAAATAGCTATAACAGTTCATGAACCAACACTATCATCCGCCATTGAGATAAGCACAGAAGGATACGTAGTAGATATCTATCAAAGCTCAATAAGAACCGTACTAGGATGGCCTGAATTACCACCAGGGGGAGAAACCGTTGATATACCAGAACCACAAAAAACTGATTATATCACCGACAGAATAAAACCCAATAATCCAATAAGGAGTTATAAAGATCACGAATTCATTATAGATTTCTTTGGTTTCGGATATCACTCAACTGGAAGAGAGAAGCCAGGGGAGAGAGTAGAGGGACATCATTTTGTTGACAAACCTAAAATCGTTAAAAATTTCACAGCAATGAATAATGATTTTTCACTGTTGTTAATATCTCTTAAATCCGGCTCTCTCACCCGAGATGAATTTATCAGCGTCGTAGAAACATGCAATAAAATTATCGACGATATGGAAACATTTAACCTAAAAATTATTCAGGATATATTAGATGACGATAATCCCCTATCGAGAACAAGATTTGCATCAGACTATAATATCCCCGTTAAGGATATTCCAACATTTAAACTACCCGGATATAACGTACCAGAACTAAAAAAACTTCTCAGTGATGCCATCGATGTTGTTTTCAAAATAATTCATGATACATGGAAAAAAACAGCATCACCGGAAATAAAAATCCTCAAACACAATAATGACCCAGATGGTGGCGGCAGGCATATCGCTCCGTTCAACGTGAATATTTCAACGGTGATTGCGCTCAATTTAGTGTGTGATGTTATCGAAGGAAGCTATCAGATTAATCTAGAGCAATCAAATCAAGCTCAGCAAGGATATATTCTTTATTCATTTGCACCAACAGCTCCTCCAGGATTCCTAATTATTGAAAACCCAATTAATCCTGTCTATATGCGATGCCATAATAATTCATTAACCAGAATTAATTTCAAACTCACCGACCAGTCAAATAATCTGACTGATTTACAAGAAGAGGTGTTAGCGATTAGTCTGTTTGTGAAATCATAAATGATTTTCGTCCTAAAGACTTGATCAAATATTCGGTTAAAATCGTAAAAGAATTATTAACCCAGAACTGAAAACTTTAGCAGCAGAGAGGGTGGATGACCACATCGTTGCGACCAAAATTGATTAAAAAATCGTTTTCATTTTTTTAGTTAAAATGATTTCATAGGGAGATTTCAATCAATTTTTTGTCTAAAAACGTTGTAGGGTTCGCCTTTTTTTGGTTAAAATAAGATCGTAGGAAGGCTCGTTTTAGGATTTCAATCAAATTTTGTCTGAAAACGTTGTAGGATTCACCCTCTCTGCTGCTGGAGTATAAACATGTTGATATCACTTGACATAATTTCCAAAAATATTATCTATGTGCATTTTTAGGGGCAAATTTTAATTTTTTAATTTTTTAAAAAAGATTAATTAAAATTCTAAAAAATAAAATCAATTTTTAAATTCTAATGTCATTGTTCTATTTTAAATGTTAATATATATAACACCTTCAAATTTCATGTGTTTATCATTAATAATAAAAATTTTACAGCACTTTAAAGTTTAATAATAACTGCCTGTACAGGCCCAACTATTTGGGGCAAATTTTAGTAAAACTTTTATATTTGAATGCCACACCTATTTGAACTTTATACATGAAGTCTTTTCGAATTTCCTTGCATACAAGACATGTGACACCTGCTGGAAAGTGTGTAGTGCAGGTGTTCCACAGGGTGCAAGTGTTGATTCATGTGCTTTTGAGAAACCAAAACTAAATTTGCTATATCTTCCTTAATTATAGAACTTTTTCAATGCTGTAAAAACCTAATTGTACTACAAGATAAGGCCTGTCTGAAACTATGTTTAAAGTTTATACATTTTGATCAATTCAAATTTTAATGGAAATTTAAATAAACATTTAAATTTATAAACTAAATTTTATTGAAAAATTAAATTTTCATAAAAGTTTTAAAACAGATTTTGTCAAAGTTTAGGCAGAAAAGTTGATCAATCAATGGTCTTTAAAATAAATGGTGGTTTGGGTCTGTGTAACTAAGTACATTTTTCCCAGGGGTAGTGAAGTAGCATGACTCATAGTGATTTTGGCAACAAACCGCAATATGCCTGTCAAGGTGCATATAGGTGTACACACTAAAGAAGCAACAACAGGTGCTATGTTCCATATTTATTGTGTCAGGTATTTAGGCAGTTATTTGTATAATTAATAGTGCACTCAGATTTAAACATCTGATGGGACCACTTCCATGTTTTATAGGAAAATTGCATTACATTTTAGTGTCGATAACTACAAAAAGCGACAATAAGATAGGAAAATACAGTTTTTAGGCAGGCTTTACCTTACTGAACAATGGTGCTAATCTCTCTCATGAAGATCTAAGCCATGTCCTTGAGGTGATTTATATTAGTGTGATGATATCATGATCACTTATGGCAGTACACTGCATATGTCCTTATGAAACCTTGCTATCACCACCAAACATCTGGAGAGCTACCAAGCTGATCCACCACTAAACACTTTGTTCCAGATACCAGCCTAGACCTGAAAAGATATAAAATGTTTCACTTATATCTAGAAAAGAGTAAGATGTATGCAAATGAAGTTAAAATGTGTTAGATATAGTGATTTCCAAATAACATTCAGGCTGCAAGCATAGGAAATAAATATTAAACTTGACAGAGTGACACTCAGAAATGTGAAGTAATAGTCATGTATTAAAGTAATAAATTCATCCTAAAAGTGTATGAAGTTTCTATAAGCATATCTGGTCATTTACAGGTTAAATAACTAATCAGGTAGACTATGCATCACAAACTTAAAGGAATGCGGGGACGGTGAGGTTTGATCATTGGTGGAAACATTAGTACATGCCAGTATAGAGGAAAGTCAAGCAACAATGTAGTAAAAAAAGAATATATTACTATAAGCAATCTTATTCATGAGGGAAATAATAATTCTGGATATTGCAAGAGAATACAGCCAAATGTGGCCACACATATCAACTACAGGTACCAATACATCCTATATCATAAACTAAATGTGAAATTCTGATCCCCAAAACTTGTAAACAAGAATGGAAATTTGCATATGTGGGACATATACAATGCAATTGTTATGATCAAATGTGCAAAAATAATTCCAATGATCTGTTTGAACATTTAAAGTGTATTTTTAAGAGTGTTTGATACCAATTATTAACCTCAATGGTTCAATAGAATCAGATATCAGCTGATATTACAATACCGCACTCTATCCAAGTACTGAATCTGAATTGAAATATGTTACCATACATGGGCATATTAATGAGGAAAATAACATTTTGGGATACATTTAGTGCACACAGCCAGAAATGTGTCTTACAGATTCACTGTAGGTACAATGTCAGCCTATATGATATACTGAATGTGAACTTTGGATCCCAAACATTCTAAAATATGTGAATATTTGTTCATGTGGGATATGTAACCATGCTAAGATCAGTTGTACACAGTTAAACTCAAAATATCTGTTTGAATATAACTTATGAAATCTTTAGAGTGTCAGTTAACAAATATTATTAGTAAATAACAATGCATAAATTAAGATGGATCATTAGAATTCACATGACATCATACTGGCCACAATGCCGCACTTCACTAATCAATATCTTAACCAAATTGAACAATAAAACTGAATACATTTTGTGTTCAACTTACATCATTTTGTTGTTTTCTTACATCCAAGGGTAGATATACATGTGGAAAGTATATTCTATCCCTTCAGCCTGCATTTCATTCTCAAAAAGTTTAAACTGATTTAGTAGAGAACTTGAGTAGGTTCAAGTATAAAGTTTTCATCACTGTCCTCTCACTAAACACCCTGTAACTATATTTGTTAACAATTACTAAAGGCTATATAAGCAGATATGTGTTACTCAGGAAGTCACCCCATCATAAACACATAAATTAACTGATTGGACCCCTAATAAATAGTTTGAATGATCAATACAAGAAAGAATCTGTCTTTCATACATTTTAAATGTATGTCTCATTTTGACTTACAAAGATATTTTCTGTGAGAACATTTGACAAATATCCATCATTGTGGCTTGTATATGGTGTAGGAGTATAAACATGTTGATATCACTTGACATAATTTCCAAAAATATTATCTATGTGCATTTTTAGGGGCAAATTTTAATTTTTTAATTTTTTAAAAATGATTAATAAAAATTTTAAAAAATAAAATCAATTTTAAATTCTAATGTCATTGTTCTATTTTAAATGTTAATATATATAACACCTTCAAATTTCATGTGTTTATCATTAATAATAAAAATTTTACAGCACTTTAAAGTTTAATAATAACTGCCTGCACAGGCCCAACTATTTGGGGCAAATTTTAGTAAAACTTTTATATTTGAATGCCACACCTATTTGAACTTTATACATGAAGTCTTTTCGAATTTCCTTGCATACAAGACATGTGACACCTGCTGGAAAGTGTGTAGTGCAGGTGTTCCACAGGGTGCAAGTGTTGATTCATGTGCTTTTGAGAAACCAAAACTAAATTTGCTATATCTTCCTTAATTATAGAACTTTTTCAATGCTGTAAAAACCAAATTGTACTACAAGATAAGGCCTGTCTGAAACTATGTTTAAAGTTTATACATTTTGATCAATTCAAATTTTAATGGAAATTTAAATAAACATTTAAATTTATAAACTAAATTTTATTGAAAAATTAAATTTTCATAAAAGTTTTAAAACAGATTTTGTCAAAGTTTAGGCAGAAAAGTTGATCAATCAATGGTCTTTAAAATAAATGGTGGTTTGGGTCTGTGTAACTGAGTACATTTTTCCCAGGGGTAGTGAAGTAGCATGACTCATAGTGATTTAGGCAACAAACCGCAATATGCCTGTCAAGGTGCATATAGGTGTACACACTAAAGAAGCAACAACAGGTGCTATGTTCCATATTTATTGTGTCAGGTATTTAGGCAGTTATTTGTATAATTAATAGTGCACTCAGATTTAAACATCTGATGGGACCACTTCCATGTTTTATAGGAAAATTGCATTACATTTTAGTGTCGATAACTACAAAAAGCGACAATAAGATAGGAAAATACAGTTTTTAGGCAGGCTTTACCTTACTGAACAATGGTGCTAATCTCTCTCATGAAGATCTAAGCCATGTCCTTGAGGTGATTTATATTAGTGTGATGATATCATGATCACTTATGGCAGTACACTGCATATGTCCTTATGAAACCTTGCTATCACCACCAAACAACTGGAGAGCTTCCAAGCTGATCCACCACTAAACACTTTGTTCCAGATACCAGCCTAGACCTGAAAAGATATAAAATGTTTCACTTATATCTAGAAAAGAGTAAGATGTATGCAAATGAAGTTAAAATGTGTTAGATATAGTGATTTCCAAATAACATTCAGGCTGCAAGCATAGGAAATAAATATTAAACTTGACAGAGTGACACTCAGAAATGTGAAGTAATAGTCATGTATTAAAGTAATAAATTCATCCTAAAAGTGTATGAAGTTTCTATAAGCATATCTGGTCATTTACAGGTTAAATAACTAATCAGGTAGACTATGCATCACAAACTTTAAGGAATGCGGGGACGGTGAGGTTTGATCATTGGTGGAAACATTAGTACATGCCAGTATACAGGAAAGTCAAGCGACAATGTAGTAAAAAAAGAATATATTACTATAAGCAATCTTATTCATGAGGGAAATAATAATTCTGGATATTGCAAGAGAATACAACCAAATGTGGCCACACATATCAACTACAGGTACCAATACATCCTATATCATAAACTAAATGTGAAATTCTGATCCCCAAAACTTGTAAACAAGAATGGAAATTTGCATATGTGGGACATATACAATGCAATTGTTATGATCAAATGTGCAAAAATAATTCCAATGATCTGTTTGAACATTTAAAGTGTATTTTTAAGGGTGTTTGATACCAATTATTAACCTCAATGGTTCAATAGAATCAGATATCAGCTGATATTACAATACCGCACTCTATCTAAGTACTGAATCTGAATTGAAATATGTTACCATACATGGGCATATTAATGAGGAAAATAACATTTTGGGATACATTTAGTGCACACAGCCAGAAATGTGTCTTACAGATTCACTGTAGGTACAATGTCAGCCTATATGATATACTGAATGTGAACTTTGGATCCCAAACATTCTAAAATATGTGAATATTTGTTCATGTGGGATATGTAACCATGCTAAGATCAGTTGTACACAGTTAAACTCAAAATATCTGTTTGAATATAACTTATGAAATCTTTAGAGTGTCAGTTAACAAATATTATTAGTATATAACAATGCATAAATTAAGATGGATCATTAGAATTCACATAACATCATACTGGCCACAATGCCGCACTTCACTAATCAATATCTTAACCAAATTGAACAATAAAACTGAATACATTTTGTGTTCAACTTACATCATTTTGCTGTTTTCTTACATCCAAGGGTAAATATACATGTGGAAAGTATATTCTATCCCTTCAGCCTGCATTTCATTCTCAAAAAGTTTAAACTGATTTAGTAGAGAACTTGAGTAGGTTCAAGTATAAAGTTTTCATCACTGTCCTCTCACTAAACACCCTGTAACTATATTTGTTAACAATTACTAAAGGCTATATAAGCAGATATGTGTTACTCAGGAAGTCACCCCATCATAAACACATAAATTAACTGATTGGACCCCTAATAAATAGTTTGAATGATCAATACAAGAAAGAATCTGTCTTTCATACATTTTAAATGTATGTCTCATTTTGACTTACAAAGATATTTTCTGTGAGAACATTTGACAAATATCCATTATTGTAGCTTGTATATGGTGTAGGAGTATAAACATGTTGATATCACTTGACATAATTTCCAAAAATATTATGTATGTGCATTTTTAGGGGCAAATTTTAATTTTTTAATTTTTTAAAAAAGATTAATTAAAATTTTAAAAAATAAAATCAATTTTAAATTCTAATGACATTGTTCTATTTTAAATGTTAATATATATAACACATTCAAATTTCATGTGTTTATCATTAATAATAAAAATTTTACAGCACTTTAAAGTTTAATAATAACTGCCTGCACAGGCCCAACTATTTGGGGCAAATTTTAGTAAAACTTTTATATTTGAATGCCACACCTATTTGAACTTTATACATGAAGTCTTTTCGAATTTCCTTGCATACAAGACATGTGACACCTGCTGGAAAGTGTGTAGTGCAGGTGTTCCACAGGGTGCAAGTGTTGATTCATGTGCTTTTGAGAAACCAAAACTAAATTTGCTATATCTTCCTTAATTATAGAACTTTTTCAATGCTGTAAAAACCTAATTGTACTACAAGATAAGGCCTGTCTGAAACTATGTTTAAAGTTTATACATTTTGATCAATTCAAATTTTAATGGAAATTTAAATAAACATTTAAATTTATAAACTAAATTTTATTGAAAAATTAAATTTTCATAAAAGTTTTAAAACAGATTTTGTCAAAGTTTAGGCAGAAAAGTTGATCAATCAATGGTCTTTAAAATAAATGGTGGTTTGGGTCTGTGTAACTGAGTACATTTTTCCCAGGGGTAGTGAAGTAGCATGACTCATAGTGATTTTGGCAACAAACCGCAATATGCCTGTCAAGGTGCATATAGGTGTACACACTAAAGAAGCAACAACAGGTGCTTTGTTCCATATTTATTGTGTCAGGTATTTAGGCAGTTATTTGTATAATTAATAGTGCACTCAGATTTAAACATCTGATGGGACCACTTCCATGTTTTATAGGAAAATTGCATTACATTTTAGTGTCGATAACTACAAAAAGCGACAATAAGATAGGAAAATACAGTTTTTAGGCAGGCTTTACCTTACTGAACAATGGTGCTAATCTCTCTCATGAAGATCTAAGCCATGTCCTTGAGGTGATTTATATTAGTGTGATGATATAATGATCACTTATGGCAGTACACTGCATATGTCCTTATGAAACCTTGCTATCACCACCAAACAACTGGAGAGCTTCCAAGCTGATCCACCACTAAACACTTTGTTCCAGATACCAGCCTAGACCTGAAAAGATATAAAATGTTTCACTTATATCTAGAAAAGAGTAAGATGTATGCAAATGAAGTTAAAATGTGTTAGATATAGTGATTTCCAAATAACATTCAGGCTGCAAGCATAGGAAATAAATATTAAACTTGACAGAGTGACACTCAGAAATGTGAAGTAATAGTCATGTATTAAAGTAATAAATTCATCCTAAAAGTGTATGAAGTTTCTATAAGCATATCTGGTCATTTACAGGTTAAATAACTAATCAGGTAGACTATGCATCACAAACTTTAAGGAATGCGGGGACGGTGAGGTTTAATCATTGGTGGAAACATTAGTACATGCCAGTATACAGGAAAGTCAAGCGACAATGTAGTAAAAAAAGAATATATTACTATAAGCAATCTTATTCATGAGGGAAATAATAATTCTGGATATTGCAAGAGAATACAGCCAAATGTGGCCACACATATCAACTACAGGTACCAATACATCCTATATCATAAACTAAATGTGAAATTCTGATCCCCAAAACTTGTAAACAAGAATGGAAATTTGCATATGTGGGACATATACAATGCAATTGTTATGATCAAATGTGCAAAAATAATTCCAATGATCTGTTTGAACATTTAAAGTGTATTTTTAAGGGTGTTTGATACCAATTATTAACCTCAATGGTTCAATAGAATCAGATATCAGCTGATATTACAATACCGCACTCTATCCAAGTACTGAATTGAAATATGTTACCATACATGGGCATATTAATGAGGAAAATAACATTTTGGGATACATTTAGTGCACACAGCCAGAAATGTGTCTTACAGATTCACTGTAGGTACAATGTCAGCCTATATGATATACTGAATGTGAACTTTGGATCCCAAACATTCTAAAATATGTGAATATTTGTTCATGTGGGATATGTAACCATGCTAAGATCAGTTGTACACAGTTAAACTCAAAATATCTGTTTGAATATAACTTATGAAATCTTTAGAGTGTCATTTAACAAATATTATTAGTAAATAACAATGCATAAATTAAGATGGATCATTAGAATTCACATAACATCATACAGGCCACAATGCCGCACTTCACTAATCAATATCTTAACCAAATTGAACAATAAAACTGAATACATTTTGTGTTCAACTTACATCATTTTGCTGTTTTCTTACATCCAAGGGTAAATATACATGTGGAAAGTATATTCTATCCCTTCAGCCTGCATTTCATTCTCAAAAAGTTTAAACTGATTTAGTAGAGAACTTGAGTAGGTTCAAGTATAAAGTTTTCATCACTGTTCTCTCACTAAACACCCTGTAACTATATTTGTTAACAATTACTAAAGGCTATATAAGCAGATATGTGTTACTCAGGAAGTCACCCCATCATAAACACATAAATTAACTGATTGGACCCCCTAATAAATAGTTTGAATGATCAATACAAGAAAGAATCTGTCTTTCATACATTTTAAATGTCTGTCTCATTTTGACTTACAAAGATATTTTCTCTGAGAACATTTGACAAATATCCATCATTGTAGCTTGTATATGGTGTAGGAGTATAAACATGCTGATATCACTTGACATAATTTCCAAAAATATTATCTATGTGCATTTTTAGGGGCAAATTTTAATTTTTTAATTTTTTAAAAAAGATTAATTAAAATTTTAAAAAATAAAATCAATTTTTAAATTCTAATGTCATTGTTCTATTTTAAATGTTAATATATATAACACCTTCAAATTTCATGTGTTTATCATTAATAATAAAAATTTTACAGCACTTTAAAGTTTAAAAATAACTGCCTGTACAGGCCATACACCACAATTAATTTTATTATATGTTCTCTACATATATTTCTCAGCACTGACCTTTCCACAGTGTGACAATCAATACAAATCATATGAAAATCTAAAATACCCCCAAAGATGACTTCACGGTGAAATTCTTGTCAAGGGTTGACCGGCATTTTTTTGAGTGGCTGCACTGTAAACAGAGCAGCATGTACACAGAACACTGATTTTACTTCCGGATCATCACTAAGGCCTACTTACACAGTGTACACTGTCGCCAAAATACATACAGACAGCCACTCTCAGAGCTCCTGTTCTCAAGAATAAACAATTAACTTTAAATCCATACCAAAGATGCATCAATATAACTCTTCTATCACCACCAAAAGGAGAGAGGAAAAAATGTTCTAAAAATAGACTAGAACTACATTCGTCTGAACTGGAAGTATTAATTGTGATGCGAGTCCATCTGGCCATACACCACAATTAATTTTACTATATGTTCTCTACATATATTTCTCAGCACTGACATTTCCACAGTGTGACAATCAATACAAATCATATGAAAATCTAAAATACCCCCAAAGATGACTTCACGGTGAAATTCTTGTGAAGGGTTGACCGGCATTTTTTTGAGTGGCTGCACTGTAAACAGAGCAGCATGTACACAGAACACTGATTTCACTTCCGGATCATCACTAAGGCCTACTTACACAGTGTACACTGTCGCCAAAATACATACAGACAGCCACTCTCAGAGCTCCTATTCTCAAGAATAAACAATTAACTTTAAATCCATACCAAAGATGCATCAATATAACTCTTCTATCACCACCAAAAGGAGAGAGGAAAAAATGTTCTAAAAATAGACTAGAACTACATTCGTCTGAACTGGAAGTATTAATTGTGATGCGAGTCCATCTGGCCATACACCACAATTAATTTTACTATATGTTCTCTACATATATTTCTCAGCACTGACATTTCCACAGTGTGACAATCAATACAAATCATATGAAAATCTAAAATACCCCCAAAGATGACTTCACGGTGAAATTCTTGTCAAGGGTTGACCGGCATTTTTTTGAGTGGCTGCACTGTAAACAGAGCAGCATGCACACAGAACACTGATTTCACTTCCGGATCATCACTAAGGCCTACTAACACAGTGTGCACTGTCGCCAAAATACATACAGACAGCCACTCTCAGAGCTCCTATTCTCAAGAATAAACAATTAACTTTAAATCCATACCAAAGATGCATCAATATAACTCTTCTATCACCACCAAAAGGAGAGAGGAAAAAATGTTCTAAAAATAGACTATACACTGATCAATCACCTCCCAGACATCTCTAGGATCGGTGCGGAATCGGCGGATTACATATTTTTTTATATGAAAATCCGCCGTTTCCGCATTTTGAATTTTTTAGTGTTTTTGATACCTGACCAACCAGCCATTAACGGTCTATCAATTTTTTATTCAGTGTGAAATATTTTTATTCACTTATTTTGTTGTTTTCAATCAAACAATGCTAAAAAAAATGAAAATATCTCTGAGGGTCGGTCACAATCAAAAAATGACAAAATCTCTTTGAAGATCGGTCACGGTCAAAATTGTTCATTTTCTTGAATTAACGCTCGTAGGTTTCTAATTTTAGAATTAACCTCCTTTTTCAATTCGTATTCGTTACCTAATTCTTTTCGTAATCGTTCTACGATAGTATATAACGGAGCGAACACACTTATGTCACTGGAAAATGAAAGAGAGTCTCGAATAGAATTCTGAATTCTTTTGATGAGCGCGTATTGCTTTGGCAGCATATATTTGTTAGTGTTAACTCCGTATTCTATATCTTGAAAATCTGACATGATTTGATCAGGATTTAAACCATCTGATAGTTTGATATCCTGAATTTTCAATTTTGAAATTTCATCAATAATGCTATTCATTTTTTCAGAATTCATGATTCTATAACAATTATATGTTTCTAAATGAAAAATATGACGCATCAGACATAACTAAATTTAATTTTCTGTCCGTTCTTTTTTGAAATGGCAGATCGATAAACCCCCTCTGCAACAAATCGTACTGAGGCTCTACAAATATCGAAGTACCCACTGGCTTCATATATCGATTGAAATATTTTTTCTTCGTTAGTTGTTGTATTCAAAGATTTTACGGGTCTCGCTTTTTTTGAGCAAGTACCAGTCTTTCCTCGTTTCAAATTCTCACTTTGTGTAACAACTTCTATATTTGATAAAGAATTATTCTTTGGATTAGAATCCTTATGATCAATAACAAAACCATCCTCGATTAATCCATGGAAACATTCATACACGAAACGATGATTGTGATATTTTTTCTTTCCAGCACCAAACATCAAATACCCTTGATTAGTCACAGTACCAACTGGTTTCTTCGGTCTACGGTTTCTTACAATACCATCACTGGATGCTTCATAATTTGTAATCACAGGGTGTGGTCTGAATTCTTGGTTCATTTATATACTATACTATTGTTTGTCCAATTCATTGTTTGGTCTAATGATTACATCTTTGGAAAATCTTTCGATGTAGTCTTGGGGGGTTCTTATGACTTTATCCTTGACGTTGTCAACGTCAAGGACTTTTTCAGGGTCATAATTTCTGATTGATTGTCCATTTTTTATTCTTTTGTTATAATAACGCTTCAATTCCCTATATCGTTTACCACCACAACTCAGACATAACTGCGATTCTCCCCTGACCCCAACCCCACATCGTATGCAGGGTAATGGACCAAGGCTTCCACGACGAAAGCTTTGCATATGATACCCACAGAATTCCTTTCTGCATGATTTGTTACACGGAGTCGTTGATCCAATCATGAGCCATTTGCAGTGATTCATTATATATAAATCTTTCATTTAAATGCTTGTTTTAATTATAGCATGAAGGAGTTTAAGAGATTATTGAAAATTAAGCCTTGGAAAAATGCTCAATTCAATCCTGATAAGGAGTTTAAGAGATTATTGAAAATTAGTCCTAGATTTAATCTCGATAAACCAAAAAAGTCTAGTGGACGGTAACATGAAGGAGTTTAAGAGATTATTGAAAATTAGTCCTAGATTTAATCTCGATAAACCCAAAAAACGTCTAGTGGACGGCAACATGAAGGAGTTTAAGAGATTATTAAAAATTAGTCCTAGATTTAATCTCGATAAACCAAAAAAACGTCTAGTAAACGGTAAACCCAAAAAACGTCTAGTGGACGGCAACATGAAGGAGTTTAAGAGATTATTAAAAATTAGTCCTAGATTTAATCTCGATAAACCAAAAAAACGTCTAGTAATCGGTTAACCGAAAAAACGTCTAATGAAGAAGTTTGAGAGATTATCGAAAATTAATCCCTGGAAAAATACTAATTTTAATCTCGATAGAGCCTCTGATACATCAAAACGTCTAATCGGTGATAGAACTATACTGGATAAAATCGAAGAGTGTTTTAATGAATTCTACCGAGACGGTGCAGCACACTGTTGGTCGACATTTCGAATTATCAACAACATTGAAGATGTCGGTGTCAATGTACCCATCATCGATGCTACTATGAATGATGAAAGAGCAGCCGAGATAATTTCACACCTTGGTGGGCCAAGCAATTCTCAACAGAAGTATTTTTTCAGAATAAAATTCATTATCGAAGTCGAAGGCAAATTGATTATCAGGGATAAATTTGAACCAATCCTTAGGAATAAAAAAACAATCACACTAAGTAGAGATTCCAAACCAGGAATTCTAACTGGAATCGACAAACCATACTACGAGAGATCTTATCCTGTAACAGCAGTTGTTTATGGAATATACCCGCTAAATGATCAACCTGATATTGCAAAACTAGCTCCTATGAAACTATCTTCGACGTTGAATTGTGTAGCAACACGGGTAATGGAACACTTCACAAATTCCCCCCGAGGAAATAAACTAACTGATCTGCGACGTAGGAAAATAACCGAATGGGAACTGACAGTGAAACAGAACGGTGCGAAGATTTCTGACAAAGCTAAATTAGAAACATCATTAAGATTCCCAATAACCGTTATGACAATAACCGGAGAAGTATTACACGAACCGAAATATAAATTACAAGGAGCGCCAATACAAATTATTGATCATAACGAACACGCGTGGACACCTGCAGTAACAATATTTCCACGAGAACGAATCTTGAAATATATCCCCAAGGAGTTCGTCGGGGATGTTTTTTATAATGAGAAATTATTCGATGCTATTCATGCGTTGTGTAAGGATGATCCTGTGTCAGTGTGGTTACTTAGAAGTGATGAAGATCCCGAAATAGGATTCGATCAATTTGTAAGACCAAATGGTGAATTATATCGCGTTGAAGAGTTAGATAACAGAATGAGAAAAATTGCAAATGATTTTTCACCGGAGAGTTTCCATGAAAAACTACTCACGAATAGTTTTACTATTCCATCAGTGGTAGCTCACTTTGCAAGAGAAAAAAACTCATGGCGTCCAACACGAAGTGATTTTCTCGAGGACGTTAAATTGAGTTGCGTCGAATTTGGTCATGGAGGACTGTGGAATACAAAATACTCACGTGATGGTATGATTTCAATTGATATATCCGCGTGTTATCCTGGAAGTTTTCTCGGGTATGGAGAATGCGCTGAGTACTTTAAACGATTTGGACACACCACGCATGAAATGACTCGTGTTGCGATTAATGGTCCATTGCCTGATTTTGATTTAACTGGATTCGCTCGTGTGATATCATTCGAATTAGCTACAGGGTTACATCCGTGTAGTTATCTTTGGCTTGGTAGACACCTATCTGAAAAGGCCTGGATGCCAATAGTGTTATTGAGATATATGATCGATTGTGGTATGCTAATATCGTTAATTGTCAGTGAGGCGATTATATCCTATCGAGCTCAGAAAGAAGTTTGGCTACCACAACCCGATCTAGATAGAATAATTAGCGAACAGCGAAAACTGTTTCCTGATCTCAGCGAGGAAGAAATCATGAATTTGTCTAAGAAGGTATTTGAAATTAAAAAAGAACAAGCAAAAGATTTTGGACGAAGAATAATCGGTAAATTTACCCAGGGTGGAAGATACGACAATGCAAAATTCTCTTCGCGGTTGATCATAGACGTCGCTGAATACGATTTTATTGTAGCGGATTTAATGAAACAGGGAAAACTTGTATCCCGTAAGAATGCTTTTCTATCCAATGGTGAGAAATTAGGTACGGTTGTTACCTTCTGTGATGGATATAATTCCCAGTACACACACTTAAGAAGTTCTATGCTAGCCTATGCTTCTTAATCTATTTTCGATGATTAATAGATTTCCTAATACCGCAGTTAGAGTAGCCACTGATTCGATGTATATACACAGTAAATACAAATCAGCTGTAGCGGCATTCACAGATCCCGAGGAAAATTGGGGACGTTGGCGATTTAAAAAGGAAACACTACATGAGTATTGTGAATCCGCAGACGTTGCCATGGATGATAAATATCTTTGTTGTAACCGTATTCAAATTCAATCAGAATTTTCTAATGCACCACCGGTATCTGATCCAATCTGTATATACAAGACAGTTTATTTAAACTGTTGTGGTGGGTCAGGAAGGACAACTCGTGCAATCGAATTATTTCGTCGGTCAAACATGATTGTGTTAACACCGACTCACAGACTCGCCAGAGAGATGAAACAACGAGGGATAAATGCCTGTACTTATCACAGTTTCTTTCGATGAAAGGGTGACAAATGGACTCCTGATCGAATGGGCGATAAATTCATTCCTGAAATCATAATCTGGGATGAAATATGCACAGTATCATTAGATGTATTACAAACATTTATCGAGTGGTTGTTAAACAAAAACACAAAAGTCGTTATGTGCGGTGATCACGGCCAACCACCACCATTTGTCGGTTTATCCTCACATGAGTGGCTAAACGGTTTTGTAGACTATTATGAAGAAATTAACACTGATTATAGATCACTTGATGAACGATTACGAGAATTCAAAGCGCTAATTACATTACAACCGGATAAAATCCAGTGTGAAATAGCGCGTGAAGTGATTTCAGAGACTCCAATGAATGATTTTTGGGAAACATGGAGACCAAACGATTTGATAATCGCGAGTAGAAAAATTGTCAGAGACGCACTTCAGATGAAGTTATTTGAATTGCATAAAGAAAAATTTGCAACACTTCCAGTAGCGTTGTGTTATAGGCCTTCGGATACACGAAAACAGAATATCGAAGTTGATATTCCAGGACAGCGTGAAAAACAAATTCTCGTATTAAATGATATTGTGCTGGTTGATATCATCGTCGTTGAAGATGCATTGCGTGCTAATAAATCCCCGTGGACGCTAGGATACGCAGCGACGATACATTCTTCACAGGGATTGACTATATCGGATACAATTGTTTGGATGGTAGATAATCGTATCAAATGGTCAAATTTAGTCTATCTTGCAGTATCCAGAGTACGAAAAATAAATCAACTTCGAAGAATTGTTTTCGATGATAATGACACAACAATGGATGATATTGATGTTAAAATTATTGATAAAAAAACTCTCCGGTTACAAACAACAAGACAAAAAAAAAACAACGAGAATTTGACATTGATGCTGGATTAATAATCACTTTGAAGAAACAACAGAATAATCACTGCGCAAGTTGCAATTGTATAATGCGTTGGCAGTATTTAGATAAGGATCCTCGCCAATTTACCGTAGACAGAAAAAATAACAGTCTCGGTCATGTCAGAAACAATGTGATGTTGACTTGTCTTGAGTGCAATAGACGCAACGGCGCTAGTTAAGACCCTGTGGTGGTAATTGAGTATCGTCAGGAATCACTTGGAGTTGTTCGCGTGTAAAACCCCGTTGAGGGGCAGTTGAATCCAGTTTATAGATTGGAGGTCTACCAGTTGATCGTGTTATAGTAGATATCTTGTGTGCAGTAACACTCCAAATAGGATCAGTAGCCCTTTTTGTGCCACCTTCCAGCTCTCTTGGTTCGTATAAATACCTAACAGTGACATTACTACCAAGAATTGGTTGGGAAACACTAGAATCATTTTGCGAAATTCCTTCTATTTCCATTTCTGGTATAGACGCTTTCTTAATCGCGTTGATAGGTTTCATGTTAATTGTTCGAGTAATCTCGTTATTCAGTGCGGTAATCACAGCTGGTAATCTCTTAACCCATTCACGGGATCTTTTATCCTGAATAAACTCCTTCGCGTATTGATATCCAAATAACCGCTCTGCAAGAGTCCGATTAAATCGTTCTACAATTGCCTGATCACGATGTAGCGCAGTATGCCCTCGTCTGATGGTGACATTATGATGTTTCATCGCTGATAAAACAGCGCCTTGAAATTCCTTGCCAGGATCAACCTGCAATAGATTTGGCCAGCGTAGTGGGCCTCGTCGATAAATCCTTTCAAATGCAGAAGCTACTTCAGTTGATGATTTTGTTTTTAGCGGTTCTGCTTGTTTGTATCGACTCGCAACATCAACTACGGTTAGCGCGTATTTGTAACCACGATCATGTGGCAAATATAATATATCAGCCTGATGAACTTCATTAGGGACAGTCACATCAAAATGCGAGTAATTAATTTGTTTAGGCGCTGGTAGATAAATTTGCCATATAGCTTGTTTGGATAACCAATTAGCCGCAGTGGCCTTTTTCACTTTTGCGGCGCTAGCGAGTTTATTGATTGCAGCGTTACCCCGCCAGTATCCTTTTGGAGAATAATAAATAGATTCCATGTTGTTATTAATTACCGGCACCTAACATCAATTTGCTTTTCATAACCGGTTTTATTAACCATGAAGCTAATTTTTCTTTGAAAGATTTATCAGGAATAGAATTTAATGCATGAATTAATTTCACATCTGCTAGATGCCTGTGTTGCAAATTGCTGCTTTTATACGCGACATCATGAGCGTGACACGCCTTATCAATAGCGTTTATCGGTTCTTCACCACGTCGAGGTTGATTTTGATCATCGAGTCTGATATCAAGTCTTGTTCCCGGTCCACAATAACTATATCCTGGAAGGTGCTTTTCTCCCGGATACTTTGCCCATGGGGTTCCAGGGAGTTTAGTTAGCTTGGCTGCGATATCACCTCCTCTTTTTTTTTAAAGGTTCCTTGGGTTTACCAAGTGAAATAAATCTAAATTTCTTTGTACCACATTGTACGCATTTACCAGAAAGCGCTGATCGGTTATTTTTAGTTGTAATCGTCATCAAGTCATCTGTGCCAGTACGCGTTTTACACTTCACACAATATAGATCCATAATGTATGTATAGAGATATGGATATAATTGATTTCTCAGCGACTAAAACAAGAGAACCGGTTAAGCATCATGCAGCGCTACCAAACTCTATCCGGATGATTATAATCGGGCCATCTGGATCCGGCAAGACGCAATTGCTGCTCAATTTAATAATGAGATGGATGAAGTGGGATAAGTTGTATTTAATTGCCCCAAGCGTAGATGATCAACGATGCTATGAAGTACTAAAAGATTTTAACGAGAATGCATCAGAAATTAAAGATGAAAACGTCGTTGATTTTATTACCGATATTGACGAGGCGCCATCAGTAGAAGATCTCGATGGAAGTATTAACAATTTAGTTGTATACGACGATGTAATGTTAGATAAACAAACAAACCCAGCTAGGATATTTTCCCGAGGCAGGCACAAAAACACTGACGTGATATATGTCACTCAACGCTACACACAGATTCCAAAAGTGATCAGAGACAACTGTAATATTCTAGCTGTATTCAACGGAGTTGATACTCATACTCTTAGAAATATTTGGCAAACTTGGTGCTGCGGTGATATGGATCATAATCAATTTAGAAATTTCTTTAGTAACGCTCAGTCAACCCCGTACGGATTTGTAACGATAAATTTACATGATCCTCGGACACGATATCGTATCGGACTCGATCAAATATTCGGTTAAATCATTTATTATTTTTTGTTAACCAGAACTGAAAATTTCAGCAGCAGAGAGGGTGAATGACAACGACGTTGCAATCAAAATCGATTGAAAAATCGTAATATCTCCATTTGCTAAATGGAGATATTTTTTTAGTTAAAATATGAGATTTTTCAATCGATTTTGGTTAAAATGAGATTTCGAAGGTAGGCTCTATTCTTCGTTTTGAGGGTTTCAATCGATTTTTTTTGCCGGAAAGTTGTGAGGTTCGCCCTCTCTGCTGCTGTCTGTGTTTGGGCGTCCTTCGTGCTTTTTGGATTGTGTTTTACGACTGTGGAGAAGGATGGGCCAGGAAGGGATGTTTTCATCTGGACAAGTTTTCTGGCCTCTGGGTAGGGAATGTTCGAGGTAAACTTTACCCTCTGAATTTCCTTCTCCTGTTTCCATGTATTACAATCTTTGGAACTGGCGTGATGTTCCTTGCCACAATTGACACAATGCGGAGTTGCTCTACAATCAGCTTCCTGATGAGAGTGTTCACATCGGTCACATACCTTGGCTCTGGAACATCGATCCTCGTGATGGCCGTATTTTTGACATTTATAGCATCGAAGGGGGTTTGGAATGTAGATCTCGACCTTTACTTGTAAAAACCCAACCTTGACCACTTTGGGCTCTGTCGGTTTATTAAAGGTGATTCCAAATGTATTGGTGTCCTGCAGGGTGTTATTACGTTTAATACGTATTCTTTGCACTGCAGTGACACCTTCATGTTTCATCCCTTCGATGATATCTGCGTCGGTGACTCCAGCCAAGTCACGACATCGTATTACGCCTTTTGATGAATTCAGTGTAGTGTGGGCGAATGAGGTCACTGGAATATTAAAGAATGTTTTCATTTTTATGATATTGTCTGTTTGCCCCTTTCGCTCACACTCTACAAGAAGACAACCCGATTTTAGTTTTTTCACTTTTTGGTGTGCCAATCGATCCCGTAATGGTTTTCTTGATAATAAATGGAGATAAACCTGAAAGCAGTTTAGCATCATCTTTTAATTGAATAACTATGAAGCGTGGAAATGATTCCACGCCACGTGGTTCTTCATCCGAGTCAGACAGTGGTTTGGTACTTTTATTGGATTTTTTTTCCATGATGGCTTGATTGAAAAATTCAGCACCCGTGCTCCCCACCCACCATGGAGCCCAACAAGGGGACACTTTTAAAGTGCCAAGGATACACAGATGCCATACTCAGTTGATAAAATTACCTTTGGTTGACCATGAAGTCGCCAATTTCTAAGGTCAGTAAAATTATCCCCCGATTGACCCGTTGAGCCACCGCCTTCTAGGAAGTCTTCTAAGATTTAGAACAGGGAAAGATATAAGAATACAATATTGGGGCAACGGTGGTATCAAAAGAGATACAATGAGAAAGTAAAAGGAGGTGAGAGAGTTAATAAAGACTTCATAGGGCTCGGCGTGACCAGCCGATTTGTCGAGACCGGGCCCATCTCGACCACCCGTCTAAGAGAAGTAGAGGCCAAAGTAGTGTGTTGCAGCTACCAGGATCCTTTCCTCCCCCGACACGGGACGCAACCCACGGCAAACAGGTTGCCTTTACTTAGTCGCCTTTTACGACACGTGGCGAGGCACGTCGGGCCAATTCTACAACCCCGAACCCGCAGGAAATACCCTTTACTTCTTTACTGGTTTTCCTAATGAAATTGAAATACTTCAGATAAACTTACATCGGCTCAACTGCAATTAGTTCAGATTCTCGGAAGCACTGGCAGAAAATCTACTAATTACCTGAATGAGACGTGAATATATATTTTAATTTATACTGACGGCAACCTTGTAGATTTATGTTTTCTTTTTGCATCATTTAAATTAACAATATATTCCATCTTCTTGCTTTTCACAATATAGCAGAATATCATCATCATCAACAACAGCAAAAACACACAAATATGGCAGTAATTTGTTACTTCATGCTGTGTCTATATGTATATTTTATTTTATCGGTTATTCTCCATATAAATCCTTTATAACACAGGTGGCTAGGTTGGCATATATATATATATATAAGATAATTTATGTCTCATTTGATCCAATATTGTAATGCTTTCGTTTCCTAATTTTGAGATATATATGCGTTCTGCAGTTTAACAAAATTAGTTTTTAGTAAAGTGCTTAAAATTATATCTCTGAGAAAAGTGATATTTAGCAAAATCAACAAATTACTTGAAGGTTTTAATTGATCCAGTTTGCCACTGTAACATCCGTGCCTAGAACCAAGATTTCCTGTTGAAAGATAATTATATAAAAAAAAATAGACTTACGATACTTAAACATAGTTCAGTACAGATGACAAAATGAATCAGATCTGTATTACCGCATATAAATTCACGTTCTCATCCTAATCATGCACCGATAATATGTAGAATACGGACATTTGCTTCCTGGATGATAACATCCCCGCTGGGAACCAAACCATCTTCATACATAAAATACCATGCTCTAGGTAACATCTTTGATAGCATATTTGAAATTTTGTGCGCTGCATAACTCGCCATATTTCATACTATTGCTGACTTTAATGTTAGTTTACTTACATCATTGATTCATGCACTTGAGCAATACAGTACCGTATCAATGTTTGCATCCGTGCTCAGAAGCAATGCTAATATTTCTCTTTGTAAAAGTCTGGGTCATATATATTTCGTTTCATACATATCTGCACACGTAACATTATCTTCATGTATATCATGTCACATTTTTTCATCTTAAGATATTGCAATATATCGACTTTATTCTTAATACCATGTTCACAAGACCTGTTTCCTATTCAAGGTACCTAAACTCATTTCGTTGAAGCGATGCATCTGAGCTCAGAACAACGACCTTTTTATCTCTGCCTGTCACTCCACCAGTTGACGCCAGGATAAAAATCAGTATAACTATTGTTCACAATAACCACCTGATACTAACCACCAGTAAACGATTGAATTTTCAAAGCATGAAAAAGAATTGGTTGTGTTTGGATGCAACAAGAAACTGAAACATCCAATTCCTTGGTGATATGCTGACAATACATACATATAGAGGGCTTTAAGAAATATTTGAAGACAACAACTATCAATAAACCCGTGACACATACACAAGAGATACTTGCACTACCTTAGGAAAGACCAAGAAAGCATTCATCTTCCAGTGTAATATATTGTTCTCTCTAATCCACAATTTCCAATACAAACTGAAAAATAGCATTAGTTATGTTTTTACACCTACAAAACTATAATACCAATGCATATACATACACAGAATGACAATGCCTTGTAGATAGCATTCATCACTAGACATATTACATATTATGTATATACTTTTTACAATAAACACGCATACAGACGTTCGAAAAATAATTTCATACACCATCCATCGTTAGCCCCGTCCAATATTCCCATCTACACAATTAAAGAGGCACTTGAGTAACGTATTTAAAGACACCTACACGTCCAGTATAACAGTTTAATTGATCATTCCAATGCGAAACAGGTCGCGCCAAGATCTGTTATTTAGCCTATTATGACTAGTATAAATATTTTACATCTTGACATCAACACTATATTCCGCAAACAATACAAAGATGTCCACATTCTGAATTCAGTCAAAATCTCTCTCTCTCTCTCTCTCTCTATCTCTCTCTCTCTCTCTCTCTCTCTCTCTCTCTCTCTCTCTCTCTCTCTCTATATATATATATATATATATATATATATATATATATATATGTGTGTGTGTGTGTGTGTGTGTGTGTGCTAGTGGACAGTGTAATCATCCAACGCCACGGCAACATATTAAGCATATTGGTGCATATGATCATCATACATTTATGATATCATCTGCTTGTGCCTTGTCTATAAATAGAGTTAGTGCGTTATGTCCCCACGTCACGCTTGTTTATCATCAATATTGGTCTCCTTGCGATCTGAAATTCACTTCTTTCCTTCCTTGCTTATCTCTGAGTGGAGACAAATAGAATTTGCTTGTTGATATGAAAGATTATTCAACGCCATCAACAGGAAGACAATGGCCTCTTTGTATACGACATTTTCGGCGTAATAAACGGCACAGCTGCAACAAAAGCAAAGCATGTGTCATATTAAGTGGAAATATATTTCAAAGCCATGTACGATATAGGAATGCAAAATTGAAATTATCTTATAAAAATACATTTTTCAAGTGTGCAAAATGGAACAATAATTCATTTATCTTCCTTTTGTGCCAGTGCATAAGGATTTAAGGTCCTTGGCGATGTCACCTGAATTAGATATGCGTTGTAATACAAATATTGTATGCAATTCGTGTTTTGCTCGTGAGAATCGTTGAAACTTGTATATGGTCGTTCCAATAAAATATAAAAATTTTAACAAAATTATTTCTTACCAATAAATCATTTTATCAAGAAACTATTTTCACCCAGATCTCCTGATTTTCCAAATGACAACGAAAATTGCACTAACTTTTCGTCATTGCTAAATAACCATCAATACGGACATCTGTGTTGTATTATTTTAATAACTACTTAAGCATGTTTAGAACTCTAAAAAAAATAATATTATTTTGTTTATTTATGCCTGACTTACTTGCTTGATTCTTTACAAAATAGGCCAGCCAATCTCGACTTCCTGCCTTCAAGCCGTGTCAGAGTGTACCAATAGCTGAAAATGTCGCTGATTTTTTTTTTTATTTATTAATCATATGCATATGTATCTACTTGTGAAAATGAATAACGTAAAGACAAAGTGACATTCGGTATGAAGTAGACATGCTACAATCTTGCTTTCATTTATATCTCATATTTAATTTTTAAAACGTTTACTTTACATACTTTTCTAAAGGGGTTCTTTTATAGTAAACACTAACGAATCCTAAAATGTAATTAATAGTTGACGTGATTTCATTGAAAACCAACATTTACAATCACAACATAGCAGCGTTAGTCAACTTTCATATTTACTACGTTGTTAAGGAAAATCACTTAATTATGTTTACATGTTAAATTTCCAGCCAATACTTACCTTTTGGCTTTTACGATCTTTAGGTATTGACCTTTCAACCATAACTGTAAATCCATTTCAAACTATAAAGATACAAAAAGTATATATATATATATATATATATATATATATATATATATATATATATATATATATATATATATATATATATATATATATATATATGTGTGTGTGTGTGTGTGTGTGTGTGTGTGTGTGAGGTGAGGACAGTACTTAAATACTAATGTTAGACATGAATTTCGATGGATGATTTTTATGTCACTATTGCAATCCATTCCACTTTATAGTTGTAGATTGGCATGATTTATTAATCTGCATGAGTACTTACTGGAAATTCTATCGCTTACTTTAAGGTCAAACTCTCTGGCACTAACCATTGTTTTCTTTCACATGTACACAGAGGATAATATCAATATATGAGTGAATTCCATTACATGGATCACAAGATCATGTTGTGCCATTATATCAATATTACATTTTTAAAGAACGGAATGGAGATTAAATGGAGCTATATCTGTACATCGTGGTTTCAGTGAGAGAACACTTACCTCTTCGTCTTCTAGTATATCGTTCCCGAATCCGTTTTTCTCTCTCAGTTTTTTTCAGTTCACCGAACCAGTCGCGACAAAATGCATGATGGCGTGCGTGTCTTATGTTTAGGCTGAAATTAGAAACCAGATATAATAGTACATCTTTCTTAAACTACATGAGAAATTATTATATATGAAATATATTAAACGATTTGAATAATTCCATATGTCGCGGTAGGTGACATATTGTATTATGCAACGAATTTCATAAACTTTATATGAAATCATCACAAGTCTCAGTCTCCATTTTTCACTTATTTGTCGGCACTGTACTTAATAAATGCCTCTTTGCAAAGTTGGTAAGTTTGACGCCATATTGTGTTGTATGTTTTCTTCAGGATACGAACCAAGTAATGATAGAGCAGCAATGTGAAGGAGAACGTTGATATTTATGTGTAAACTAATAAACGACTTATGAAAGAAAACGTTACCAGCAGTCGTCATCACAGCCTATTGTCTGGTGCAGATACTCAGAAAGAGCTTCTTCCTGGAAAGAATACATTATACACATACATAATATTCAATAGTTATATATTCAAAATTTCTTATTTCGAATTAACTCTCGCACTTTAGTATTTTAAAATTACGCTCTCATTACCAGTTGGTTTCGAAATGCATGATTGCATAAAAAAAAAACTGCTTAACGATCATGTTTACATCTTCATTGATTTAGGTTTTAAGAAGAATTAAATAATGTCCATTGCACCATTCTAAGAACTAAACTACTGCAATCGCGAACTCCATTCATTCATTCCAATATATGATGTAAATTGTTACTACAAACCTTTTCCTTCAATCACGTCTCTTTTCTAGTGTCTGAAAAGTAAGCATTACAACTTGTCAATTAGTGTTGAACATGAAGTCATCGTAATTTAGAGAATATTCTTTTTTTATTTCATAGAATTAATCTTCCAAACGTTTGAACACTCAACCGATTCACAAACAACCATTCAGGAGAAAGTGAAATGTATGAAATATACTTGCTTGGCGAAACTACGTGCATGAAGACTAATCAGTACCAGTTAATACAAAAAGTCAATGCCATCAGAGTAAAAACATTATGTCAAAAGATGACGACGTTCTACATTAGATAACAGTGTAAAAGCATTTTAACAGTTATACAAGTATTATGTTTTCCTCCTAATTACTCTCAATGTTACAATAAATACTTCTAGTACAGTCTGGAATATTACCTTCGTAGTATTGCTTAGTTCATCATAATCGGTACCATAATCTCTGCCCTCTGAGACTTTGCCTTTCTCCTAGTCATGAATAGAGAAAGCAAACTTGAACTGTACGTCTCCACTTAATGATATGATCTTTGAACACTTTAAACTAAAACGCATTCGATTGAATTATTAGAGTGTAATATAATGTTATTAAAATACTATAATTAAAATAAATCCAGTAGAAGTTATTGACGAAAATCTAATCAATTTAATATCGTCTAGATTTTTGCCGTATTACACATGGAGACATTACATGCTTTCTTAGTGAGGGAATTTACATTTTTTCTTGAAATTTTCTCACGTGAAAAATGAATTGTTAACTAGTTTAAGGAAATGGTTTCATTACGTATCAGTTAATAACAAAATATCTTCAAGTTAAATATATTAAGACCCCCCCCCCCTTAAATGCTATATTCTATAAATTAGAAAAAAAAAATATTGAAACTGAATGCGTATGAGCCGGTTTCACTCCAGTTATTGCCCTAAATACTACATTGCCGTTCATTTCTTTTAATCTTTAAATCAAACATATTATTGTGTATCCCACGGTTTTATTCCATATTCATTTCTTTTTTTTTTCTTCTTGCAACTTCCATAAAGTTCTTCTTTGTTTCAAGCACTAGATTTTGTAAATTGTTTTAGCTGAGTATCTTTTCAAAATGACTAAGTCTGTAACTGATTTAACAAGCTAAAAAGACCAATATTAAGCACTTGACAAGCCATTATAAAATTTGGCTCATAATATTTCTTTTAAAATTCAAGCTATAACCACAGTTGTAAAACTTAATATCATGTTTCTTTTTCAGATTAAATTATTTTATAACTGTCATTGTGTTAAAAAATCGAAGCCAGTTATCATTTATGCAACGACTATAAATGTTTTGAATATTCTCAAATTATGCGTGATTTAAGGAAAAGAGAAAGAAAACATTTTACAAGAAACACAGTCACCTTCCATGATCAGACGTATTGCAAATACAATATCGCCTATTTTTGGGAACCAGTGGAGGGAATATCCATTGGAAAGATCTTCGCTGCAAGAAATTTTATTTAAATTTTCATGTGTGAATAGAACATCTAAAGAAACAGTTACAACCGAAAACAAAATACATGCTAAAACATTCATATGATGTTAATAAGACGCTGTACATATTAAACATTGTACTTGTTTCAGCGATAGCGTCTATACCAGGTGAGGTTATTTTATTCTGAAGAGTTTTGGGACACTACTTATTCATTATACTTCGCAAAATAGTATCAATGTGTTTCATTTGTTTATCGCACCTCATAATCTTGTTTACTAGGATTATATTATTGGAAAAATAAATTATAATACATTGACCCAGTCTTACATTATTACTTTTAGTTGTCTTTATTGAGAGAGAGAGAGAGAGAGAGAGAGAGAGAGAGAGAGAGAGAGAGAGAGAGAGAAAGAGAGAGAGAGAGAGATAACAAAACAAGGATTAAATAACCATTTGATTATCATGCCATTATGTTGATATATTGCTTGTACTTACCTTGCTAGTGTGGGTTCTTTTAGCATAGATTTAATTTGTGTCGTCATGAATCTGAAAGATAATGTTAACAATGCATTAATTGGTCATGATATATCACAAAATAATGATGTTAGTACACATTTAATGATATTTAAATTTACATCAGGCGAATCGTATACAAAGGGATATGGTCTTTTCGAAAAATCGTGCCATTTGAAGGACATTTAGAACAGGCTCACTCTTATCCCTGGAATAGCAAGAATTGAAATGTTATTAAAATCTATTGATTCCATTTTACTGTTTTTTACAACTAATACGGTCATATCTTTCTGATGCATATCATTAATGATGTACACTGTTTAGTTAAAGCTAATATAGTTTCACATTCAATATTATTCTCATTATGATCGTTACCTTAGGTAGGAAAGCAATTTTGTTAAGAAATAATACTTGAGACTCTAAACTGATTTATGTATTTGCACCAATTTTCCCCCAAAATGATAGATATATAGACAGATAACTGTCATTGTTGTGATATTTATATTATTTCATCAAATGCCAACAAATATACCTTTTCGCCTGCCTCTGAAAGTTTTGATTGTCTTGAAGTATTACGAAGAAGAAATACAGCCCCATTTCCTTGGGAATTTCGGCGTATAAATTCTACCGCTTCGGAGGGTGTCATATATGTCAGAAATGGCTTCTTGGAATCTATTAGAATAAAGTCCGCTTCGTCATACTTCAGGGTCAGCCAGTGCTCTGAATCTGCCGGATGTATCATAAATATTCTCGAAGAATATTCTGACCGGATGTTGCTGACAAATTCGTCCAGTGACAAGCAGTGTATGACAGAAGCATGTATTCTAATACATTCAATAATATGCCTCTCCAGGACAGCCTCGATCACCTCAGTGGAGTAAAAACTCTCTTCATCTCTCAGTGCCTCTAGTTTTGAAATTACTCCAAGTGCTGGATTTTGGGCCATGCCAATCCACAGCAGATCAGCCACCAGGACCATTTCTTCTATTGTTACTGGAAAAATATCATCATCCGTTGGCCCAAGCGCATTGTTGATGCAACAAAGCCCACCATAATTAGTTGGACCTTGGCACTGAATTACGTTGTCTACTTTGTTTGTAATTATCTTTCAACAGGAATTCTTGGTTCTAGGCACGGATATTACAATGGAACTTGCAGTAATGATTACACTTTAGTCGTTTGTTACATTAGATATCCTCGTGATACGATTTTTATCTAAAAAAGTAATAGTCCTTTCATTGACTGGTTATTATCATATGTTTATTGATGGAATAGTTTAACTCATGCTTATTTTGGCATCGACTGGTGGTATAACGGTACCAATTGCGCAAGTCCAGATGGGTGGAGCTTAAAGTGTAGGGTCCATTGCATTCAGAAAAAAAACAACAACACAAGCTATGATTGGTGGATTATGTAAGAGTTGTACTTTCTGTTAGGCTTAAAAAAAAAGTTTAGCCTCTTGGCAACATGCGAATTTATGTTAATTCCTATATAGATCATATTTTGTATTTTTTATGATTTTTTGAAAATGTGATACACATGACTGAAAATAGGTATGTTGTGACTAGATAACTCATACCCCTGTCTAGTTCCAGCAGAGTTATCTCTCTTAAATGCAATGGAGTACCTGGATCTATCATTGTCAAATTGACCATCTAACATTGTTCTCTATGACAGTGTGTGACATGCATGCTGATGTAGGATAGAAAGTATATTTATTTCACAAAACATTAGCATTGAGGTCTATGGAAAAACAGTTGGTACCCTGATACCTATAGTGCTATGACAGGCAGTAGTAAATAGGTAGTGGTTCTGAGCGCAGACGCATCACTTGAAAGAAACTAGTTTAGGTCTTGTGATCAAGGATTTAAGAATAAAGCTGATACATTGCAATATCTAAAGATGAAGAGATGTTAAATAATATACATGGAGATAATCAGCTGTGTACATGTGTGAAAGAAACGAAATATATATGACCCAGACTTTAACAAAGAGAAATATTAGCATTGGTTCTGAGCACGAATGCAAACATTGATACGGTACGGTAGTAGTAATATGGGGCACTATGGGGACAATGGAAAATCCAGTCAAAAACAGCTTGGGGCACTATGGGGACAAGATTTATGGGGACAATGGAAAATCCAGTCAAAAACAGCTTGGGGTACTATGGGAACAAAACAGCTTAGGGCACTATAGGGACAAGGGAAATTTAACATGATGGGCCTGTATATGGACAAGGGAAATTTAACATGGTGGGCCTGTATAGGGACAAGGGAAATTTAACATGGTGGGCCTGTATAAGGACAAGGGAAATTTAACATGGTGGGCCTGTATAGGGACAAGGGAAATTTAACATGGTGGGCCTGTATAGGGACAAGGGAAATTTAACATGGTGGGCCTGTATAGGGACAAGGGAAATTTAACATGGTGGGCCTGTATAGGGACAAGGGAAATTTAACATGGTGGGCCTGTATAGGGACAAGGGAAATTTAACATGGTGGGCCTGTATAGGGACAAGGGAAATTTAACATGGGGAATATTATTGGTATAGTGGACTGTCTAACGATAAGGGAAAAAATGGAGGCAAAGAAAGCTAATATCTTTTCGAGGCATATGAGTGGCCCTGAAAAGGGCCTTTGGATACTTCTTCTTCTTCTTCGTCCTTTATTTTCTGCCGTTGTTCCACCACCTTTTGATTTCACCAATGATTCCCTTTTTCTTCTTCTTTTCGTCCTCGGGAATCCGGTCAGGATGTCCCATAGCTCTAAACTTCTCTTGTATCTTTATCCAATTATTATTTAATCTTTCAAAGTCCTCTTTCTTTTTTTGGTTTTCATTGTCCTTTCTTTACTTTCTCTCCTTACTCAAGTTATCTTGTATCTTCTTCACTTCTTCTAATAGCTCCTTTCTCATCAGTTTTTCAGCTTTCTTGAGCGGGTCCAAACCATTTTGGACATGGGGGTACTCTGTCAAGATATTATCCAAAAAGCACTTGACGTTTTCGACAATATCTATCACTTGCTTCAATGTCCCCACTCTAACATAGGGTGGGTTAATGCAGCCTCGTAACCTTTTGGCTTCTTCTTCTAGCATTCCTTCTAAGAGCTCCCTTGCTATTTTCAGTCTTTTTGCAAAGTCCAGACTGTTCGTAAACTTCCATTTAATGATGTAGTTTTTCCCCTTCATATTCCCCGTATAATATCCAGAAATAGTTGTGTCTTAAATTGTTGAATAAACTTGATGCTTTCGCCATCTTCTATGGTTATTCCGTGGAATGGTTCTAATGTCAGTCAGTCATTTGGTTTTTATAGTAGGCACCGACCTCTAGGGTCATATGGTCTACTTTTATAACCGGCATATCGCACGGCCATTTAGGTTTAACCAGTGAGGAAGGAATAGTGCCACATCCCCACAGGTTATTTATAGTATGCACATAAGTGCAGTTTATATTGGGCGTCATGTCGAATCACTAAAAAGTGACTATCGGCATGAATGTAGGCCCAGGAGTGGGTAGGAATAGTTTTAGCTCACACCCACCAACCAACCACCGAAGAGCACCAACCGTCGAGGAAGAGGAAAAGGAGGCAAGGTCTCACGTTCCAACCGGTCCAAGGCACGCACATCCACCTTCAATCCGCCGCACCTGCAGAATTATCAAATCGTGTTCAGTTGTACTATTGGACATCCTATATCGATATTGTGTAAGCCACATGTGCAATTATATCATATTTCATAGTTTTGATGAATTTCCTAACACCTATCGCCCTATCTGTTAGTACAGAGTGTACATGATGAGAGTCCCTATTGAGACCGGCCCTCCTTGCGAGTCACCGTCATCTCTCTGAGATGAGTCCATCTTAAGTGGACAGATCTCCCTATGCTATGTGGCTAAGGGTGTCAAGTGACACATAAGAGTGTAGTCAATATCAATCAAGGCTTTTGAATTGTGAATTTAGACGGTGGTCCTTATGTCCAAAGTTCTTGCATGTGGTTTGCCAAGGAGAGTTCTTGTACCAATACAAGAGGCTGAGAACTCTATTTTGCTAAGAGGGAAAAATAGAAAGAAAAAAATTAAAGGTAAAAATTGCCAGGGCTCCAGGTCAACGTCCCTCAACCTTGACCAAGAACCCTTTCGCGTTACCCATATGGGATATTCTTTAGTCCAAATTTATCCAGGTTCCACACACGGGCCAGCCGTCTTTCAACTGTGAGGTACACATCATGAATAGTGCTTTCATGTATGTGACAACAGTGGCACCAGTCATTCAACAGTGAGGTACACATCACGAATAGTGCTTTCATGTATGCGACAACAGTGAAGGTAGTTCTATTATGGGTCCTAGAACACAAGTGCAGACGTGCCGAGCGTGATTGTGGACCCTGGATTTTGTTATTTCATAACTATGGTTTTGGAATAGTAGATCTTTTGTAAGAAGAATTTTTTTTTTTTTTTAAAGTATAAGAAGAAATATGAATAAGAATAAATTAAAAAATTAAAGATGAAAATATGAATAATAAATGATAAATAATAAATAGTAATATAATAATAAATGATAAGGCAAATAAGAAAGATAATGGCAAGGAGCCCTAAAAGGGCCGATTTGTTGTTCTGGTCCTCCACGTTTCCCTCGGTGTCGATGATAGCGCCATTATTTTGAGATACATTGTCGTCCTTTTGAATGTTGACTGAGTGTTTCTTCCGATCTATTGTCCTTTTTCCCTGTTTGTGTCCGGTTCAATGTCCTTAGAAATTTTACCGGATAATTTTGAATACTCAGTGCCATTAGCTATCATAGTTCGAAATATGAAACCCCATAGGACATTTGTGGTTTAGTGGTTCTTTATTATATTTATATATGAATCAAAGTGTGCTAACCTATTTATGGAGAGTTATTGTTGTGTTATGCATCAATGTCTTGGTATACTTGTTGTTATTTTGTGTTGTGTATTAATAATTGAAACATTTACATTATTGTTGCGACATTGTGTCGCAGGGCCTGAGTGTCCTGGATTAAGACTACCTTATAGTTCTATTTGGGGTCATATGAGGAATAAATGTTTACCAAAACTTTGGTGAATTATCTTTTATTAAAGGGATGTTATAGTCTATAGTGTGTTGTCCATGAGGCTGCATATGTGAGGAGATAGAATAATAGAGTATGTTGTTAATAGGGAATGGCGTAGTAAAGAGGGTGTTGTTAAAGGAAGTTTTCCCAGACTACACTTAAGAATATATTATGTGAACCGGTTGTCATTTCTTAAGCGCGGACGTGAAGGAAAACACCCCTTACACTCACTTTTCATATTATATACTATTCATAAACCATATTATTTACTATCCAAAATCATACCCTATACTAACCACACACACGGGAAGCAGCCAAAACAAACCGTATTATTTACTATCCAAAAATCACACCCTATACTAACCACACACACATGGGAAGCAGCCAAAACAAACATTATTGTTTACTATCCAAAATCACACCATATACTAACCACACACACACACACACACACACACACACACACACGGGAAGCAGCCAAAACAAACCCTATTATTTATTATCCAAAATCACACCCTATACTAACCACACACGGGAAGCAGCCAAAACAAACCCTATTATTTATTATCCAAAATCACACCCTATACTAACCACACACACGGGAAGCAGCCAAAACAAAACCCTATTATTTATTATCCAAAATCACACCCTATACTAACCACACACGGGAAGCAGCCAAAACAAACCCTATTATTTATTATCCGAAATCACACCCTATACTAACCACACACACGGGAAGCTGCCAAAACAAAACCATATTATTTATTATCCAAAATCACACCCTATGCTAACCACACACACGGGAAGCAGCCAAAACAAAACCCTATTATTTATTATCCAAAATCACACCCTATACTAACCACACACGGGAAGCAGCCAAAATAAACCCTATTATTTATTATCCAAACTCACACCCTATACTAACCACACACACGGGAAGCAGCCAAAACAAAACCATATTATTTATTATCCAAAATCACACCATATACTAACCACACATGGGGAAGAAGCCAAAACCACACCCTATCATTTACTATCCAAAATCACACCATATACTAACTACACACACACACACACACACACACACACAGACACACACACACACACGGGGAAGCAGCAAAAACACCCCCTATTATTTACTATCCAAAATCACACCATATACCATCTAAAAAGAGTTAGTGTTTATAATTACACTACTCCTCTTTCATACCCATTGGCAAATTACATATTATTTCTTTTCTAGACATTTGGGTAGCCCTGAGAAGGACTGTTGTTTTTAAAAACTTCAAATTGCACCTGGTTAATGCTGGCATCTCCCAGGTCTAGCCCCGCGCACACATCTTCTACTCCAATCGTTCTCCCAATTCACTCTTGTGACTGGGAGCGCAGAGGGAGAATGAGTGGCTTCACTATCCCAGTCTTCACTTTGAGGGATAGTGAAAACTTCCCTCTCTATTCTCCTATTCCGCAACCGTGGATGAGGCTGTGGATGTTGCGGTTGAGACTGTGGTTGATGCGGTGGGGGTTGTGCCTGTATTGGGCGAGCTGGTTCTGGTGGTGAAGGTGTCCTCACCATAGATGTTACTTTACTGCTCTGTCTCATGATGCGGTGAGGCAAAATTGACATTTTCATTTCCTTCTTTTTCCTCTCCTCCTCTTCTTTAATCATGGCCTCTTCTTCTTTGGCTTCCATTGCCAGCTCATCCAGGAGACGCCTAGCATTCTCCAAGTGCATTTGAAGTTCTCTCAATTTTTCCAGTCTACTCATCTTCTTCTTTGAGTTGATGCGCCAACGATAGGTAGCCAGACTGACTGACTGACTAAATTTGCTTTAAGTGACGCGTCCCGAAGGCTCTTGTCACTGTTTTATCTTAGATGGTGCTCTGTGTATTTTTTTATTGTTTTGTTGTTTTCTAGCTGTATATTGTTTGCAACATTGTGTTGCTGTGTCTGATGACCTTGGATATTGGGTCACCTTATAGTCACTATTTGGGGCCCTAATTAAGTCCTATTATCTGTATATTTGATTATATTTGCAGCCTTGTGCCGCTGGACCTGATAGTCTTGGTCTTGGACTACCTTATTTGTTCTAATTTATTGGACTTCTATTTTCTACTATTTTGTGTTATTTAATTTTTGCGACCTTGTGTCGTTGGGCCTGATAGTCTTTGGGTTTTTAGACTACCTTATAAGTACTAATTTTAGGTCCTATCTTAATTTACTATCTAGTTTATGTGCATTGGTCTCAGTGCACTGTTTGGTTCTATTTAATTTACTTTTGTTTTAATCTGAATGTATAATTTTACACTGTATACTTTGTTGTATTTCTAGAGAAAAATATTCAGAAGAGAGGAGGAAGCAGGGGGGTGTAGAGGAAAGTGTTAATCCTATCTCCTATGTATGACACTCTATTACTGATGTTTTGGATGGTATTTTTGAGGTGTTTTTTATTTCGATGTTAATATGCAGTAGTTTACTTTCGTTCCTGCTACTATTTGTTTGTTGTTATTTATAAAGTTCTCTATTTATGACCTTATTTTGGTTTGTTGGTTTGATTTTCCCTGTTTGTGAGCCTCGGTTAGTTTAGCCAGATTTATAGAATAATTTTTCCTTTGTTTTAGGTCAGGTATGTGGGTTAGCGACTAATTGTTAACAGATGGGTCCTTGCCGTAAATACACGGGGCCGTTAAGCGACACGTCAAGGATTATCCACTGTCACACCCAGACACCGCCCCACGGTCCGGTCCGTGCGGCGCGGCGACCAGGTGACAACAAACGGACCTTTGCCGTAAATACACGGGGCCGTTAAGCGACACGTCAAAGGTATCCATTGTTGCATCCAACTTCCGCACCCCGGTCCTTAACCGTTTCTTAGCTTTCCTGCCCTCAAAGGGTAAATTTTTGTTTAATTTATCTAAGGGGCTTACACTACCTGGCTCTTTGGGTTTATGGTGTTATTTTTAGATATTTTCTATTTTCCCTGTTTTTTAGAAATTCTAACATATTTTTGTATGTGCTTAATATGTTATTGTTGATATTTTGTATAATTTCTGGGTATGTATAGGGGGCCTTTATATCTTGCTGTTGTGATCTAAATTTGTCCCTTTCTTTTTTGGTTTTAATACAATTGTTGAATACATGGTGGAGATCTTCAGGGGTGTTACAATTGTAGCAGTTAATATTATGAGGAAAGGGTCCTATGTGTTTCCCGTGGCTGTTTGCCAGCCTGGTTTTTCCTATAATGATCCTATTTATAATTGTTTGTTCTTTAGTTGAGCCCTTGGGCCGTTTTCTATTCCTATTAGCAGCAGAGAAGGTGAACAGACCAACTTTTCAAGGCGTCGATTTAGCAAACTGATGCTTCCTCGAAATTACTTAATAGGCGTCAATTTAGCAAACTGAGGCTTCCTCGAAAATACTTAATTAAATTTTTCAGTAAAAAAATAAAATTAAAAACGACGACGCCATTTTTTGTTTTTTTTTGTCACCATCTCCCCTGCATAGATTTTTCACGATGAGGTGAGAGCGTGGACTGCGTCTGATTTGGTCTGAGGCTTCCCAAGGGTAAAAACAAAGACGCCATTGTCGTTGGCGTTCACCCTCTCTGCTGCTATACGTTAACTAAATATCTGATCAAGTCCGACATGATATCTCGTCCGAGGGTCTGATAAATTTATAGTCACAAATCCATGTGGGATTGACTGAGCGCGGCTAAAGAAATTTCTAAATTGATTATGATCCATATCACCGCAGCACCAAGTTTGCCAAATATTTCTAAGAGTATGTGTATCAACTCCGTTAAATACACATAGCATATTGCAGTTATCTCTGATCACTTTTGGTATTTGAGTGTAACGTTGAGTAACATATATCACGTCGGTGTTTTTATGTCTGCCTCTGGAAAATATCCTAGCAGGATTCTTTTGATTATCTAACATGATATCATCATATACGACTAAATTGTTAATACTTCCGTCGATGGAGTCAATGTTAGGTGCCTCTTAGATATCGGTTATAAACTCAATAACATCATCGCCGTTAATTTCTCGCGCGGTTTCGTTAAAATCTTTTAACACTTCATAGCATCGTTGATCGTCTACACTCGGAGCAATCAAATATAACTTATCCCACATCATCCATCTCGTTATCAAATTAAGTAGCAATTGTGTTTTACCACTTCCAGATGGTCCGATGATAATCGCGCGAATAGAATTTGGTAACATTGCATGGTGTTTAATAGGTTCCCGTCGTCTCGTAGCTGAATAATCAATTACATTCATGCTGTTATATAATAAATTATGGATCTATATTGTGTGAAATGTAAGACGCGTACTGGCACAAATGACTTGACGACGATTACAACGAAAAATAATCGATCAGCGCTTTCTGGTAAATGCGTACAATGTAGTACAAAGAAATTTAGATTTATTTCCACGAAACCTTTAAAAAAAAACGAAGAGGTGATATTGCAGCCAAGTTAGTGAAACTCCCAGGAACACTGTGGGCAAAATACTCAGGAGAAAAGCACCTTCCAGGGTATAGTTATTGTGGACCGGGAACAAGACTCGATATCAGACTCGATGACTAAAACCAACCCCGACCCGGTGAATATCCAATAAACGCTATTGATAAGGCGTGTCATGTTCATGATGTTGCTTATAAAAGCAGCAATCTTCAACATAGACATCTCGCGGATGTGAAATTAATTAATGCGTTGAATGCTATTCCTGATAAATCATTTAAAGAAAAATTGGCTTCTTGGTTGATAAAATCCGTTATGAAAGGCAAATTGATGTTAGGTGCTGGTAATTAATAATATGGAATCTATTTATTATTCTCCGAGGGGATACTGGAGAGGCAAGGCAGCAATCAGTAAACTCGCTAGCGCATCAAAGGTAAAACATACCACTGCGAATAATTGGTTATCTAAACAGGCTATATGGCAAATTTATCTACCACCGCCTAAACGAATTAACTACTCGCATTTTGATGTTACAGGACCCAATGAAGTTCATCAAGCTGATATACTATTTTTACCACATGACAACGGTTACAAATACGCGTTAACGTTAGTTGATGTTGCGAGTCGATACAAACAAGCAGAACCGCTGAAGACAAAATCATCACCTGAAGTAGCATCTGCATTTGAAAGGATTTATCGACGAGGTCCACTACGCTGGCCAAATCTGTTACAAGTTGACCCGGTAAGGAATTTCAAGGCGCTGTTTTATCAGTGATGAAACATCATAATGTCACCATACGACGAAGGCATACTGCACTACACCGCGATCAGGCAATTGTGGAACGATTTAATCGGACTCTTGCAGAGCGGTTATTTGGATATCAATACGCGAAGGAGTTTATTCAGGATAAAATATCCCGTGAATGGGTCAAGAGATTACCAGGTGTAGTTACCGCGCTGAATAATGAGATTACTAGAACAATCAACATGAAACCTAACAACGCTATTAAAAAGAAGTATATACCCGTACAACCACAAAAAGATTTCAAAGAATCAATTCTTGGTAGAAATGTTACTGTTAGGTATTTATACGAACCAGGAGGGCTTGAAGGTGGTAAAAAAAGAGCTACCGATCCTATTTGGAGCGTCACGACGCATAAGATATCAGGTATAACACGATCTACGGGTAGACCAGCAATCTATAGACTGGATTTAACTGCTCCTCAGCGAGGATTTACTCGACAACAGCTACAAGTGATACCAGAGGATACTCAATTACCACCGCGTGGTCTTAACTAGCACCCTGGCGTCTGTTACACTCAAGACATGTCAGCATCACGTTGTCGTTGGTATGACCAATGCTGCTATTCTTTCTGTCTACGGTAAATTGCCGAGGGTCTTTATCCGACCAATTCTAACTCATTATACAATTGCAACTCACGCAGTGATTATTCTGTTGTTGCTTCAGCTTAATTATTAATTCAGCTTCAATGTCAAATTCTCGTTTTCTTTATCCTGTTGTTTATAACCATATAGTTTTTTTCTGATTATATCCTTAGTGATGAAATCACCAGTGACAATATCACTTATTGCATTGTCCGTAGAATTTTCAAGGACAATTCTTCGAAGTTGATTTATTCGCCGTACTCAGGACACTGCAAGATAAACTAAATTCGACCACTCAATGCGATTATCTACTATCCAAATAATTGTGTCTGTGATAGTTAATCCCTGTGAAGAGTGTATTGTTGCTGCGTATCCTAACGTCCACGGGGATTTATCAGCGCGTAATGCATCTTCGACGACGCTGATATGAACCAGCACAATATCATTTAACACTAAATTCTGCTTTTCACGCTGTCCTGGAATATCAACTTTAATATTTTGTCGCCGTGTATCCGAGGGTCTATAACACAACGGTACTGGAAGTGTTGCAAATTTTTCTTTGTGTATTTCAAATAACTTCATCTGAAGTGCGTCTCTGACTATTTTTCTACTCGCGATTATCAAATCATTTGGTCTCCACATTTCCCAAAAATCATTCATGGGAGTTTCCGAAATTATTTCACACGCTATTTCACATTGGATTCTATCCGGTTGTAATCTAATTAGCGTTTTGAACTCTCGTAATTGTTCATCAAGTGATCTATAATCAGTGGTAATTTCTTCATAATAGTCTACAAAACCCTTTAGCCATTCATGTGGAGATCCACCAACAAATGGCGGTGGCTGACTGTGATCCCCGCACATGACGACCTTTGTGTTTTTGTTTAACAACCATTCAAGAAATGTCTGTAATACACTCAACGATACAGTGCATATTTCATCCCAGATTATGATTTCAGGAATGAATTTATCGCCCATTCGATCAGGAGTCCATGTATCGCCTTTCCATCGAAAGAAGCTGTGATAAGTACAGGCTTTTACTTCCCGAGCTATCATCTCTCTGGCGAGTCTGTGAGTTGGTGTTAACACAATCATGGTTGATTGACGAAATAATTCAATTGCACGAGTTGTCTTTCCTGACCCACCACAGCCGTTTAAATAAACTGTCTTGTATCTACATACGGGATCAGACACGAGTGGTGCATTAGAAAATTCTGATTGAATTTCAATACGGTTACAACAAAGATATTTATCATCCATGGTAACGTCTGCGGATTCACAATACTCATGTAGTGTTTCCTTTTTAAATCGCCAACGTCCCCAATTTTCCTCGAGATCTGTGAATGCCGCTACATCCGATTTGTATTTATTGTGTATATACATCGAATCAGTAGCTACTCTAACCGCGGTATTAGGAAATCTTTTTATCATCGAAAATAGATTAATACAAGCATAGGCTAGCATAGAACTTCTCAAATGTGTATACTGGGAATTATATCCATCACAGTAGGTAACAACCGTACCTGATTTCTCACCATTGGATAGGAAAACATCCTTACGGGATACAAGTTTTCCTTGTTTCGTTAAATCCGCTACAATAAAATCGTATTCTGCGTTGTCTATGATCAACCTCGAAGAGTATTTTGCATTGTCATATCTTCCACCTTGAGTGAATTTACCAATTATTTTTCGTCCGAAATCTTTGGCTTCTTTGTTTTTAATTTCAAATAACTTCTTAGATGATTTCATGATTTCTTCCTCGCTGAAATCTGGAAAATGCTCTCGCTGTTCGCTAATTATACGATTTAAATCGGGCTGTGGTAACCAAACATCCTTCTGCACGCGATAGCATATAATAGCTTCACCGACAATCAACGATTGTAACATCTCACAATCAATCATATAGCGCAATAACACAATTGGCATCCAATGTTTCACAGATAGGTGTCTACCAAGCCAAACATAACTACACGGATGTAACCCTGTAGCGAATTCGAATGATATCACACGCGCGAATAAGGTTAAATCAAAATCAGGCAATGGCCCATTAATCGCAACACGAGTCATTTCATGCGTGGGGTGTTCATGGAAACTCTCCGGTGAAAAATCATTAGCAATTTTTCTCATTCTGTTATCTAAATCTTCAATTCGGTATAATTCACCATTTGGTCTTACAAATTGATCAAATCCTATTTCGGGATCTTCATTACTTCTAAGTAACCACACTGACACAGGATCATCCTTACACAACGCATGAATAACATCAAATAATTTCTCTTCATAGAAAACATCCCCGGAAAATTCCCAGGGGATATATCTCACGATTCGTTCTCGTGGAAATATTGTTACTGCAGCCGTCCACGCGTGTTTGTTATGATCAATAATTTCAATTGGAGCTCCTCGCGATTGATATTTTGGTTTGTATAATACTTCTCCGGTTATTGTCGTTACTGATATTGGGAATTTTAATGATGCTTCTAATTTAGCTATATCAGAAATGCTGTTTCACTGTCAGTTCCCATTCGGTTATTTTCTTACGTCGCAGATCAGTTAGTTTATTTCCTCGGGATGCATTTGTGAAGTGTTCCATTACCCGTGTTGCTACACAATTCAGTGAACTAGAATATTTCATAGGAGCTAGTTTTGCAATATTGGGTTTATCATTTAACGGATATATTCCATAAACGATTGCTGTTACAGGATAAGATCTCTCGTAGTATGGTTTGTCAATTCCAGTTAGAATTCCTGGTTTGGAATCTCTACTCACAATGACAGTTTTTTTATCCTTGAGAATTGGATCAAATTTATCTCTGATAACCCATTCACCATCGACTTCGATAATGAATATTATTCTTAAAAAATACCTCTGTTGAGAATTGCTTTGTTGAAAATCTTTGATTTTCCATGAAAATCCTTTGGATTTTACACCCTTGGATTTCCAGGCCCTTGGCCCACCAAGGTGTGAAATTATCTCAGCTGCTCTTTTGTCGTTCATGGTAGCATCAATGTTGGGTACATTGACATCATCATTGATAATTTGAAATGTCGACCACGTATGAGATGCTCCATCGCGCTTAAATTCATTAAAACAGTCTCTGATTTTACTCAACATGGTTCTATCGTCTATTAGATGTTTTGGTATATCAGAGATTTTATCGAGATTAAATCTAGCATTTTCCCAAGGCTTAATTTTCGATAATCTCTCGAACTCCTTCATATCGAGATTAAATCTAGCATTTTCCCAAGGCTTAATTTTCGATAATCTCTTGAACTCCTTCATGCTATCGTCGTTTAGACGTTTTGGTTTAACAGATACTCTATCGAGATTAAATCCAGAATTAATTTTTGATAATCTCTTAAACTCCTTCATGAGCAGCAGAGAGGGTGTATCGGACAACATTTTTAGACAAGTTTTCACTGAAATCACGCTTAAAATCAATGAAACCAATGACATCAGACCCCAAAGTCAATGACATCTGGTCCCAAATATGTGTGTTTCATGGATGAGGTCCCAAAAAAAAATTATGAAAAAATCAATGAAATTAATGAAATCCTCCATCGATTTTTTGGGAAAAAGGGACTACAACGTCGTTGTCACTACCCTCTCTGCTGCTAGAACTTTCAGTTCAGGGTTAACCGAATATTTGATCCAGTCCGATACGATATCGTGTTCGAGGGTCATGTAAATTTATTGTTACAAATCCGTGTGGGGTAGACTGAGCATGACTAAAGAAATTTCTAAATTGATTGAAATCCATATCAGAACACCATGTCTGCCAAATATTTCGTAGCGTATGTGTATCAACGCCGTTGAATACAGCAAGCATATTACAGTTATCTCTAATCACTTTTGGAATCTGAGTGTAGCGTTGAGTGACATAGATCACATCAGTGTTTTTATGCCTGCCTCTGGAAAATATTCTAGCAGGATTTTTTTGATTATCTAACATGACATCGTCGTATACAACTAAATTGTTGATACTTCCATCGAGGTCATTCACGGATGGCGCCTCGTCAATATCGGTTATAAATTCAATAACATCCTCGCCGGCAATCTCTGAAGCGTTTTCATTAAAATCTTTTAGCACTTCATAGCATCGTTGGTCGTCTACGCTAGGGGCAATTAAATACAACTTATCCCACGTCATCCATCTCATTATTAAATTGAGCAACAATTGCGTTTTACCGGATCCAGATGGCCCGATTATAATTGCGCGGATAGAGTTTGGTAGCGCTGCATGATGCTTCACTGGTTCTCTTGTTTTAGTCGCTGAAAAATCAATTATATTCATATCTCTATACATAAATTATGGATCTATATTGCGTGAAGTGTAAGGCGCGTACTGGCACAGATGACTTGACGACGATTACAACTAAAAATAACCGATCAGCGCTTTCTGGTAAATGCGTACAATGTAGTACAAAGAAATTTAGATTTGTTTCTAAACCCAAGGAACTCAAGGAACCTTTAAAAAAAAACGAGGAGGTGATATCGCTGCCAAATTAGCAAAACTCCCTGGAACCCCATGGGCAAAATACCCCGGAGAAAAACACCTTCCAGGGTATAGTTATTGTGGACCGGGAACAAGACTTGATATCAGACTCAATGATCAAAATCAGCCCCGACCCGGTGAGGAACCAATAAACGCTATTGATAAGGCCTGTCACCTTCATGATGTTGCTTATAAAAGCAGCAATTTGCAACACAGGCATCTAGCAGATGTGAAATTAATTCATGCGTTGAATTCTATCACTGATAAATCCTTCAAAGAAAAATTGGCCTCCTTTTTGATAAAATCGGCAATGAAAAGTAAATTGATGTTAGGTGCTGGTAATTAATAGCAACATGGAATCTATTTACTATTCCCCAAGAGGATACTGGAAGGGTAACGCTGCAATCAGTAAACTCGCTAGCGCCGCAAAAGTGAAAAAAACCACTGCGGCTCATTGGTTATCCAAACAGGCACTATGGCAAATTTATCTACCACCGCCTAAACAAATTCAATTCTCGCATTTTGATGTAACCGGACCCAATGAAGTTCATCAGGCTGACCTATTATTTCTGCCACATGATCGTGGTTACAAATATGCGTTAACTGTAGTTGATATTGCAAGTCGATACAAAGAAGCAGAACCGTTAAAAACAAAATCGGCTACTGAAGTCGCTTCTGCATTTGAAAGGATTTATCGACGAGGTCCTCTGCACTGGCCAAATCTGTTGCAAGTTGACCTGGGCAAGGAATTTCAGGGTGCAGTGTTATCTACAATGAAATATCACAATGTCGCTATCAGACGAGGGCATACTGCACTGCATCGTGATCAGGCCATTGTAGAACGGTTTAATAAAACCCTTGCTGAGCGGTTATTTGGATATCAATATGCAAAAGAATTCATCCAAGAAAAAAGATCTCGTGAATGGGTGAAGAGATTACCAGCTGTGATTACTGCACTGAATAACGAGATTACTAGAACCATCAACATGAAACCTATCAACGCGATTAAAAAGAAGTCGATACCTGAAAAACCACAAAAAGATTTTAGCGTTTCCCAACCAATTCTTGGTAGTAATGTCATTGTGAGGTATTTATATGAACCAGGAGAGCTTGAAGGGGATAGAAAAAGGGCTACTGATCCTATTTGGAGCGTCACTACGCATAAGATATCTAGTATAACACGATCTACGGGTAGACCTCCAATCTATAAACTGGATTCAACTGCCCCTCAACGGGGTTTTACTACACAACAATTACAAGTAATTCCTGACGATACTCAATTGCCACCCCATGGTCTTAACTAGCACCCTTGCGTCTATTGCACTCAAGACAAGTCAACATCACATTATTTCTGACATGACCGAGATTGTTATTTTTTCTGTCTACGGTGAATTGGCGAGGATCCTTATCCGAATACTGCCAACGCATTATACAATTGCAACTTGCGCAGTGATTATTCTGTTGTTTCTTCAAAGTGATTATTAATTCAGCATCAATATCAAATTCTCGTTGTTTTTTTTTGTCCTGTTGTTTGTAACCGGAGAGTTTTTTATCAATAATATCATTATCGTCACCAATGATTTCATCATCGCCAATGATTTCATCATCGCCACCAATGATTTCATCATCGAAGACAATTCTTCGAAGTTGATTTATTTTTCGTACTCTAGACACTGCGAGATAGAGTAAATTCGACCATTCTATGCGATTATCTACCATCCAAAGAGTTGTATCCGATATAGTCAATCCCTGTGAAGAGTGTATTGTTGCTGCATAACCTAGCGTCCACGGGGATTTATTAGCACGCAATGCATCTTCAACAACATTGATATCAACCAGCACAATATCATTTAATACTAAATTCTGTTTTTCACTTTGCCCTGGAATATCAACTTCGATGTTCTGTTTTCGTGTATCCGATGGCCTATAACATAACGGTACTGGAAGTGTTGCAAATTTTTGTTTATGCAATTCAAATAACTTCATCTGAAGTGTGTCCCTGACTATTTTTCTACTTGCAATGATTAAATCATTTGGTCTCCACGCTTCCCAGAAATCATTCATGGGAGTTTCCGAAATTATTTCACGGGTTATTTCACATTGGATTCTATCCGGTTGTAATCTAATTAGTTTCTTCAATTCTTTTAATTCATGATCAAGTGATCTATGATCAGTATCAATTTCTTCATAATAGTCTACAAAACCCTTTAGCCATTCATGGGGAGATGCACCGACAAATGGTGGTGGTTGGCCGTGATCACCGCACATGATGATTTTTGTATTCTTCAATAACAACCACTCAAGAAATATTTTTAAGACATCTTCTGACACTGTGTCTATTTCATCCCACATGATGAATTCAGGAATAAATTTCTCTCCCATGCGCTCAGGAGTCCATTTATCTCCCTTCCATCGGAAAAAGCTGTGATAAGTGCAAGCATTTACCCCTCGTTGTTTCATCTCTCTGGCGAGTCTGTGAGTCGGTGTTAGCACAATCATGTTAGAAATGCTAGCGTTTTCACGACGGAAGAATAACTCAATTACCCGGGTTGTTTTTCCTGACCCACCACAGCCGTTTAAATAAACTGTTTTATATCTACAGATTGGATCAGAAATCGGTGGTGCACTAGAAAATTCTGAACACTGATTGCTTTCTAAGTAATTATTTTCAATGGTAACATCTGCTGATGGAATATAATCATGAATCATTTCTTTTTTAATTCTCCATGATCCCCATTTCTCGTTGCCAGTAGCCTTAAAATCAGCCATTTTGCTATTTATGTAAAATGAATCAGTGGCAACTCTAACTGCGGTGGTAGGAAATTTATTGATCATCGAAAATAAATTAATAGAAGCATAACCGAGCATAGAAGCTCTCAAATGTGTGTACTGCGGATGGTATCCATCATTGTAGGTAACAATTGTACCCAATTTGGTTCCATCGGACATAAATGCGTCCTTACGATTGACATATAGGCCCTTATTCGTTAAATCCGCCATTACAAAATCGTATTCAGCGTTGTCTATAATCAATCGTGAAGAATATTTCGTATTATCATCTTTGCCACCTTGGGTAAATTTACCGATTATTCTTCGTCCAAGATTTTTTGCTTCATTGTTTCTGATTTCAAATAACTGTCTGGACCAATCCATGATTTGTTGTTCATTAAAATCAGGAAACAGTTTTCGCTCTTCGCTAATTATTTTTTCTAGATCAGGTTGTGGTAACCAGACTGATTTCTGTGCCCGATAGGATATAATTGCTTCACTGACAATTAATGATTTTAACATTTTACAATCAAGCATATATCTCAATAGCACTATTGGCATCCAGTGTTTTTCAGACATGTGTTTACCAATCCAAAGATAACTACACGGATGAAGTCCTGCAGCCATTTCAAATGATACCACACAAGCGAATCCGGTTAAATCAAAATCAGGAAGTGGTCCATTAATAGCAACACGGGTCATTTCGTGTGTAGGGTGTCCAAATCGTTTGAAATATTTCTCGCATTCTCCATACCCAAGAAAACTTCCTGGATAACACGCAATCATATCAACTGAAATAACGGAATCAGCGGTGTATTTTGTGTTCCATAATCCGCCGTGGCTGTATTCAAGACAAGACAATTTGACATCTGATAAAAACTCACTTCGTGTTGGTTTCCACGCGTTTTTCTTTCTAGCAAAATGTGCTGCAATGGATGGTACTGTAAAACAGTTTGCTAATAATTGATCGTCTTCTTCTCCGTCCTCAGAAAACTCACTAGCTAGTTGTTCCATTTGATTCTGCAGTTCTTCAGTACGGTATAATTCTCCGTTGGGTCTTACAAACTGATCAAATCTGCATTCTTCGTCTGAATTACTATGAAATAGCCACGCTGACACAGGATCGTTTTTACTCAAATGGTAAATAGCATCAAATAATTTCTGCTCTGAAAAAAACTCTTCGGTTTGGGATAGATATTTTACGGTTCTATCCCGTGGAAATATTGTTACTGCAGATGACCACGCGTGCGCGTTATGATCAATAATTTCAATGGGGTTTCCTTTTGATTGATATTTCGATTCGTATAATACTTCACCGGTGATTGTTCTTACCGATATTGGAAATCTTAATGATGTTTCTAATTTGGCTATATCCTGAATTGTTGCCCCATGCTCTTTTACCGTGAACTCCCACTCGGTTATTTTTTTTCGTCTTAGATCAGTGAGTTTATTTCCCCGGGATGCATTTGTGAAGTGTTCTATTATTCGTTCTGCTACACAATTGAGCCCTGTCGAATATTTCATGGGTGCTAGTTTTGAAATATCAGGTTTTTCATTGAGCGGATAGATCCCGTAAACAACTGCTGTGACAGGATAAGATCTTTCGTAGTAGGGTTTATCAATTCCAGTCAAAATTCCTGGTTTTGAATCCTGATTCACGGTGACAGTTTTTTTGCCCTTGAGAATGGGTTCAAATTTATCCTTAATAATCCATTTGCCATTTTCACGGATAATGAATTTAATTCGGAAAAAATGACTTTTTTCCCCAACATGTGAAATGATCGCTGCTGCCTTTTCATCATTCATGGTAGCGTCAACAACACCATCAATTCGAAATGTGGACCAGCAATAGGATGCTCCATCACGCTTGAATTCATTAAAACAGTCTCTGATGGGTTTATCAAGAATTTTATTCTTGGATGTATTAGAAACTATATCAAGATTGAATTGAGCATCCTTCCATGATGATCTCATGTTTCCGTCTCTTGGACGTTTTTGACGTTTTTTGGGTCTATCGCGATTAAATCTAGGATTGATTTTCAATAATCTCTTAAACTCTTTCATGTTTCCGTCTATTGGGCGTTTGTTACGCTTTTTGGGTCTATCGATATTAAATCTAGGATTGATTTTCAATAATCTCTTAAACTCTTTCATGTTTCCGTCTCTTGGACGTTTGTTACGTTTGTTTCCGTCTATTGGACGTTTTTGGGGTCTATCGAGATTAAATCTAGGATTGATTTTTAATAATCTCTTAAACTCTTTCATGTTTCCGTCTCTTGGACGTTTTTGACGTTTTTTTGGTCTATCGAGATTAAATCTAGGATTGATTTTCAATAATCTCTTGAACTCTCTATCAGCATTGAATTTAGCATTTGTCGAAGTCAATCTCTTGATCTCCTTCATGCTATATACAAAACAAACATTTAAATGAAAGTTTTATGTATATGAATCACTGCAAATGGCTCATGATGGGAAATGTAACCCCGTGTAACAAATCAAGCAGAAAAAATGAATACTGTAGGTATCATATGCAAAGTTTTCGACGTGGAAGTCTTGGTCCGTTACCCTGTATTCGATGTGGGGTTGGGGTTAAGGGAAGATCACAATTGTGTAGTGATTGTGGTGGTAAGCGATATAGGGAATTGAAGCGTTATTATGATAAAAGAATAAAAAATGGACAATCTATCAGAAATTATGACCCTGAAAAGGCCCTTGACCCTGACAACATCAAGGATAAAATCATAAGAACCCCGCAAGACTATATCGAAAGATTTTCCAGTGATGTAATTATTGAACCAAACACTGAATTAGACAAACAATAGAATAGTATATATGGACCAAGAATTCAGACCACATCCAGTGATTACAAAATATGAAGCATCCAGTGATGGTACTGTCAGAAACCGTAGACTGAAGAAACCGGTCGGTGTTGTGAGTAATCAAGGGTATTTGAGGTTTGGCGCTGGAAAGAAAACTTATCACAATCATCGTTTCGTATTTGAATGTTTTAATGGATTGATCAAAGATGGTTTTGTTATTTATCACAAGGATTCTAATCCAAAGAATAATTCTGTATCCAATCTGCAGGCTATCACACTGAGTGAGAATTCTAAACGAGGAAGAGCTGGCACTTGCAAAACGGTTGGGAAAAGACCTGTGACATCTTTGAATACAACAACTAATGAAGAAAAAATATTTCAATCATTATATGAAGCTGGAAAATATTTCAATATCTGTCCGACTTCTGTACGATTCGTTGCAGAGGGGATTTATCGATCGGCTATTTCAAAAAAGACGGGACAAAAAGTTCAATTTAGTTATGTCTAATGCGTCATAATTTCCAATTAGAGATATGTCATACTTATAGAATAATGAATTCTGAAAACATGAATAGCATCATAGTTGAAATAGCAAGATTGAAAAATCAGGATATCAAACTATCAGATGGATTAAATCCTGACCAAATTGTGTCTGATTTTCAGGATATTGAATACGGGGTTAACACTAACAAGTATATGCTACCCAAGAAATATGCACTCATCAAAAAAATTCAGAATTCTATTAAAGACTCTCTTTCATTTTCCAGTGACATCAGTGTGTTCGTCCCGTTGTATGCTATCGTAGAGGGAATACGAAAAGAATTAGGTAACGAATACGAATTGAAAAAAGAAGTCAACTCTAAAATTAGAAACCTACGAGCATTAATTCAAGAAAATGAACAATTTTGATTGCCCGACCATTGATTGCCCGACCCGTATCATTTTTTGATTACCCGACCATTATCATTCCGACCATATCATTTTTTTTAGCCGACCCTCAGAGGGATGTCAAAAATCGATGGACGATGTGTCAGATTGGTCAAAACTAGAATGTTGAAACTGTCAGTATTATTTATTTTATATACAATTATGACACTTTCAACATCAATGATAGAAGATGTCTCACGATGAAATAACACTTCCATGACCGTGTTAAAAATCATCCGACATGTCACTGATGTCAAAAGGGGAGTTGCACGATGGTGTTAGGTCGGGATTGAAAAAGTGTTTTACAATTGAAAAATGGTTTCTGATTTCAAATAATGGTCAATGAAGCATTAACAACCCGACTGGCTCGTGAGCGACTAGATGCAATTAAGAAATTTATACCAATTCGCGACTCTGTACGGAATAAACTGCAACAACGACAGAGTTTACAAACTGATTTTGCTCTGGGGTCTGAAGAGTTGTTTAAACCAGTAACCACAGCAACGTACGGGGTAGAGCGTGCTTTACTGGGAGATGATCTTGACGGTAGGAGAAAGGAAGAGGGTCTTATTTCTGTACTCGAAAAAATAGCAGCGAAAACTGAACAAACTGAACAAACTGATCCGAAAAAAACGACTGTTTCTCTGTTGAATAAATTTACTGATCATGCTAAAATAGTAATAAAAAAACCTAGTTTATTGAAATCAAAGGATTATCAAGCCTTTGGTAATTTTGCTGCTCAAAGTTATAATTCAAAAAAAGATTTTTTAAAGGACGAGTATAAAAATGATAGAATATCAAGTAATGATTGGTTTGATAATTTGTATAAACTAAATAAAGGGATTGGTCGTTTGAATAAGGATGAGATAGGATACAAGGAATTTCAAAGGGGGATTAGTAATTATAAAAGAAAACAAATAGAAGAGCGACAACGAGAAATAGAAGAACGGCAAGAACTAAAACGTCAAACACCAACACGTAGACAAACAAGAAGACAAAAAAAACAACAACTACCACCTGATGATGATGATGATTTAGAAGAACGACGTCAAACACCAACACGGAGACCAAAAAAACAAGAAGAACCTAAAAAACAACAAATACCACCTGATGATGATGATGATGATTATTTACAAACTACGGATTTAGAAAAACTAGATGAAGCAGCTGGTTATAGCGGAAGTGGATTAGGAAATCCAAGGATTGGAAACATTTGTCCTGATAGTGTTATCAATGATATATCACGATTAGATGTTCTCATCGGAGGAAAACGAGCTGGAAATAACTCTCCAGAAATAATTAATGAAGCAGCTGATATCTGTAGACGGTTATTTGCCGGCGGTATCATGGATATCAAAACCTATCGAGATTTCATTGACGAGTTAGCAAATGGGTATCATAGCGATTAAATAACAATTGAAAACACTATTGTTTTTATAATAATGATCATCCATTACAATCATGATAAACCAACCCCAGTCTATGTAGTTAATTCACGGTTTCCAGTTTATAGAGCATACTACGGAGATGGCCTCGGCAATACCATTTTAGGATTCTTTTCAAAAATGGCTCCCAAAGTGATGCCGTTAGCTAAACAGTTATCAATGAAAGCCATTGATGTTATTCGTGATAAGGGTATTGGTACTGTTGGAGATCTTGCCGGGAAAGCGTTTTCAACTGCGAAGGATAAAATAACATCATTAGTGAGTCGAAAAAAGAAACCGTTACCGTCTACAGAAGAAATGCCTGCAAGTGTTAGTAAAATAATAAATAACGCAGTAGATGAAAAACTAGCGTCGATGGTAAATCAAGGAGACCAAAGCAATATTGCAAACATGATAGCGGGAAGTGGCCTTAAAAAACTACGTCGATGAAATCCTATGGATTTTCACGCTAGCGTTTTTCACGATGAAAATGGAAAAATCGTTTACGATTTCACTATTTAGACTCTGATAAATAGAATAAAATGTTCAAAAAATCACATGATCCGGCGTTTGATATAGACGCCCCAGTTGGCAAGGATGATTCTGTACGCGATTATCAATATTACGCCTATCATGCCATAGACCCAACTAGTCGAGCAAGAATTGATCTTCAAGTCCATGATACCAGTAAATACTTTCTACCCGCTGAAGCATTTATTGAAGTAGAAGGAGAAATTGTAACAGCTGCTGATACTCGTGGTGCACCAGCACCGTATCCAGCTGGTACTCAAGTCGGTTTTGTCAATAATGGTATTATGGCGCTTTTTGAGAGTGCTAGATATCTCATTGATGGAAAAGAAATTGAGTCCATAGATCGTGATGTTGATGTGGCCACAACAATCATAGGGTTAGCGAGATATTCTGATGATTATACAAGATCAGCGGGTCCATCTATGATGTTTGCAAAAGATGGTAAGAATACCGCTGGAGGAAATCCATTTATTATAAGACAACCAAATGATCGTGCTGCTCCTCCTGCTCCTGCTGGTGTCGAGAATATGATTATAAACAACGATCCTAATTTCAATCTAGGAGCCGCAACACGAAACGCAATGTTGCAAGGAGATCGTAAATCATTTTCATGCGCGATTCCACTGCATCACATATTTGGATTCTGTAGAAACGTCAGAAAAGTTATCTACGGGGCGAAGCATACAGTATCGCTTGTACGAAAGAGTGATGATAACGACGCAATTTGGAGGATTCCAGCAAACCCAGCTGTAGCACATGTAAATGATGATGCCGGTAAAGTCATTTTAACAAAAATATCATTGTGGATGCCAGTGTTGACTCCAGCAATCACCGCAGAACAACGACTACTATCATTTATGGACCAAGGAGGAAAGTCGTTGTTGAGTTGGCTAACCGTGAGTACAGATGTGAAGCAATCAAATCTGAACGGGTTATTCACTTGGAACCTAGCATCAAAACAAGGCGTTTCTGCGCCACGTCATATATTTATTGCGTTCCAAGATAGCACACGAGTTGGCAGTCAAGAACGAAGCCATATGATATTTGATCAATTAGGTGTGAAAGACGTCTCACTGAGAATAAACGGCCAGCAGGAACCATCTGAGGATATACAACTTAATTACACAGAAAATCATATTGCACGAGTTTATCATCGTCTGTTGTCATTTATGGCACGCGATCAAAATGTCGATACTGGTTTGCAAATATCACAATTTGATTTTAAAAATCTGTATCCGATCTACTACTTCTCACTGGAACATCTCGATTTGACAAGACAGTCCGTCGTTGATATACACTTTAGAGCTAATGTGACCCGTCCTACTGGTCCTCCTGGTCCTCCTGCTATTGCTGATTATAGAGCGGTTGCTGTCATTCTCAGTGATAAATCAATGCTACTCGAAGGTGTTGGTGGAAGAATGAGAGTGGTAGATGCCCCAGTAGAAAATCTTTGAACGATTTTTCATTGAATTAGAATCAATCAATTATATATAATGTCATATAGTGTTATTAGTGTTGCGTTAACTCCTGGTCAAATCAAAAAATTGCAATCAGAATCGGCTAAAAAATGTGGAACCACAATCACGTTGAAACCTAATCAAATGACTGGTGGTGAAAATAAATTATCGCTGACAACTCGTCAAGTGAAACATTTCAATGATGCTTTCAAGGATAAAAAGGGAGTTCAGATTACTCTCTCTGCGGCTGCTATTAAAAATATGATGAAAACGGGTGGTATATTTCCATTGTTTGCTGCGTTACCAGCATTGATTGCAGCAGCAGCCCCAGCGGTGGCTAAAGCAGCGGCGTTAGGAGCCGTTGGTACTGCAGCAGGAATGGCACTTAAGAAGGCAACTGGACAAGGATATAAAAAAAAGAGACGATCCGTTCAAGGATTGGGTCTAAGACTACCAGGAACCCCGTATTCGTGGTACAGCGGAAAGGGTCTAAGACTACCAGGAACGGTTTATTAATTGAGGAACCTATGGTTCCCAAATCTTCAATGGTTCCCATGTCCAATTTTGATTTAATGGATGCGGCTAAACAACTAGTGATTAAAAATTTCAGAGGTGTTTTTATGAAAGATCAATTACCACATCAACCAAACAAAACTGAAACAGGTATTATTAATCTCGATAACAGCACCGGACCTGGAACTCACTGGGTTGCATACGCTATTGATCCACGTGGGATTGTCTATTTTGATTCATATGGATTAGCCCCACCAAAAGAGTTTATGCGGTATATAAAAACCCTTCCAATGAAGACTTGGTATTCTACGCTACCAACACAACAAATCAATGACCCACCAATATGCGGCAGTGAAGTATTAAATGTCCTTGACGCTATTTCTAACTCCTTAGGTAACCCAAGGGGAAAACCACCTCATATTGTCGTAAATGACTACACCAGCAATCGCTTTTTAGAGAGAGAAAGAGTTTTACAATAACATGATTGATATTTGGGGGAGATCTTTGAAACCCAAACCCGATGACACTGCAACCCCTGATTCTATCAAGGATATAACAAAAAAAATTAAAGATGAAATCGCTGAGACGTTGAACTTAACAAGTGTTGACCCGAATGAAATAGTTGTATTTCAAGACAAACAGGGTAAATTGAAATCTAGTAATATTTCTCTGGATGATATTTTAGTTAAACAACAAAATGCAATCGAGAACACCGTTGCGTTATTTTCCGATCAGGGTAAACTCAAACCAGGTGTACTCGTTTCGACGATTACAGATCGATTAAAAACTCTCAACGACGAGTTAAACAATTCTGTGGTTGTACTAGCAACACTTGAATCTAGAATTGAAGAACACATAAAACAGTTTATATCATTTCGTAGAAATATCATTGATAAATTTATTGGAACCCCGTTAGATAAAATTGAACTAAAACTCCCTGATATTAAAAAATCCATTGATGAGACGAAAACTTTCATCGAAGGCATCAAGGGGGATGCAACGAGGATGATAACAGCCATTGAAAAAACAAAAATTCCTCATGAGAAAACCAACAACTTAGTATACACAATCCAACATGGATCATTTGAGTGGACACCTACAAACAACACATTATATATCACTGCAACCGTCAAGGGTATTTATCGATTAACACTAGTAACACCATTCTCTCAATTTAAGATTTCATCGTCCAGTTCATCCGGGTTCAATAATACGATTTCAACGATCATCGACAAGAATACAACTGAAAAGTTCACAATCGCACCTACTAATACTCATTTGGTTAGGGCCTCAACAACGTGGTATGTGGAATTCGTAGCGAATTTAAGTAAATCGTAATTGAAAACGCTAGCATATTTAAAATAAAAAATGATTTCATCATCGCAATATCGCTATGATCAGGTCAGAGAGTATCATACTAGACTCAAAACCTTGTCTGAGGAGTATGAATTGAAAATTAAAAAATATCGCAGGAGAATTACCGCAATTGATGTTACTGTGTACGCTGTGAGTGGTGTAATCACTGGAGCTGGTATTATACTGTCTTCAGTGACAATGATGGCCCCGATAGCTGTTCCAATTTGCATTTCTGCGGCAACAACAATCGCTGGAATTATTTCAATAATCACAAAAAAAATATCCTCATGCAGCCAACGGAAACTACAAGACAACATAATTCAATTTCATGTTGTGTCTACTGCATACTCGCAATTATCCTCATTGATATCGTCATCTCTCGATGATACAATTATATCAGAGAGTGAGTTTTCAGCGATGGTAGATATATATGATTCTGCGATGTCAAAATTAGAAATACAACATGAATATAATAACAATGACAACACAGATGGAATTACTTCAACAAATAGTGGAGAACACAAAACCAGTACAAACAAGCATGATCTCAATAACCTCAACGAATCCAGAATTCAGTGTGAATTTCCCCTCTCCGGTCCCAGTGAAGGAAATCGCGCTAGCAAAATTACGAGTATACCATAGTTGGCCAAATATTAGGTCAAAACCATTTGGTGGTCAACAACCGAATAATTCACTGGTATTTGCAAATAAGAATAAACCCGACGGTACCCCAGACTGGAATGTTGTTTCCATACCAACCGGATCATATCAAATTGAACAAATCAATGATGAATTCGCGCGTAGAATAAAATCGATTACTGGAGTAGAGTCAAAAATCGCTATAACAGTTCATGAACCAACACTATCATCTGCCATTGAAATAAACTCAGAAGAATACGTCGTAGATATCTATCAAAGCTCAATAAGAACCGTACTAGGATGGCCTGAATTACCACCAAAGAGGGAAACCGTTGATTTACCAGAACCTCAAAAAACCGATTATATCACAGACAGGATAAAATCTGATAATCCATTAAAGAGTTATAGAGATTACAGTATTGCTAGCATCTTTTTTGCTCTTGGCACTATAGATAAGGGAGGGAAATATCTTTTTGTTAACGAACTTAAAATCGCTGAAAATTTCACAGCAATGAATAATGATTTTTCACTGTTGTTAATACCCCTTAAATCCGGCTCTCATACCCGAGATGAATTTATCAGCGTCATAGAAACAGGCAACAAAATCATCAATGACATGGAAACATTTAATTCACAAATTATTCAAGAGATATTAAGTGACAGTAATCCTACAACAAGAACAATTTTTGCAGGAGGCAAGGGCATCCCCGTCAAGGATATACCCACAGTCAAACTACCAGGATATAACGTACCAGAACTACAAAAATCTCTCAGTGATGCCATCGATATTGGTTTTAAAATAATTCATGATACGTGGAAAAAAGCAACATCACCGGAAATAAAAATCCTGACCCATAATAATGACCCAGATGGTGGTGGCAGGCATATTGCTCCGTTCAATGTGAATATTTCATCGGTGATAGCAATCAATTTAGTGTGTGATGTGATCGAAGGAAGCTATCAAATAAATTTAGAACGATCAAATCAAGCTCAGCAAGGATATATTTTGTATTCATTTGCACCAACAGCTCCTCCAGGGTTTCTAATTATTGAGGATCCAACTAATCCAGTCTATATGCGATGTCATAATAATTCATTAACCAGAATTAATTTCAAACTCACTGACCAGTCCAATAATCTGATTGATTTACAAGATGAAGTGTTAGCGATTAGTCTGTTTGTGAAATCCTAAGAGGATTTTCGTCGTAGTGATTTACATGACCCTCGAACACGATATCGTATCGGACTGGATCAAATATTCGGTTAACCCTGAACTGAAAGTTCTAGCAGCAGAGAGGGTAGTGACAACGACGTTGTAGTCCCTTTTTCCCAAAAAATCGATGGAGGATTTCATTAATTTCATTGATTTTTTCATAATTTTTTTTGGGGACCTCATCCATGAAACACACACATATTTGGGACCAGATGTCATTGACTTTGGGGTCTGATGTCATTGGTTTCATTGATTTTAAGCGTGATTTCAGTGAAAACTTGTCTAAAAATGTTGTCCGATACACCCTCTCTGCTGCTTCATGCTATCATCTTTTAGACGTTTTGGTTTAACAGATACTCTATCGAGATTAAATCGAGGCTTAATTTTCGATAATCTCTTAAACTCCTTCATGCTATCGTCGTTTAGACGTTTTGGTTTAGCATTTTTCAAAGGCTTAATTTTCGATAATCTCTTTAACTCTTTCATATTATAATTAAAACAAGTATTTAAATAGAAAAGTATATTATATAATGAATCATTGTAAATGGCTTATGATTGGATCAAAGACTCCATGTAACAAATCATGCAGAAATGAATTATGTGGTTATCATATGCAAAGCGTGAGAAACGGTTCAAAAGGTCCTCTCCCGTGCATCCATTGTGGGGTAGGTGTTAGAGGCAAATCAGAATTATGTATCAATTGCGGGGGTAGGCGTTATAGAGAGTTGAAGCGTTATTATGAAAAAAAAAATCAAAAATCCTGACGCTGTCAACGACAACGTCAATGACAACATCAACGGCAAAATCATAAAAACTGCCCTGGAATACATAGAAAGATTTCCCAGTGTTATAATTCAGCCAATTAACGAAATAGACAAATAAGTATTGTATACAAATGAGCCAATAATTTCAACGACATCCTGTTATTGCGAACTATGAAGCCTCTCGTGATGGTGTTGTTAGACACTGTAGACTCAAGAAGTCGCTTGGGTGGGATGATAGTTTCGGGTATTTAAGGTTTGGTGCTGGAAAGAAGAAATATTATTGTCATCGTTTCGTATTCGAGTGTTTCTTTGGATTGATCAAAGATGGTCTTGTTATTGATCATGTTGATTCCGACCCTAGGAATAACAAATTGAACAACCTTCAAGCTATTACACAACGCGAAAACACAAAACGAGGAAGAACTGGTACTTGTAAATCAATTGGGAAGAGACCCGTAAAATCAATTAATACTGACAACGAGGAAATAATATTTCCGTCTATAAATAGCGCTGGTAGGTATTTTCATATTCCCCCCCCCCCCTTAGTACGATTTGTTGCAGAAGGAATACAAAACTCGGCGATTTCCAGAATAAATGGACAAAAAATTCGATTTATTTACACCTAACTGTATACTCGCATTATTCTATAGCATTAGCGGAGATAACTCGTATATGGCGTTTGACAAATCACCAACGACAGAGTTATCGTTGAAACACTGTTGTTGGTGATTGGTTGTTATAATTATCATGAGTCTCAACAGGATATAATCAATTTTCTTTTTTCATAGGAAATTAATACAACTGTTTTCGTATTTCGTATATGATTTGTTTTTTTTAATGTCTTTTTCAAGTATTGTGTCTTACTTCAACGTTGTCAATGATCACTATTAAAAACAACAAAGAATAAAATCACCACACTGCTATGTGCTGTTAGTCGTGTAACAGCGACTTATATTCCATAATATAGCGTTATACTATTGGGGGTTTTCGCGTTCGAAAATCATACAATGTGATCATTACAATCTATACACTTCCGGGTGTATGGATGCCTTTTGGTATTCATACAACCTAGGATTTTGTCTAGGTTGTAATTGATCACGTATGAATGTAGATCCACCCCCGTCATCCATTGGCATTGTACATACCATAATCATTGTCATTGTTCACATATCATTGTCATTGTTCATTGTAAATACCATTGTCATTGTTCATTGTAAATACCATATCGCCTATAATCTATTGTTGTGCCGTCGTCATCCATTGTCATTATAAATACAATATATCGCCTATAATCTATTGTTGTACCGTCGTTATCCATTGTATATAACCATCATCATCCTATAATCGCATTACGCTTCTGGACATGCTAAGATGACCAACACCTTAGCGGGTCCAGAATTCATTTTCTGATTTTCAAAGCAATTTAACAAATATATTTTTATATAATATGAATTCTGAAAATATCGGATGTATTATTTATGAACTTAGTAAATTACAGAATAAAAATATTCAACTATGTTCGGGGTTAAATTGTGATCAAATAATGACTGATTTCGAGGATATGGAATTTGCACAGCATAATGGAAATTATGTCCTCTCGAAGCAGTATTATTTGATCAAGCGCATTCAAAACCTTATTCGTGAGAGTTTATTTTATCATGAAGATGTTAGTGTGTTTGTACCATTATGCACGGTTGTAGAAGATGTTAGGAGGCAATTAGGTGCTGAGTTTGAGCAAAGGAAACTTATCAATTCCAAGGTGAAACAGATAAAAACTCTAATGGAGCAAGCTGAGTCCTACCCTTAGAGAGCCTCTTGTATAACTTCCGTGTACACAGGTAACAATGAATGGGCCCATTCATGTGAGTTTAGTCAACAATGACCACACCGTGTTGTAAAAATACCGTAGTATTTTTTTTTTACTTGGTGAATTGCTTTGAAAATCTTTGAGTGAAATTGCTTTGGTGAATTGCAAAGCAATTCCACAAATTGAAATTGTCTACAATTTAACAATAGTGATACTCTTTCAATAATGATAGAACAATCGCTGACCACACGTAACGCAAAACAGCGACTGAATGCTATTAAAAAACTACTACCACTTCGTGACAGTGTACGGGAAAAGTTACAGCAACGACAATTAATTCAGACTCATTTTACAGAGGGTTCTGAACAACTTTTTAAGCCGATTGTTGCTGCAACTACAGATGTGAAAACAGCTACTGAACGAGCTATGTACGGAGATATCCCTAAGGAGGGTACTAGAACAGAGACCTCTTCTTGGTGAACTTGAAAAAATAGCAAAACGATCTAAACAAACAAAAAAGTCTTTAAAATAACTTCCTGTTGATATAATAACTGCTGCAAGACAACAAGAACAACAAGAACGAGAACTTCAGGAAGAAGTTGAACGATTAGGTGATATTAATATTTCTTCACCACCACCTGAACCACTTGAAGAATTTCAAGAAGAATTTCAAGAACAACAAGGCGATGACTATTCTCCTGAAAATATATTTACAGTTGATGCGTTAAATAAAATCAGAGGAATCGAAACAGACTTTGAATTAGTTAAATTTACCAAAGACAGCTTTAAAAAAGCGATAAGAGAGAAGTATGTAAAAGACGACACGTCTAAAGATTTTGTAAAAACTCTAGACGTTTGGGCAAATAAGGTGTTTTCAGCAAAACCGGAAAAAACTAAAATCACAAGAAAAATAAGTAGTGATTATAATAAATTTCTAGCTATGGTAAAGGGAGTCACACAACCACCACCAGTATGCACAGCTGACCCAATCCCAAGTGAAATACAAACAATGGCAGAGGCTGATTCTGAGAAGGGTGCAACGGGTATCACTAAAAAAAAGGGTAGTGGCTTAGTTGGAAACTCTTCGAGTGGAAACGCTAGCGTTGGAAACTCTTCGAGTTTCTGTCCTGGCAATATTCTTGGTGATATAGCACGATTAGAAGTACTTGTAGGGGGTAAACGGGCTGGAAATAACTCACCAGAAATAATCAATGAAGCTGCTGATATCTGTAGGCGATTATTTCAAGGTTGTATGATGGATATCAGCACATATCGAGATTTTATTGAAGAGTTAGTGGAAAATTCTACGAATTTTCATCACGGTTATCATAGCGATTAAACTCGAAGAGTTTCACGATTAGATTGATAGCAATTGAATAGAGAATGATCTTACACTACAACCATGATAAACCAACTAACGTCTACTTGGTAAACTCACGATTACCAAAATACCGAGCATACTATGGAGATGGTCTCGGTAATACTATAATGGGATTATTTTCAAGAATATCTCCACAAGTAGCGCCGCTAGCAAAACAACTATCAATGAAAGCTATTGATATTATCAGGGATAAGGGTATTAGCGCTGTTGGTGATCTTGCCAGGAAGGCGTTTTCAGCCGCGAAGGATAAAATAACATCATTAGTTCGACGGAGAAAGTCTAGATTTTCAAAACCACAAATGACTTCACTGCCATCTACTGCGGTTATGCCTGCAAGTGTTAGTAAAATAATAAAAAACGCAGTAGATGAAAAACTACAGTCAATGATTTCATCATCGATGACTAACGCCCAAGATAATATAACAGCAAATATGATAGCGGGAAGTGGCTTAAACAAACGTCAAAGACGTCGATGAAAATCTTTGATTGAAATAATTCGGATTTTTTTTCATTAGAAATTTTTCGAATTTCGCCTCCAATTTAGACCAGCGGATATATAATAAAAAATGTTCAAACAGAACCCTGATAGTGCATTTGACATGGACGCCCCAGTGCTCAAGGATGATTCTGTACGCGATTATCAATTTTTTGCCTATCACGCAGTACAACCTGATCTTCAGGGGAGAATCGAACTTCAAGTTCATGATACCAGTAAATACTTTTTGCCTTGTGAAGCCTTTATTGAAGTCGAAGGTGAACTTTTACAAGCGGATGATACACCATATGCAATTGACCCAACTATCCGAGTTGGTTTTGTTAAAAATGGCATCATAGCGTTATTTGAAAGTGCTAGATATCTCATTGATGGAAGAGAAATCGAATCTATTGAACGCGAGGTTGATATTGCAACGGGAATAATCGGGTTAGCGAGGTATTCTGATGACTATACTAGATCAGCGGGTCCGTCTATGATGTTCGCGAAGGATATTACTGATAACGCTGAACACGTCCAATATTCTAGAGTAAAAGCAACACGAGCTACAGCAGTTGATCCAGCACCAGCCGGATATACAAGACCAGCTGCTGAATTTGATGTCATAAATGATATTCCCGGTTACAATCTAGGATTTGCAACACGAGTAGCAACGTTACAGGGACAGCGTCGACGGTTTTCATGTGCGATTCCGTTGCATCACATATTTGGATTTTGTAGAAACGTCAGAAAAGTTATCTATGGAGCAAAGCATACGGTAGCATTAGTGAGAAAGGGTACTGATGATAATGCAATCTGGCGCACTGGCGGCGCTGCGGGTAAAGCCGTTTTATCAAAACTAACACTGTGGATGCCAGTGTTGACACCGTCGTTGTCAACAGAACCACGGTTACTATCATTTATGGATCGGGGGGGGGGGGGGGGAAAGAGATTGTTGAGTTGGTTGACAACGTCCACCGATACCAAGGATTATAATATTGATGGTACACTTACATGGCGTCTAGCATCAAAACAGGGTATTTCAGCTCCACGTCACATATGTGTTGCGCTACAGAATACTGCGCGATTAAATAATCAAGAACGTTCCCATATGATATTTGATCAAATTGGGTGTAATGAAGTCTCGATGAGAATAAACGGACAGCAAGAACCATCCGAGGATATACAACTTGACTATGAAAGCTATCATATTGCACGAGTTTATCATAACCTGTTGTCGTATATGGGACGCGATCAAAATGTTGATACTGGTCTACAAATATCACAGTTGGATTTTAAAAGTCTGTATCCGATTTATTACTTTTCGTTGGAACATCTTGACTTGATGAGACAGTCCGTCGTTGATATACATTTCCGAGCTCGTGTAACCCGTCCTGGTGGTATTGCTAATTACAGAGCGGTTGCTGTCATTCTCATTGATAAATCAATGCTACTCGAGGGGGTTGGTGGACGAATGAGATTGGTAGATGCACCGGTGGAAAATCTGTGATTGCCTAATATGTAACTGATTACTTCATAATTGATTACTTCCTAATTGATTTTCCATTGAATCACTTGCGATTTAGAATAATCTGTTTTTGTATAATGTCGTATAGTAATATCAATGTCACGTTGACACCTGGTCAGTTAAAAAATTACAATCCAAATCAGCTAAGCAATGTGGAACCACAATAACGCTCAAACCTAATCAAATGAATGGCGGAGCGAATAAACTGTCGCTGACGAAAACTCAGGTTAATCATTTTAATAAAGCGCTTAAAGAAAAAAAAAGGAGTTCAGGTTACTCTTTCTGCGAGCGCGATTAAAAACATGGAAAAGACTGGTGGTATATTCGCGCTGTTACGGTTGATTCCAGGGTTGATTGCCGCAGCGGCCCCAGCGGTAGCTAAAGCGGCAGCGTTAGGGGCTATTGGTACCGCAGCAGGAATGGCACTAAAGAAAGCAACGGGAAAGGGGTATAAAAAAAAGGGAAAGGGTCTAAGACTACCAGGAACTCCACACACGTGGTACAAAGGATCGGGTCTAAGAATCCCAGGAACGGTTTACTAGTGAAAAATCTTCCAATGTCCAATTTTGATTTAATTGATGCAGCTAAAAAACTCGCGATTAAAAACTTCAGAGGTGTTTTTATGAAAGATCAGTTACCGGCACAACCTAATCACGTTGAAACTGGTATTATTAATCTAGATAACAGCGATGGACCTGGAACCCACTGGGTTGCATACGCGATTGATCCACGTGGGATTATTTATTTTGACTCATATGGACTAGCGCCTCTGAAAGAATTTATGCGTTATATCCTTGATTTATCAACGCGCTTAAAAATACCCCGTTGGTATTCTACGTTACCAACACAAACGATGATGGACCCACCCATATGTGGCAATGAAGTATTTAACGTAGTTGATGCTATTTCACGGGAATATTTGATTCCTCAATCAAAACCACCCCATGTAGTAGTGAATGAGTATACTAGCAGTTGTTGGATTTAAACAGAGAAAAGATTTCTATGATAACAATGATTGATATTTGGGGACGACCTTTATCAAAGTTGAAGAAACCGGATACTGGTGAAGTTGAAATCAAAGATGTTAAAAAACTAATCGAAGATGAAATAGCCGAAACGTTGAACCTAGCAAGTGTTGATCCTGGTGAAATAGTTATATTTGGCGATCGTCAGGGTAAATTAAAAACTAGTAATATCTCCCTCGATGATATTTTAGTTAAACGACGAGACGCAGCAGAGAATACTATCGCGTTATTTTCCGATCAGGGTAAACTCAAACCAGGTGTACTTGTTTCAACGATCACAGATAAATTAGCAACACTCGATAACACGGTGAATTCATTGAAATCGCTCAATGATAAGTATGACAATCATATAGTTGTATTTGATCAGTTTACTACAATACAAAGAAATATAATTAACAAAATTGATAAACCCATACTAGAATTATTTGGAAATCCACCAGTGACCACACCAAAACTCACCTCGATAAATGATTCTATGTTGGAACTAGCAACTCTTCAATCCGAATATGAAAAGCACGTGAAACAGTTTTCAATGTTTCGTAAAAACATCATTGATAAATTTATTGGAACCCCATTTGATAAAATTGAAATAACCCTTCCTGATATTAAAAATGCCATCGATGATCTAAAAACATTCAACAACGCAATGAAGGATGATACAACGAGGATGATAGGTGTTTTTGAAAAAATAAAAATTCCTCATAAGAGCACCAACAATATCGTATACACGATACAACACGATTCATTTGCGTGAACCCCCACAAACAACATTTTACGTGTAACCACAGCAGTCAGGGGTATTTATCGATTAACAATAGTATCACCGACTCAATTCAATATATCATCAAGTAGTTCATCTGGAGTCAATAATACAATATCAACGATCATCGACAAGGATGTATCTGAACAGTTCACGATAACGACCGCAGATAGAAATCTAGCCAGGGTTTCAGTAACGTGGTACGTAGAATTCGTAGTTGATTTAAGTAAATAATTAAACTGAAAGGGAAATCCTTGTTGAAATTCGAAGAATTTTCACGATTTCACAATTGAAAACGCTAGCGTTTTTAAAATAAAATGACGATCCCTTCAGTGTATCAGTATCGCTATGATCAGGTCAGAGAATTTCAAACTAAACTCAGCTCGCTCTGTGAGGAGTATCAAATAAAAATTAAAAAATACCAACGAAGAATAACCGCGGTTGATATCACCGTGTATTCGGTGTCGGGCGTAATCACTGCTGCTGGAATAATACTATCTTCGGTTACAATGATTGTTCCGGTCGTAGTTCCAATAGCTATTTCTGCGGTGGCTACAATCGCGGGTATATTAACCGGGATGACAAAAAATTTATCATCGTGTAGCCAGAGTAAACTACACGATTACGTAATTAAATTTCACGTTGCATCTACCGCATACTCGCAATTGTCCTCGTTGAAATCATCGTCACTCGATGACACAACAATATCAGATAGCGAGTTTTCAGCGATGGCTCAATTGCATAAATCGACAATGCTGAAATTAGAGCGGGATAATAATAATAATGTCGCAAGAACTGCTTCAACATATAGTAGAACATACAACACGATGACATTGATGTATTAAATTTACAAATTATTCAGGATATATTAAATTTTAACGTACCAGAAATAAGAACTGAATTTGCAACTCATTTTAAAATCCCCGTTGAAGAAATTCCCACGTTTAAACTACCCGGATATAACGTACCAGAACTAAAAAAACTTCTCAGTGATGCCATCGATATCGGGTTTAAGAAAATTCACGATACATGGAAAAAAACATCACCGGAAATAAAAACTCTTAAACACAATAATGACCCAGAAGACGGTGGTAGACATATCGCTCCTCAAAATGTAAATATATCCTCGGTGATAGCGCTGAATTTAGTGTGTGATGTTATCGAAGGCAGCTATCAAATAAATCTTGAGCAATCAAATCAAGCTCAGCAGGGATATATTCTTTACTCATTTGCACCGACTGCTCCTCCAGGATTTTTAATTATTGAAGACCCAACTAATCAAGTCTTTATGCGATGTCATAATAATTCTTTAACGAAAATTAATTTCAAACTCACTGACCAATCTAATAATTTGATTGATCTGCGAGATGAAGTTTTGCAAATTAGTCTGTTTGTGAAATCGTACATGATTTTCATCGTGAAAATTCTTCGAATTTCAACAATGATTTTCATCGTAAAAAACTTGTTAACGTATAGCAGCAGAGAGGGTGAACGCCAACGACAATGGCGTCTTTGTTTTACCCTTGGGAAGCCTCAGACCAAATCAGACGCAGTCCACGCTCTCACCTCATCGTGAAAAATCTATGCAGGGGAGATGGTGACAAAAAAAAAATGGCGTCGTCGTTTTTAATTTTATTTTTTTACTGAAAAATTTAATTAAGTATTTTCAAGGAAGCCTCAGTTTGCTAAATTGACGCCTATTAAGTAATTTTGAGGAAGCATCAGTTTGCTAAATCGACGCCTTGAAAAGTTGGTCTGTTCAACCTCTCTGCTGCTCTATTTACTTCCCTAACAGTAGTGTACAACACTCTCCCTTTTGTACTTATATCCCAATCATTTTGCGATATTTTGTATATTTGGGTGTTAATTATGCTGTATAGTTCGGATGTACTATATTGTAATTGCTCAAAATTTGGTTCATTTAGTTTTTCTTTGGCTAGTTTATCCGCCATTTCATTACCATTAATTTCTATGTGGAAGGTATCCACATGAATTCGACAAGCATATTTTCGTTATGTAGTTGTTTTAGTTTGACATTTATTTGATTGATAAATTCTTCCCTACTTTTGGTGGTGTTATTTTGGATTGAAGATAGGACACTTAGCGAGTCACTAATAATCACTGCCTTATTGGGTTTGAATTCTTCAATCCATTTTAATGATTTTAGTATGGCCCAGAATTCAGCTGTATAAATAGAGCAGTGGTCTGGGAGACGTCTGCCTATTTAGACTTTATGCTCTGGTATGACCATTGCTGCAGCTGTTTTGTATGGATTTGTAATTTTGGATCCATCCGTGTAAATTTTAGTGTATTGATGGTACTGGGAGTTGATAATTTCTAAGGCTTCTATTTTGAGGTTGTTTTCCTGATTTTGTTTATTGCCTTTCGTGGTTAGGGAGGTGTTGACTTTGGGTTGTACGTTGTTCCAAGGTTCATGTTCGTACACTACGTTATGTTCTAATGGGAATAGGTCCACTGGTAAGATTGTTTTAAATTGATGTACCTGCTTTCCCATAGGTAATTTTCGTTTTAGATTTTTCCTATATGGGACATTTGATTTATTTATGGCCAGGAGTGTGGAGTGCGTTTTAGGGTGAGTGGACAGTCGAGCTGCATATTTTAACATGAGTTCTTGCCGTCTCAGATGTAAGGGCAGTTCCCCCGTTATTACATGGAGTTCGGCTGTCGAGGTTGTATTGAGAGCTCCAGTGCTCTTTACTATGGCTATTCGTTGGATGCTATCTAATTTTTGAGTTGTGTTTTCGAGGCTGGTGAGTATATTTGGCAGCCATAATCTAGTTTTGATCTTATTAAAGCCCTATACAGTGTTATTAAGGTTTCCTGATTAGCACCCCACTGTGTGCCTTTAAGACTTTTGATTAAATTTAAGTCCTGGTTACATCTTTTTACAAGGTCATCAATGTGGTGTGCCCTTGTTAGGTGTTGGTCATAATACATACCCAGAAATTTAACTATTTTTACGAATTTTATTTCCCTATCTTGTATGGTTAGTTTTGGGTATTGGATGTTTTTTCTACGTGGGGTGAACAGTACGGCTACCGTTGTTTGGTGCGATAGTTTAAACCCCCATTTGTTGGCCCATTTTCCAATATTGTTTAGACTGGTTTGAATTTCAGAGATGTTTTTGTGGTTGGAGGGGTTTGTAGCCAGACTGACTGACTGACTGACTAGATTTGCTTTAAGTGACTCGTCCCGAAGGCTCTTGTCACTGTTTTATCCGTCAATGGACGGTTATTTAATTTATCCTGAGGGTGGGGATGGAGCCACCACCCTGCAGGCGTTTATGTGTTCAAGGAACACTATTTAATTAGGCCGTCACATCTGAGTAACTATTGAGCTACTGCTGTGTGATTGAAGGGCCTGTATATATATGAGTGGGAATAGTTCCAGCACACACTCATATTATGCCATCCGATGTTGTTCGTTATTATTGGACGTGCTAAGCACGTGTAGTTACTGTAGCAGGTGCGGTGGGCGAGGCGAAGGGCCAGGCAAGGTTGGTATTCGTCCTTAATCCCTATTTGTATACCCTGTGCTGTTTTTGAGGTATAATACAACTTTTGTAATACAGTGTTTTTGTGATGTTTTTCGTAGATGGTGCTCTGTATATTTTTATTGTTTTGTTGTTTCCTAGTTTTATATTTTTTGCAACATTGTGTTGCTGTGTCTGATGACCTTGGATATTGGGTCACCTTATAGTCACTATTTGGGGCCCTAATTAAGTCCTATTATCTGTATATTTGATTATATTTGCAGCCTTGTGCCGCTGGACCTGATAGTCATGGTCTTGGACTACCTTATTTGTTCTAATTTATTGGACTTCTATTTTCTACTGTTTTGTGTTATTTAGTTTTTGCGACCTTGTGTCGCTAGGCCTGATAGTCTTTGGGTTTTTAGACTACCTTATAAGTACTATTTTTGGGTCCTATCTTAATTTACTATCTAGTTTATGTGCATTGGTCTCAGTGCACTATTTGGTTCTATTTAATTTACTTTTGTTTTAATCTGAATGTATAATTTTACACTGTATACTTGGTTGTATTTCTAGAGAAAAAGATTCAGAAGAGAGGAGGAAGCAGGGGGGTGTAGAGGAGAGTGTTAATCCTATTTCCTATGTATGACACTCTATTACTGATGTTTTGGATGGTATTTTTGAGGTGTTTTTTATTTCGATGTTAATATGCAGTAGTTTACTTTCGTTCCTGCTACTATTTTTTTTAGTTGTTATTTATATAGTTCTCTATTTATGACCTTATTTTGATTTGTTGGTTTGATTTTCCCTGTTTGTGAGCCTCGGTTAGTTTAGCCAGATTTATATAATAATTTTTCCTTTGTTTTAGGTGAGGTATGTGGGTTAGCGACTAAGTGTTAACAGATGGGTCCTTGCCGTAAATACACGGGGCCGTTAAGCGACACGTCAAGGATTATCCACTGTCACACCCAGACACCGCCCCACGGTCCGGTCCGTGAGGCGCGGCGACCAGGTGACAACAAACGGACCTTTGCCGTAAATACACGGGGCCGTTAAGCGACACGTCAAAGGTATCCATTGTTGCATCCAGCTTCCGCACCCCGGTCCTTAACCGTTACTTAGCTTTCCTGCCCTCAAAGGTTAAATTCTTGTTTAATTTATCTAAGGGGCTTACACTACCTGGCTCTTTGGGTTTATGGTGTTATTTTTAGATATTTTCTATTTTCCCTATGTTTTTTAGAAATTCTAACATATAGAAGTCATTGGGCCATTGATGTACACTACGTTTCCTAGCTAAAGACAACAGATAGCCATAATGGTCACAAAACCATCGATCTACTTTGTCATCGTTTCGTGACGAATGACGATCAAAATAAGTCACTAAATGTTCTAAAGAATATCAAAGACTGCGATGATGCAGATAATAGACACAATATTGTCCACACACCATAGAATCTATGCCTTGTAATTTCACATTATTGAATCGTGTCGTCTGGTCATTTCTTCTCATAAAGTCAATGATATCATCTTCCAAAGGGGTTAATCCATACGAATCAAAATACTCCACATAACCCTCTTGAGGAAAGTAGACAGCTACCCAGGGAGTTCCTGGAAGATTACTGTCATCTGTGTTGATGACATAAGCTTGATTCTCTTGAAGTTTGCGATGAATTATTTCATCTTTAGCACACACGACAGGATTCCGAGAAGCAGTGTACGAACTACGGTTCAAAAGATAATAAAGTTCCCAGGTATCCATTTTTTGTAGCCTTGTTTTTTTTTTCCTTTCTTCACAGATGATGATAAGTCATCAATACGATCCAGACTTTTTGCTTGAAAAGGTCTGTCAAGTAACTGTTGCTTTGCTTCGTCTCCTTAATCTTGGCCAAAAGAGCTTCGATGCGATTAATTTCTCGAGCAAACAATGGAGGAGAGGAATGATCACGTAAGCCTTTATACCACTGATGTAACACGTCTTCTTCTGAGATGAGACTCCAAGCTTCGTTCAGATAATCGTCCAATTTTTCTTCTTGACTCATCATCATACATTTATCGTGTTGAATTTGACTGGGATGATCGATTTGACATCCATAACAATCTTTTTTAATCATGTCTCTCATTGTATCCTCCAAGTGTTGTGCAAAACAAGCCACTAACTGTTGTTCCTGTTCTGGCCATCTGGATTGCATGATCACTACCTCTTCTTTTTGGTCTTTGGGATCTGCTTTTTCGGTAACCTCCCATTCCATGGATTCTCCACTATTCAAAGAAGGACAAAGGTCTTCCATAGTGTCTAATAGTCTAGTATGACTTAAATCAAACTGTTGATTTCTATGGTATTATCGAATTCAGCATACAGAATGACATTCACCGTTTCGGTAAGAGGTCCTGCAAACTGAAGTTCCACACGCAGTTGCCCAGATTTTATAGGGTGGAAATGTTCATCGTCGCTGCCTTGGTCTGGAGTGAAATCAAAAGCCCACAAAGTGTAACCTTTTGCATAGTCGTCGTAGGAAATGCCGTGACTGGTGTAGGTTCCTAACTGTCCTGTGGCTTCCTACAGCGACAAGTACGACCTGAAGTAATTCTTCTGTTCGCCAAAGTCGGGTTCGAAGGGTCGGGTACACAAAGTTTTGCCATCGCGACTAACTTCGATTTTGGATACTCTGCTGTGCTTAAACTGGAAAGGATTTTCATCGTGGGCACTGTTGAGGGCTGCATTGCTGACGATACCGATGAATAAACGTTTGGGTAACTGTCCTTGGAACAGATGATCTTCGATCTTAGATCGGAGTCCAGCGGCAATGGTGAAAGTTTTGACTTCCACGCATCGTATCGGATACTTGGCTGTCGTTCTGCTCAAAGTGTGACTGATATCATTTCCCACTTTAGGTAACACTTCCACACTACGCACGTATAACCTGGCTTCTTTGATAATGGTTTTGTATTCATTGGCAAGAGCCATCAAATGGAAAGCAGTACTGCTACGATTCAGTCTCAAGCAAATATCCACCCCGATCAGCAAATACTTTTCTTGAAACAACATGTCCAAATGCAAACGATCGAACAGTTCTAAACTACGTCCTTGCAAAATTTTCTTTCGACGGTCGTTAAAACCTACAATGTGAGGATCCGCATGATTGTCACTCTCAGCTGCTACGGGCAAGGCTGTGTCGTTAAACTTATCTGCTGAGTCAGGTTTTCATACCACGCAAGCATCTAGATGAGTGTTCTTGGCTTCTTTTCCGTACGTCAAGAGATTTTCGAGGTACGCTCGGTAAGGGTAAGTATCCATGCTACTGCTGATCAGTTTGTTATTCATGTACAAATCCACATCGCTGAACAAATAATTCATGCAATTGTTGACAGGAGCTACTCTATCATTGACTCCTGGATTGGTGTTGTCCGTTTTGGTTACTTTCACTTTCACATACAAGTAACTGTTGTTGAGATCGATGTAATCTTCGGGTTGTATTTTGATTTCAAACTCGATGAGAGCTGAGTCCGTCAAAGAGGAGACGGGATGAAATTCGACCCATTGGGCATCTTGCATGGTCATCATCGTGGGTGGCATAGCAAAGAGGAGATGCAGTTCCGACTTGGAACAGGCACAAGATTCTTGGTGCATCATTTTTTCTTCTCAGTCTCTATGTTTTTTACTTTTAAAAATCCAAAATGTCTAAGTCTCGAGCAGTTTTTTTTTCTTCCACCTTCCTCGTCAGAAATAGTGGTATCCACTTTGAAAGGAATGACACGTAGTAACGGTAAAGAGGTGTGTCCTACCACGTTGTACTCCACCACTTCGGATTACACAAACATTAAGTTGAGACCTTGGTTCATTTCTAAAGGGGATCGAAAATATTTTGCAAAATCTAAGTTACTGCTTATGCCTGGTATTTCTTTTTTGTTCGGGAGCATCTTGAGGTCTGCATCTAAAATATCAAACAATTCAGGACAAAAGGTAATGGATATTATTTTCTTCTCTGAAAATTTGATCATGAGGCGACGAGCCACTTTAATGTACTCAAAGGTAACACTTTCTTTGATTTTTTCCAGGGGTTTACCAAACACAGCATTGAACCTGGTTGCAATCGTAGTCACTAAATGTTGACCACTAAAATAGTAGCCTGAAGGAATGATGAGCACATGAGTGGACAGCTGTTTGGTTAAGGGCTCATTTGATTTCTTTGTGTCCATGCCAGTGATGCCTCGTTCGTCTAAGGCTTGTTGCAATTGCTTGTCATACACTTCTATTGTAAAAGTGTTTTTATTTTCGACGATGTTTTTTATTTGTGTCGGGTGTATTATTTCCACTAAAGCTGCTTCCTAATGATCATCTTCATTCAAATGCATGGCTCGAGGTAATTTAGACGTGTAACAGCACAACGTGTTGTTAGGAAACACCTCCGTTGAACTGTCACTAGGTAACGTTAAGTAAAATTGGTTAATAGTGTTGTTCATATTTCCAATGTTCTTCTGTCCGAGGAGTCACTCGAGGTTAAAGGAGAGTCCAAAAGAGGATTGTGATTGGAAGGGTGACATTCAGGAGAAAGACTAACGTTGGACGCAAGACTCCCAATAGTGTTACTGTTGTTCCCGTTGTAAGAGTATTTCAGGGAAGGTTTGGGAAGAAGATACCCGATGCAACTGCTGAGTAAAATGGTCCACAATTGTTTGTCTCCTTCTTCCAAACTCAAATTAGCAATGGCTGCACCAATGACACAATATACCACAAAGATTTGACAGAAAAAGACGATTTGCGTTTTAGGGACACGTTCTCCACACCACACCCACAAGGGTTGCTTTTGTAAATCTTGCAGAGATGAAGTGGGTGAAGGAGTAGTCACTGTGGTCGCTGAAGCTGTATTGAAGAGCATGATGGTCACTTCTTTTTATAGTCGATGACTTGCGAAGCGTCAATCCAAGAATCAAAACTAGGAGGATATCCTTTCCAACGTACTTTGACTTCTTTGACACGACGTTTTCCTACTTTACGGGTTCTTCGTTCGAGAATGCTTTCAATGTCGTACACGTCGTCTTCAATTTTGGTGACACGTTGGAACTCAGGCAAGTAAAACGTTCCTTTTAATACTTCTCCGTTCATGTCTTCGAATTTATAGAAAGTAGGATGACGATCGCGCACTCTTCCAGTAACGCGAAACAATTCGGTGGTCCAGTTGGGTAAGTAACCGTTGTCGAAAGTGCGTTTGGTTTTGCCAATGCGTACCCAATCTCCCGGGGTTAACACTTCTCCACCTTTCTTGGGGACAGCCAATGTCCAGGACGTACCAAACAGACGCTCAAAAACAGTCACTTCGTTGTCAGGTGTCACCTTTTGTGGGGCACGTCCAATACTTATATGGTAAGATTGATTGTAGGCTTGAACTAAGTGCGGTAAGACGTCGATGTACTTGAGAGTGTGTTGATGCGTAAAATATTTCCACATGCGTTCTTTAAAGGTAAGTTGAAAACATTTCACGATACTGGCTTTGGTTTCAGGATTTTCGGTGGTGAAAATGAATGTCACGTTTCTTTAATTCTCGTTGGAAAGCTTGGTTCAGAAATTCGGTGCCTTTGTCGGTTTGCCATCGAAGAGGGTGACGACCACTTTGTTTCACCACCAGTTGCAAAGCTCGTACTAACTCTCCGCTCGATTTGGATGTCAATGGTACGACCCAGGCAAATTTAGAAAAGACGTCGATGACACAAAACAAATATTTGTAGCCACGATTGTAAGTGGCTAAATGAGAGACATCGGCTAAATCGGCTTGCCATTGATGATCGATGCCTTCCTCTTGAGTGCGACTTCTGTGAAATTTTCGTCGAATGGGTTTGTGTAAAGTGTACGTAGCTTGTTCTTGTAACCATCGTTGTACTGCAGGTAAACGGAGCTTTTTCAGGCGAGTTTTGGCAGCACGATACAATTTCTGAATACCTCCGTAACCTGCAGGGTGAGCTGGATCGTAGTAAATGCTGGCTAATACTTTCTCCATGGTTTTGTTAATAAGTGACCCACTCTTCGAAGATATTGCTTTGGGTTGGACGAAATGGGGGTTGTTTGGAAACGGTGTTACGTGTCCGATGTGCCACAGGAGTTGACCTCGAGGGTACTGGTGGTGGTGGTGGCGGAGGTAATGAGATAGCTTCTTTGGTCTTCTTTTCTTTTCTCACTTCTGGTTTCCTTTCTTTCTTTTTCACTTCTTTCGAAGAAGGAGTGGCCATCATCTTTATAACCCAAGTTTTGAGTTCTTCTCGTTGGGGAGTGGGGGAAGGGGTCAACAAGGAATCGGCAATCTTACTCGGAATGGGAGTGGCAGTGGGTGTTTGAAAGAGATCATGGGGTTCTTCTTCTTCCTTGGGTAATGGTGGGGTGACGTCTGTTTTGGCCGCTGTAGATGGTAAGGGCGACGGATTATTCATTAGAGCCTCCAAATCGGACAGAGTAGGTAGAGCTGTTTGTTCCACAGCTTTTCGATGAAAGAGTTGTAGTCGTTGCAAAAGTTGACCGTACTTTTGCGATTTTTCGGTTTCGGACAAATCGTGGCGATGCATCAAGGATTGCAATTTGTGTTGTAATTTTGACATCTCGTTCAAATCAGGATTGGGTGGTAAATGGGGGGTAAGTTGTTCTTGCCAACGATGGTATTCCATTTATGGTTTGTAAGGAACTAAAGTCAGTTTTCGTCCTTCCATGGGCTTCCAAAGGTTACGTCTGAGATGATGGTGCTCCATGGATCCCTTTTATCTTCTGGAAGGATCACAATCGGGAGACCCCTCGTGCTATCCCTTGTACCAATCCTGGCATTAAACTCGCGCCGGCTTTTGCTAATCCTCCCAACACAGGAAGAAGAAAGAGAAAAAATCCTCCGCGTTGCACCAAAATCTTTTTCTTTTGACGAAAGGATATTTTCTTTGAACCATTTGACGAAGAACGTGTCGATGTTTGGCTAAGCATTTTTTCTGGTGTGGAGACAAAGGTATCGTGCCTTTCAAGACATTCAAACAACATTCGCACACGGTATCGATGACATCTTTGGAGGCCGTTTTAATGATTTGTTTTCGCATGAGTGGAGAGGCTTTGGACAGGACAGACAACACGTCTCCGTGTTTGACTAAACGAGGAGGTAGTTTTTTTTTCTCTTTCCGTTGGGGAGTGAATAAGAATGTTTTGTGCGAGGTGACATCTTTGCTTGTTCGTTTCACAATGCCACTGACGTCAATGACTTGGAATACACACCCTTTTATCTTTTTATTTTGTTGTGCCAACAGTTGTTTTAGAAATGGCGAAATTTCCTCTCTTACAAAAAAGGAAGAATAAATCCTCGTCCGCGTTGCACCAGCATCTTTTTCTTTTGACGGATGGGTATTTTCTTTCATGCCCTTTGACGAAGAACGTGTCGATGTTTGGCTAAACGTCCTTTCCTTTTCTTTCCTTTGTGGGGTGAATAAGAATGTTTTCTGCGAGGTGACATCTTTGCTTGTTCGTTTCACAATACCACTGGTGTCAATGAATTGGTACACACTCTCTTTTATCTACTTTTTTGGGAACTACCGCTTCGTCAAAAAGGTAACAATGTGTTTCCCAAAATTGACTCCTTTTTGGTGACTCTTCTTTTTCTTTGGATGACTGTGTCATTTGAGGGGATGACGTCGATGTTTGGTTTTTGAGCCTTTTGTAGAATGACGAGATTGCCTTTTTCCTGTTCCTTTTTGGACAGTAAAACGTCGAGGGTTGTGGTGTGCACGTTTTTGAGGAGGCATCATTAACTGTTCAGCAGTGGTACAGAAAATAGTGATTCCCGTTGTGGTCCTCAAGTCATTTTTATACTGGAATGCGTCGCCACTGATTATCTTTGCGTCGTATCAACTTCATGGCAGGTAACACACGTCGTGAAGGGGTTCGCAATGGACTCAATCGGGACAGATCTTTCTTGGACTTTGACTTTGGGGGCAGGTACTTCGTGAGCAGCTGCTACTGCCGCTAATGTGGACGAGGGTGTCACCGGTGAAGTAGACGTTTTGGGAGACGCAGATTTCCAATGTTTCATCAAATTAGGAAAAACATGTGTCAAATTGGCTTTGGCTGGCATTACCCGCAACAGAGAAGTGGAAGCACCTAAGGCTACTGGCAATGTAGTCCCTACCAAACGTCCTTGTAGATCTTTTCTTACAGGTCGTGGTTGACGAATGTAAGGTTGTGTCCTGGCCGAGGTACCTCTTTTGCGGGTGACCGCTTTTTTCTGTGGAATTTTCTTTTTCTGTGTTTTGGTCTTGGTACCCTTGTTCATTTTTTGGGGGTTCGTTTGGCTTTTTTCTTGGGTGAACTTTGGAAGCATTGGGATTCCATTTTAAAAGGGAACGAATGATGACACCTCCTAGAGAACCACTACCTCCAGGGTTCAATATGATTTGCTTTTTGATTTGAGTGTCGATGCGAGGATTGGCCAGTTGCGTCAAGGATACTTTGTTTCTGTCAAAAAAGCGTTTTGTTTGATGTGGAATGTGAATGATGCCTTGCAGTATTTGACGTGCTGTCACCGAAAACCATCGTAAGACTTCTTTGAGACTGGCATCTAAGACGTGAGCACGTATTTGTGGATTTTTTTCGCGACTGATACCGTACAAGGCACGAAACAATTTGATGGGAAGATGAGACTGAAGGGACGTCATGTTGACGATGTATGAGACAAGGTCAAAGTGACCCAAGGTTTTTATAGATTTTTTAGTGGTTCATATGGTTATGTCGACGACGTGGACCTGTACACGACAGGTCCTCCGTCTTGACACCAGTCGTGAAACAAATCGGTACGAAATCGCAAATAATCAGGGGTAGTGGGTTTTAAATCCACGAGTAAATAGTCGCGTGGCGTTTGAGTGGCATCTTCGTACGCATGAGTCAGCCAAGGTTTTCCTAATTGTTTTTCTAAGACATGCACTTGTGATTTATCTCGAGGACTTTTAAACAAGACCACGTAATGAGCATTGAGATTAATGGTACGATGGGCTTTACTTTGTTGAAATAAATTTTGTGTAATGTAAATGACACTGGCATTACGATGATGCCCTTTACGTGTAAACCACAGTTTAATTTCATCTTCGTCTTCTCCTAACATGTCGTCAAAAATGACCCAATGAGTTTGACTAGGGTCAGACACGATCCCCTCGTCTTCTTTAGGAATGCCTTCTACAAACACAATGGAATCACCTTGACTTTCTTGCAAGAGGCTGTATGACGATTGCCACTCTTTCTAACACCACACGATGCGTTGAGGTGGACGATCGATAAAATGATGTTTATGTTCGATCAAAGGTTTGTTAAATTCGGTTTTGCCTGAACCGCTCGGTCCAGCAATTAACATGTTAAAAGGATGACGAAGATACAAGGCTTTCCAACTAGCATGATCTAAGTGTTCGTCAATGACTTTGAATGTCGAGGAGGAAGGAGTAGTAGAAATAGCAGAGTGAGCCATAGTCGTGTAGGGTATGACACTATTGACACAAAAACAGACAAGACAAGAGGTTTTTATACTTTTTTGCAAGACACGTTTATTTCAATGCAACAGGAAAGACAAATATACATAAAAGCCAAATGGATAAATACAGGAATAAAATACACAGGGAAACGATCAAAGTGGCATATAAACAAGTCACTGTGCAACATTGTTTGGGTAACGAAGTTGTCCTAGAGTTAGTGTGTAACGTTCTTATATTCTCTACATGGGGTATAATCACATAGGTGTCTTCTCGAAAGTGTCTTTGTGGGGGAATGTCCATGACAGTTCTGTCTCGAACAGAGGGATTGTCCTGGGTGACAGATTCTTTTTCTTCTTCTTCTGGTACTGTCTCTAACACAGGTTTAAAAGTGACTTTTTTCACTCGACGATGAATTTTACGAACACAACGCTTGGGCATAATGGGATGCTTCGTTTGTCCAAGCCTCAAAATCCCAACTTTTCCAGTTACGTACATCTGTCCAATGAGGGTTTAAATCACAAGCTACACACACATATTCATACACCACTTCCGTACGTAAAAGTTGAAGAATCTTTTTTTCCTGTAGAGGTAGAGACGTATCCAGATGAAAGCGTAAGGCTTTTAACAGAATGAGTCTCTCGTGGACATATAAAGGAGTCACCATACTGTCTTTTTTGGTGGGTAGTGTTCGTAAAGTGTCCACAAGGAATCGACAGGTAAACGAAATCCCAGAAAGCAAGTCACTAAAACACACACTACACGTCGACCCCAATTCATATGGAACAGTTCTTGCAATAAGTGTTCGTAATCTTTCACCATGTTCCAGGTAAGCGGAATCCTTATGTTCCCACTCGTAAATGGACACACCGCAACTGAAACACTTGACTTTATCCCCTTCGCCCAAGTAGAAAAATCCGGCTCTGGCTAATTCTTCAGGAGTTGGTCCAGGCAGATATTTTGGCCATTTATCTTTGAAAGTTTGGAATTGACTTTTAAAGTGACAGTATTCAGGCAAACTCGTCGGGAACGAATATTCGACTCTTCTCACTTTAGTTCGATACAGGTACGGTGAAATTCCTAGGAGTCCACGATAACGTGTGGCACCGCTTTCGCATCCCACAGGTTTGACACGCACAGCATCTGTTTCCAGGGTAGATATAGGGGTAGTAGTCATTGCAAAGTTCCCACGATATCCTGCTGAATCGCTGAGGTCACAGCGTCTGGCATCACTGCAATCGACGTAAGGTTTACCATCGCCCTCTGTAACGCAATTACAATGGTAACCGCAAGGACACTTACAGTTTCCTTCCGGACAACGTCGGTTGCAATGCATGGGTCTTATCCATCCAGTACTTTTCACACTTGGGAAAGGTACATTTCTTTTACAATCCCCAAATTTGAATGATGCCTGTTTAAATGGATTCATCTTCTTTTCGCTTGGTCGTTGTAGTGACAAATGAACTATTGGTCTTGGACAATGTCCTTTTTTATATGCTGCCTAATTTCGACGTGACCGTACGGTAGAGTGAAGTGATTGTGAAGTCGTACTCTTTTTTGGTACACGATTTGATAGACTTTTTCCAAAGGTCGGCTAACGATTTGGTGTGTGGGTAAACGGACAATCTTGTGCGGTTCGTGCGTAGTCACTTTAAACGTTTCATCCTGTCCAGACTGTAAGGCTTCTTGAAGCACGTCAAAGTTCACCACTCTGCTGGTGCGATAATTGAGAGTCAATCTTTTCACTTTACATTCGGTGTGCATTTCTCCTTGTAGGTCTCGGTATTCGTAGCCGTAATTTTGTAGGACCACCACTTGCAAAACATAGAATCTTGTCGTCGGGATGTTCATCGGTCCAGGCTCTTAAACGGTCTCCTTCAATGACAGGGTTGCACTGGTTCGGCCGATGAATGTAGATGCAACTGTCCGTGTCAAAATACAACACAAGATCTCCTAACAGTTCTAACACTTCGTACAATTTTAAGCGAGCGTGGGCTGTCACGTAAGCCGCAATGATGACATTTCCAAATTTGTCGACTTCTACAAAGTCTAGTTCTTCTTCGTAATTGACTAAGATCAAGTCCTCACGAATGACGTCCACTTGTTTCATGACTTTGGTTTTGTCGTGAATCATCTGGAAGTAGCGAGACGGTTCGAACAAATACTCTGTCTTGGATAAAGACGGTCGTTGTGCCATTTTACCCCACAAGCAATTGAGCATCACTTTGGCAAACGATCGCCTTCCTTCGTTTTTCTCGATGTGGTCTAAAGTGATACCTTCCTGCTCCCAATATTTTTCTTTGAATATCTTTTGGTCTTCGGGAGTGTGACACCAGGAAGGATAGCCACTAGCTTCTTGTTTTAGTTTTAAAAAGGCATCCACGTAGTCTGCAAAAATACCTTTCTGTGTCTCGTTGCCCTTGTGGTATTGTTGTGTCTTGGGAAAGTGGTGAATTTCGTACACTTCTAACAGTCGGTATCCCAGGTCCAGTGCTTTAAACAATTCCACGCTCACCCACGTTCCTGTCAAGGCGCGTTCTTCCTGGGTGTGCTGACAAAGTTGGTCTTGGTTGCACGTTTCGGCACAAGTGCGACACAAACGAAACATCAGTTTTCCTTGGCAATGGTGAGTTAAAACGGGATGGTACAAGTCTGTGGAAGGTGAGACTTTGCACTTGATCAATCCTTCGTACTGTCGAATGTGGTCCAAGTCAATGTGTTCTGTCACCAATTCTGGATGTCCTACGGGAAAGTGACAATATTTGCAGACGTAAGGATACAACGAACACACGTCCAAGTATTTGATTTCTTCTCCTTTCTCTTCGTCCGCCTGGTACAGCAAACAGGTAGCATTTGTTCGTCCTCCGTACAAACTATCCCGGGGGTTCAGGGGGTTCACCAGCTTGTAACTTTCTACGATGCGTTTAAACTCGGGATCGGTTTTCAAACGCTGATCGTACTCGTGTTCCCACATTTCTACTACCTGGTATCCTTGCTGTTCTAACTTCAAACGTCGCTGACAAGTAGTCTGGTACAAATCTTCCATAGTCCGTTGTAAAACTGATTTTTGGTGTCACGCTGAGGGTAGCACAGGGGACATCCGTGAAATAAGCATCCGTTAAACTCGTACACGATCTGAGGGTTTTCAAAGTCCCAACCATCCGCCGAATACGTTCCAATGGTATTTTCGCCTCCTCCGTTGCGAGCGTGTTGGATCCATTTGTCTTCCTTGTCGCACAAATAATGGAACCAGCGTAGGGCCTTGACCAAGTATTGACGTTTGACACAATTTGTCGTTTGAGGACTGATGACAGCTAGAGTATTTTCGGGCATAAAGCGTTTTCGGTACACTAAGGAACACGCTTTGGCGATGGTACAAACTTCATTCAAAGGATCGATCCCTCCGTACTCCATGAACAATTCTCGAAATTTTCCACAGCAACGTCGTAAAATGTCCACGTCAGATCGACAGTACTTTAAAATTTCTTCTTGAATGTCAAAGGGGTCCGAGGCGTGAGTCTGGTACCAAGAATGGAAAGCTTCTCGTTGTTCGGTGCGCATGTTATCGGGGTCGTAGTCGTCAGCCTCAGACAAATGGGGTAGAACGGCATGTTGATTGGCTTCAGTATTAAAAAAGTGTGGAAAATAACCTTTGGCCCTTTCTGTCATTCCAAACGTTTCAGGCATTCGACTCAAAGGCATGGCCAAGTAACACATCGAATCTTTAAACTGTACTTGTCCTACTTGCATAGAATTGATTTTGGCTCCGTTTAATGTCACTTGAGGTCGTTCGGTACTTTGTTCCGCATAGTATCTGAGCAGAAATTGCCAATCGTATCCCGAGAAATTGTGAGCCATGACCGTGGCATAGCGATGATAATCGCCGTTACGTTCGATGTCTTCTGGACTTCACGTTTCGTCGATGGGATTTAGGATCCATTGGGCAAAATCGGCTAGCGTGTTTGACCCTCTAAAGATTTTTTCACGTCCTCCAGGAATCTTGCTGCAGTGAGGGCAATGACTAAAGATAGGTTCTTGGATGCACTTCTCGAACGCACGGTGAGCCACGCAGAAATTAGGAATGTGAATACCAGTCTCTTGCATGCATTCGAAATCAAAAAAGATCAAATTCCCCTTCTTCTGGGTATCATCTGGTCGGGGTTGATATTTTTGAATGAAGCATTCGTGCTCCAAATCCACAATTTGGTGACAAATGTGACATGGTTTCTTCCCTCCACAAATGTGAAACTTGGCATTACTGGTACGTATGCCTTGCCCACAAGTAGGGCACAATCTCAGAAGCTGACAAGTACTTTTCTGCTGTGAACCTTGCATCTTCAAATGTTGTTGGTAACAGGTAAGACTGACAAAGTACGCTGACACACAGGGCAATGCACTCGTACTTGTCCTTTGTCCAGACAAGGTTGAGAGGCCAAACATCCCTCACATTTCGATCCACAATGCTTGTGTTTTTCTCGATTGTTATAACCATAGTCACATTTTTCACAGTAGTAACTGAATTTCAGAAATTCAGTGATACTGGTAATGGTATCAAAATGACCATCGTGATGATAGACGTGAATGTATTTTCCGTCTTTGAAATCGTGGCCTCGAAACAAAAGAGGACCACGCATTTCTTGAGGGTGTACTTTCAAGGTGTAATGTGGAGCCAAGGCACCTTGCAATTTTTTCATTTCTGGAATACCGCAAGGGGTGTCTTTTGATATCCCTGCATGCTCTAACAGGAGTTCTGCTTCACTTCGTTGTTTGTCTCGGCCCAATTTTCTAATAGTTGTCCAGGCTCTTTTCCATTATATCGTCTCGTTCTTGTTGGCATATATTTGTCCCACGACGATGGCACGGGCTAAACACATTTGGTCTTGAGGATTGTTAATTTGGACGAGGCTTCGCTTAATGTTGCGAAGGCTGTCCACCAATAACACTTTTTTGCGTCCGGTCCCCTGAGGAAGAGACACGTGAGTCATGAACAGTGTGTCTTTTCCATCGGTTATGTGAAACTTGTCGCTGGATTGTTGCACATGTTGATTTTGTCGATGACTTTGGAAGGTGTTAATTGTGATGGGCTATTAAACTCGATCCAAACGGGAGATTTCAAATTATCGTGATGAATAGAAAGTCTCAAGCGATCGTCTTCTTTGGCTTGACATTGCTGTTTCAGTGCAGTTAACACAGAATCCACACCTCGGTAATGAACTCTTCTGTATTCTCCAAAGGTACATTGGACTTGAAATCTTTAAACATTACGGCATACGTGTAAGCCGTTGTTCTAAATTTTCGAGAGGAACGCTTTTCCGTCTCTCGAATGTGATAGTAATTTTCAGGCTTTACTAAGGGTGTTGCACTTTGCTTGGACGTCGATTGCCTAGGTGTGGATTCGGGCTCACTCATGTCATCTTCAAAATCACTGGCATGAATTTGAGCCAAGACTTCAGCTACTGTGCTAGGCGATACATTACGTTTCTGTCTCTTAATGTCTTCTCCTTTCTCCACAACATGATGCGGTCTTTTCATCTTGTCTGCAAAAAGTCAAATGACTACATTTTAAAGACCATAACCCCTATATATTCATGTCCGATCCGTGTATATATAAAGGGTTAGTGTCTAACCGTTCAGTATTCATTTTATTCTCACATTGACCAGAACGATGGAAGAACCTACACAAGTGGAACTTCTCATCAGAGCTTTACGTGGGGTCATACGAAAGTTTTCTTCAGACCAACCGACGGACTACTCTCCTTCCTCTCGAGATAAAAGTCAAGATACTTGCTATATCTGTAAGAAGAAAGGACATTGGGCTACAGAATGTTCAGATCGTGACAAAAACTGAAAAGGTACCAATAGAGACAAAAGTCAAGATACCTGTTATTATTGTAAAGAGAAAGGACATTGGTCTCCAAACTGCCCTCAGAAACAACAGGAGCAGGAGGAGTAGAGGGAAAGGAATTCTGAACAGGAGGAGGAGGAAGAGGTACCCTCCCCCAAGGAAGAACCCCGACACGTTCACAAAGACAAGAAAAGAAGACGAAACGAAAGTAAAGAGGAAGAAGAAAAAGCTGTGACAGTAAAGAAAATGATAAAGAAGGAGTGAAAAATAAGAAAACATATGAACTTTTTAAAGTGGTATTGTGTTATGTTATGTTGTGATATTGAATTGTAACGTTTGTACTAGAATACACCAGAGAGAAAAAAACGTAAGTGTCTCTTGGTTTTGATTTTATAGAATAATCACCTACACTCACACATTCATTAACTCACACGTAGATCATGGGTTTAAAAAAAATAATAAAATGGACTTTTGAGTTTTCATTGAATTAAGCAATTGAAATAGTATTTCTTTTCGAAATAATTGGAGTGGCCCTGAAAAGGACCGTTGGTGTTTTGTTTGTTTAAAACAAAACAAACTCAGTAACGGGACGAAATCATCTGTCTTAAGCCTTTGCCACGGCCAAGACCTACTTCGGGACTGGTGGTTCCTGTCAATGATTTGGTAGAAATCACTAACGGTGGTATGGCAGACGTAGTCACAGAGAGATCAGGTTGTTTAGCTCGAGAAGGTCTTTTTCTCTTCGGTCGTGATAAAGAGGTCTGATACATTTGTTTCAGACTCCTTAACTCTGCTAAAATATCTATAAGTACCGTCGTGACTGTTTGATTTTCACTATTCTCTTTCTGTCCTTGGTCTTCATTCTTCTCTGTTGTTGCTGTTGCTACTGTTTCTTCCTGGTGTTTCCTTCTTGCTTCTTCTTCTTCCTGCTGTTGAACAAGAAAAGCTTGTTCTTCTACTTAGCAGCAGAGGGATAAAACACTACAACTTTTTCCGACAAAATTGATTGAAGCCTCAAAACGAAAAATAGAGCCTTCCTGCGAATCTCATATTTTAACCCAAAAAAAAAAAGTCTCTCCGTGCGATTTTTCAATCATCTGGGTCGCAACGATGTTGTCATCGCCCCCTATGCTGCTACAGGTTAACAAAAATCATAAATGATTTTTCTCGAGGGGTTTTACGATTTCAACCGAATATTTGATCAATTCCGATACGATATCGTGTTCGAACACGGAAATCATTTATGATGAAAGTCCTTAGGACTTTACAAACAGACTAATCGCTAACACCTCCTCTTGCAGATCAATTAAATTATTTGACTGGTCGGTGAGTCGGAAATTAATTCTCGTTAGCGAATTATTATGGCATCGCATGTAGACAGGATTAATTGGGTTTTCAATAATTAGAAATCCTGGAAAAGCTGTTGGTGCAAACGAATAAAGAATATATCCCTGCTGTGCTTGATTTGATTGCTCGAGATTTATTTGATAGCTTCCTTCAATTGCATCACTTACTAAATTGAGCGCAATCACCGCTGAAATATTTACATTGTGCGGGGCAATATGCCTACCGCCGCCATCTGGGTCATTATTATATTTGAGGATAATTGAATCTTGTACTTGTAATACCTTGATAACATTTCTAACAGATTCTTTCAGTTCCTCAGCGTTATATCCGGGAAACTTGAAATTACGCAGATCGGCTTCTGTGATATTGTAACCGGTTAGGAATCGTTGTTTATTGTCCCTGTTGTCATTAATTATTGTTTGAATAATTCGTTCGTTGATATATTCCATATCAGATACAAGCTGATTTAATATTTCAACGTGTTTTCGTGATTTTGTTTGCCGTAGTTGTTCTAGTTGTGTTTCATGTAATTGATTAATTTCATTAAAATAACCAGTGATGTCAGTTAGCGTAAATGAAATAGTAACAGTTGACTAATCTGTTCTTTTAATAATAAAATCCCATTGCAACGTGTTTTTGTTGGTAAATATGAATCTATCGGCGATTTTTTTACTTTCTTATATCAGATAAATCATCTCGAAATACAGGATTTATTTCAAGATATGATTGTACATCCGTGGTTAAGTCGGCGGTTCAGGGTGGTTTTTCAGGCCATCCTAACACTGTTCTTAACGAGCTGTTATAGATATCCACGGCATACTCAGGGGAGTTTATTTCGATCGACGACGAGAGCGTCGGTTCATTAACTTTTACAGTTATGCTTGATTCATTTCCAGTGCTTGATTCTTTTCCAGTGGGCGATTCTTTTCCCGTGATTGATTTTAATCTACGCTGAATTTCAACATCGATTTGCTCAATTCGGTACGACCCAGTTGGTAACGAAATAAAGTTCCAGTCTGGAGTACCATCGGGTTTATTCGTATACGAGATTACCAGTGCGTTATTCGGTTGCTGACCGCCAAATGCAACCGATCTGATGTTAGGCCAGCTATGATATACTCGTAATTTTGCCAGCGCGATCTCGCGCACAGGAATCGGAGAAGGAAAGTTCACACTAAATTGTGGGTTTGTTGATGTTATTGATATCATGCTTGTTCGTATCGGAGTGGTATTCTCCGCGATTCGTTGAAGCAGGTTGAGTGACATTATTGTTAACGCTGTCTTCAATTTCCAATTTCAACATCGAGGAGTTATACAAATGGGTCATCGTGGAAAATTCAACATCGGATATGAACGAATTATCTATCGACAGCGAGATCAACTCGGATAATTTCGAGTACGCGTCAAATATCATCCGGTACCGAGCTGTATAATCGGCAAGTTTTTTTGAGAACACGATGATAACTTTTTAGTTATCGCGGTGGCGACTGCCGCGATTGTTGTTGCCGCGGAGATAGTGATTGGAACTGCATTCGGAGCCATCATGGTCACCGTCGACAAAATAACCCCGGCGCTGGCCATCACACCGGACACCAAGTACACGGTGATGTCGATGATTGTTACGCTGCGTCGATATTTGTTTTTAATTTTTCACGATAGCGCTCAGAAAGTGATTTGAAGTCTGCGGAAAACTTTTCCACGGTATCATATCGATATCGATGCGATTGTGATACCTCTGGAACTATTATCGGTTCAATTGATTTCATCGATGTCATTACTATTTTAAACCTGCTAGTGTTTTCAATTATTCGCCATCGTTAAGGGGTCCAGGGCGGGTGTTAGGTGGGTAGATGGGTTGGGATGTAGTAGGTATGGTAGCTTTAGCCGGAAAAATCATCTACAAATTCTAAACACCAAGTTATTCTTGATCTAATGGTGGAGCTATCAACAGCGACGACATTAAAGTCTTGTCCGCGACCCTTCAAAATTAACGTCGCGGTGCCACCATAGTAGTTTTTTTCCGTCCGCGATCATATTAAATTGATCGATAGAGATCCACGTTAGCCTGTAGATACCATTGACCCACGTTGGCCTGTAGCCATCGCTCCCCCTCGCTTCGACACCCAAGATACCGACGGACAATGTAGTATAAACGTCTCTTGTCCAATCCATGGTTCCATGATTAACCGTATACACGATATTTTTAACGCCTATGTCTGGATGCGGAATCTTTATCTTTTCAAATTTTTCTTTTAGTCTAAAAATATCGTCATAAATATTGAGATAATTTGCCCTGATTCTGGTAGGATCCATCACACCCCACTTTTCTCCCTTGTTAGAAAAGAATGAAGTCAGAAGGTCTCTGATTTTAAGCTTTGCTTGGTCTTTAAGATACAGGTCGATGTGTTAAAATTTTGTCGTGATATCTTGGGTGCCATATGTCCCAAAGAACTTATTAACAATTTCGCTGGTCACCTTTTGTTCGTCAATAGCTTTTTTAACTTCAGCGAGGGTCGGGCCTGTCAGAGATGTGGTTCCAGACACGTTTGTTCTCCCCAAGAAATTATCCACGATGGTATTAAGTGTTGTTTGTCTCACCATAAACATATTAATATCTTTGAGAGTCATTGTACTTGTAGCCGGGACACCAAAGAAATTATTAGCGACGTGGGCATTGTGAGTATGCTTGCCAATAAACTCGCTAATTTCAGCGAGAGTCATGCCTGCCACAAGTGAGGTTCCAAAAAACTTACCAACGACGTCGTTAGTGGGTTTTTGTACCTTTTCAAAATTTTCTATTAGTTTAGAAATATCTGTGTAAATATTAAGATAATTTGCCTTGATTTCGCCAGGACTCATTATCCTCCCCTCCTTCGCGTTAAAAAAGAATGAAATCAGAAGGTTTCTGATTCCATGCCGTTCTTGGTCTTTAATATAAGAGTCGATGTCTGAAAATTTCGTCGTGATATCTTGGGGTTTACTACCCTCAAAGAACTTATTAACAATTTCGTTGGTGGGTTTTTGTACTTTTTCAAAATTTTCTATTAGTTTAGAAATATCCTTGTAAATATCGAGACAATTTCCCTTGATTTCGACAGCCGTCATTATCCTCCCCTTCTCCGTGTTAAAAAAGAATAAATTCAGAAGGTCTTTGATTTCAGCGAGAGTCATGCCAACCACAAGCGGGCTTCCAAAGAATTTATGTACGACATTTTTGAGAAAAGTAGTATAACCTCGTATATACTCATCCAGAGCAAGGCCGTGGGCGGCAATCGCGTCGGTGATCGTAGACACAAGTGCGCCTGGTTTAAGTTGTCCGTAGCTGAAATACAGCGCAATAGAGTTTTCAGCTGCGTCGCGCTGCCGTATCAAAATTCCATCCGCGGATATATTACTGGATTTCAATTTACCCTGGCGATCTTGAAATACAACTATTTCGTTCGGGTCAACACTGGCTAAATTTAACGTCTCAGCGATTTCATCTTCAATTATTTTTTTTACATCCTCGATAGAACCCGCAGATGTTTTCGCGGTGGGTTTCGACATTGACAGAGATCGTCCCCAAATATCAATCATTATTGTTAGCGCAACTTGTGTTTTCAATTTATTGGTTCTCAAAAATTACCTTGTAATTTCTCACCCGTGTATTCATTTACAACCAGATAAGGTGGTTTCCTCGGAAATCTAGATATCTCCGCGAGGACATTTAATACTTCACGGCCGCATATCGGTGGATCATTTCATTGTTGTGTTGGCAGCGTGGAATAAAAAATCGGAATTGATTGATTCTTTGAATTTATATACCCCATAAACTAGCTTGGCAGAGCTAGCCCATATGAATCAAAATAGACAATCAAACGTGGATCAATCGCGTATGCGTATGCATCTCAGTGAGTTCCCGATCCGTTACTGTTATCAAGATTGATGATACCGGTTTCAACGCCTTTAGGATTTCTCTGTAATTGATCTCACATAAAAACCCCTCTGAAGTTTTTTATCGCTAGTTTTTTAGCAGCATCAATTAAATCAAAATCGGACATGGGAAGAATTGGACTTTCAACTAATAAACGGTTCCTGGTATTCTCAGACGCTTTCCGCTGTACCATGAATACGGGGTTCCTGGTAGTCTTAGACCCTTTCCCTTTTTTTAATATCCTTTCCCAGTTGCCTTTTTCAACGCCATCCCTGCCGCGGTACCAACGGCTCCCAACGGCGCCGCTTTCGTCACCGCTGGGGCAGCCGCTGAATTAATGCTGGTATTGCGGCTAACAATGGAAATATACCACCTGATTTTATCATGTTGGCGACTGCAGCCTTCGAAAATACAATTTGAACCCCCCGCTTATTTTTCATTGCATCATTGAAATGTTTTATATGACGATCCGTCAATGATATTTTATGTGTACCGCCGGACATCTGCGCTGGATTTAACGTTATTGTTGTTCCACATTCTTTAGCGGATTTTGATCGTAATTTCTTGACCTGACCATCAGTCAGCTTGACACTAACAACACTATATGGCATTTTATTGTAAAACACATTTATGCTTTCAATTGATCTAATTGTGAATCGTTTACATATTTTCCACTGGTGCATCAACGATTCTCATTCGTCCACCAATACCTTCAAGTAGCATTGATTTGTCGCTGAGAATGACAGCAACCGCTCTATAATTAGCACCATCAGGGGTTATACGAGCTCGAAAATGTATGTCAACAACGGATTGTCTCATTAAATCAAGATGTTCCAGCGAAAAGTAATAAATTGGATACAAGTTCTTAAAATCAAGTTGCTATATTTGTAAACCAGTGTCAACATTTTGATCATACACACGTGCTATGTGGTTAGTGTCGTAATCAAGCTGTATATCCTCAGATGGTTCTTGTTGTCCATTTATTCTCAGTGAAACCTCATTTACCCCTAATCAATCAAATATCATATGACTGCGTTCTTGGGAGCCTAATCGATTCCGATTCTGCAGCGCTATAAATATATGACGTGGAGCTGAAACGCCTTGTTTTGATGCCAGGTGCCATGTAAATGTACCATTAACATCATCCTCTTTGGCATCAGTTGTTGTTGTTAGCCAACCTATCAATTATTTGCCACCTGTGTCCATAAATGAGAGTAGCCGCTCTTCTGTGGCGATTGATTGGGTCCATACTGGCATCCACAATACTATTTTACTCAAAACAACTTTACCATCAGCGGCACCAGTACGCCAAATTGCATCGTTGTCATTGCCTTTTCGCACTAACGCAACTGTGTGTTTGGTTCCATAGATGACTTTTCTGACATTTCTGGAGAATCCAAATATGTGATGGAATGGAATCGCACATGAAAAATATCGCTGCTGTCCTCGCAATGCGAATATCAAACGCAGCTCCGGGTCTAGCTCGAAGTTTTGGATTAGCTGCTTCTTTTTGATCGGCTTCTGCATTATCTCTTGCTGTTAACACTTTAATATATTGAAGGTGGTCGGCGTTATCGGTAATATCTTTTGCAAACATCATAGATGGACCAGCCGACCTTGTATAATCATCAGAATATCTTGCTAGTCCGATTATTGTTGTTGCAACATCAATTTCACGGTCTATTGATTCAATTTCTTTTCCATCAATGAGATATCTCGCGGATTCAAATAACGCCATTATGCCATTATTAACAAAACCAACTCGGACATTTTGGTCAACTGCATATGGGGTATCAGCTGCAACATTTGTTACGATTTTTCCCTCGATTTCAATTAATGCTTCACATGGCAAAAGGTATTTACTGGTATCTTGAACTTGAAGTTCAATTCGAAATCGTAGGTCGGGTTGTATTGCATGATAGAAATAGTATTGATAATCGTGGACAGAATCATCTTTGCGCACTGGGGCATCCATATCGAACGCCGTATCAGCTGTTCGTTTAAATATTTTATTAACATACTAGTGTTTTCAATTGTGAAACTCTTTGTAATCATCGTCGTTTTTGTTTTCGTTTCAAGCCACTTCCTGCTATCACGTTCATGATAGCGCTATCTGTTACCGGCGAAGCCGTCAATGGCGACGGAGTCACAGAAGCAGCCAACAACGCTAGTTTTTCTTCGACTGCGCTATTTATTGCATTTCTGATTTTTGCAGGCATCACTGTCGTTGATGGCAGCACTGGTGGTTTCACCACCGACTTCGTCGCTGTTGGTTTCTTTCGCACCAATGATGTTATTTTATCTTTTGCGGCAGAAAATGCCTTTCCGGCAAGATTTCCAACAGCGCTGATTCCCTTATCACGAATAATATCAATGGCTTTCATTGATAATTGTTTAGCTAACGACGCCACTTTTGGGGCTATTCTTGTAAATAACCCGCGCAATGGTACTGCCGAGACGATCTCCGTACCACGCGCGGTAAACAGGCAATCGTGAGTTCACCACGTAGACGCTTACGGGTTTATCATGGTTGTAGTGTATAATCATCTTGTTATAAAACTATTAGTTTTTCAATTAGTGAATTGCGTAGCCGCCATTGAAAACTCTTTGAATAATCGCTTGCGATCAATCGCTAAAATCCATAGGATTTTCATCATAACCATGGTCGTCTCTATGATTTTCAACTAATTCAGCAATGAGTTCTCGATATACATCAATGTCCATGATACCGCCGGCAAATAATCGTCTACAGATATCAGCTGCTTCATTAATTTTTTCAATGAAGTTGTTTCCGGCTCGTTTCCACCCCATAAGTACTTCCAGCCGTGATATATTCGAGAGAATATTACCAGTGCATGTCACCCTGGAGTCAACGGCGTTGGTGAAACCAACACCGCTGCGTCGTACATATCCTTTTCCGCTTGTTTTCTTAGAACCGGCTTCTGCTCTTATGTCTATTTCCTCCGGGATTGGATCCTCCGTATAACGTGGTGGTTGTGGACCGCCTTTAACCGCAGCTAGAAAGTTATTATAACCAGGGTGCCGTGACGCTAAGATTTTATCCCCGCTGTCTTTCGCTAAATATATTTTTGATGCCCAGGCGTCTTTGCTTCTTATAAAATTTTTAAACTCGTCGTGTAATAAATTCTCTCTATTACCCTTTGGAAAATTTTCTCTACAAAATTAGCTAATTCGAAATCCGTACCTAGTTCTCCAATTCTATTTAATGTTTCGGCTGTAAATATGCCTTCAGGCGAATAGTCTCCTTCTGCAGCTGCACCTTGTTGTTCTTCGCGTTCTTCAATTTCGCCCGGTCGATATTCTCGTTGAGTTTGTTTTTATCACTGCATAGTTGTTGTATCCCTGCGCGTGTTTGTTCAGTCTCTACTGCTATCTTTTCAAGCGTATCAAGCAGCGGCTCCTTCGTTGCTCGTTCTCGTTCAGGAATATCTCCGTATATCGCTGATTCAGTTAACTTTTTCACATCTTTGGTCGCACTTGTTATCGGAGTAAACAGTTGTTCACTTGACACAGAAAAGTCAGTCTGCGCTTGTTGTCGTTGTTGAAGTTTCTCGTGAAGTCTGTCTCGAACCGGTATAAACATTTTAATTGCTGCTAGCCGCTCTCGGGCTAATCTAGTTGTAAGCGATTCACCTATCATATATTGTTTGTGAATTGAGTTTTCAAATGTGAACCCGGAGGGTTTCCATGCCTGCGTTTTTACCCGGAGGGTATTTCCACATGAAGACGTTATCACAATTAAAAGTTGAGTTATCAAATAATGTACTATCAAGCTAACGTATTCATCTCCGACAAGGTTAAACTGTACGACGCTATCCGCGAATGTTTCAGAAATAACATCGCTGGGGGTTTCAAAATTGTAATATCTGAGAACGGCGATGAACGATTTTTATTAACAACGCAGCAACAACAACAACTACGTGAAAATGGAGGCGTCGCGGTGATTACTTGCTACCACAACCAGATCATCCAGTACGCACATAACTGCATGAGCAAGCCCAAACTGCTGAGTATTCTTTCAGGAGAAAATCCTATGTAACAAGTGTAACAAGTGTTACAAAAAACGCTAAAAAAATTTACTGAAGGCCTATTTTTTATAGTAACGCCCACGTGGTTAGGATACTGGTTTTTCCTCGTTTAATATTTTTCTAAGATCACGAACCTTTGAACTAATTTCAGTTCGTTTTTGATACTCTTGGCCGAGCTTTTGACGTATTGCTTCAACTGTGCTAAATAGCGTTATAAATGCATTAATGTCGTTACCGTACAAACAAGCATTGATGGACTTTTGAATTCTTTTCACGAGCCTGTACATCTTAGGTAAAACATAACGACCCTTACTAGACTGATACTCAATGTCTTCATATTCCGAGGTAATCCTGTCGCAGTCGAGATCTTCAGATAATAATATCCCTCGATTCTGCAAATTTGAAATTTCAGCGATTATAGCATTTACATCTTTGATATCCATATGTTTTATAGTATACTGTATCTGTAATTATTAAAGAAATTTTGGTCATTTTTGACTCCGTTTTTTGATACCCCATTTGGCAATCTCGCTGGCGCCCTATGACGTCAGAGAGACCCAGATGTTACTTTATTAACTTACTTAAGTACAACACATACATGAAAACCCCATTTGCAAACCACTTTCGTGTCAAATAACTTGAAAGAGACCCAGAGGTTACATATACTGCAACACATCCTTGGAACTCCTTGGTTGCCTTCAGATCCAAGTAAGCCCAAGGGGGCCCGAAACATAAAACTCCGGAAGGAGGCCTAACGTGACAAACGCCATATTAGACCGCCCGGAAGATATGCTTGGGGGGACGTCACTACATGTACTTAATTAACTTAATTAAGGACAGTACAATACCGTATAATCTCCACTCGAGTGTTGTGGCAGATTTTAGGCATACATATACTTAATTAATGGACGGTACAATGCCGTATATATCTCCACTCGAGTGTTGTGGCAGATTTTAGGCATACATATACTTAATTAACTTAATTAAGCATGGATTATATTCAATGAAACGATGATGGAATTTGTGATGTAATGATGTGGGACGGCACAAGACAGCACAATGCCGTATATATCTCTACTCGAGTGTTGTGGCAGATTTTAGGTATACATATACTTAATTAACTTAATTAAGGATGGATTATATTCAATGAAACGATGATGGAATTTGTGATGTAATGATGTGGGACGGCACAAGACAGCACAATGCCGTATATATCTCCACTCGAGTGTTGTGGCAGATTTTAGTCATACATATACTTAATTAACTTAATTAAGGATGGACTATATTCAATGAAACGATGATGGTATTTGTGATGTAATGATGTTGGACGGCACAAGACAGCACAAACATGAAACGACGGGGCGGATTTTCTACGGCCAATCCAACCAATCAAAAGCAACCTAATTAAATTAACCCGGTTGCATGATTGACAAAAGACAACCACACGCCTGGGTCAATGGCGTGGGTTAGTTTTGATCGGTCGGATTGGCTTTCGAAAGACCCAAGCTAATACCTTTAATATGCTATATAAGGTGACTAATACAGCAGCGTTGATTCACGTGTGTGTTATTTTATTTCCTTGAATTACTTATTAATGCTGTTTCACAACATTTAAATGAGACAAATATTTGAATAAAACACTAAACAAAATAATACAGCTGTTAGATAACAGCGTGTAGTTACCGATTAGGCCACAAAGAGGAATTTTTAATATAACTGCAACTCTCACATAGTGATTTTAACCACGCCCACTTACTTCAATGAATGGGAAATCCAATTTGGGGTTTTCGCAATTGAAAACACTAGTGTTTCATGCTCGTTCCGGCTGAGCGAACATAGGTAACGCGTTGGATTATAAAGAACGTTGTACTGAAAGTCTATAATAGCTGAATGTAGATGGTATAAGGTTTAAAAAAATGAATACAACTGTTTAAATGATGCGGTTTTAGCCAAGCGACAATAAAAAGTGTTAAAAGTTTTATTTTTTTAACTAACTCTACCGAAAGTCACAATCAAGTGTACTCCATTACAGTCACGTGGGCGGGCACACAATTATACCTCTCTCTCTACCTTTTAGAATAGCAGACGAGACAAATACCTTTGACGGTCATAATACAAGGGTACTTAGTGAGTAGAGTGTTATGAGTGATTGGCGGATTTATCCATAAAGGATTTATCTACCTTGATATATGAAAATTGTATCCTGTGTGTGTCTTTCCTTGACAGAGCTGATTTCTGTATTCCTTCTGCAACAAATCGTATTGAAGACCTACAAGTATCAAAATATATACTGGCTTCATTTATTTATTGAAAGATTCTCTCTTCATTATTTTCTAAATCAAACGATTTGACCCCCCTAGGGCGTTTTGAGTGCCTACCAGCATTGCTTGTTAAAAGGTTATCGCGCAGCGAGATGGCTTGTAAATTTGAAGAATGGTTATCAATCTTAATGCCATTTTAATGATTGATAACAAAACAATCTTTGATTGGTCCATGAAATACTTCATAGATTATCCTGTGATTTAAGATTTTTCTTCTTCCCGGCTGTAAACATCAAGTATCCCATATTATTTACCAGTCAAACCGGTTTCTTTAGTCTGCAATTTCTAACAACACCATCACGGGATGCTTCATAATTAACAAGCACTGGATGGGGTCTGAAGACTTGGCTCATTTATATAATAATACTACTTATCTAATTTATATCTGCTTTAATTAAAAACCTCTTGATATAATCTTGAGGAGTTTTTATGATTTTGTCGCTGACGGAGTCATCGATAGGATCAATGACTGCATTTTTTATTCGTTTGTCATAGTAGCGTTTTAGTTCCCTGTAACGTTTGCCGCCACAATTGAGACATATTTGTGATTTCCCACGAACGCCAACATGGCAAACCAGACAAGAGGTAGGGCCAAAAGAACCGTTTTTCACGCTTTGTAAATGATACCCACATAATTCGCCTCTACATGATTTATTACACGGGGTCGCTGATCCAATCATAAGCCACTTGCAGTGATTCATTATACTATATTTTTCTATTTAAATACTTGTTTTAATTATAACATGGAGGAGTACGAAAGATTATCAGCAATTAAGCCTTTCAAAAATGTTAAATTCAATCTCGATAGAACCCTCAAAGATGTGCCAAAACTGGCAATAACGGATAGAGCCCTGATAAATAAAATTCGCGATTGTATTAATGAATTCAAGCACGACGGTGCATCTCATAGCTGGTCAACATTTCGAATTGATGGCGTTGTTGATGCCACTATGAACGACCGTAACGTGGCCATGATGTTATCACAACTTGGCAACAAAACGTATTTTTTTTTAGAGTGAAATTCATTATCCGTGTAGAATCAGGCGGTTGGATTATACGAGACAAATTTGAACCGATTCTCAAAGACAAGAAAACAGTCGTTGTTAGCCGTGATTCTAAGCCGGGTCTGTTAACTGGAATTGACAAACCATACTATGACCGAGTATATCCTGAAAAAGCAGTGTGTATGTGATATATCCGTTAAATGAAAAACCTGATATAGGAAAACTAGCGCCGATGAAACAGTCGTCGCCGGCGGCTTTGTCGCTGAATTGTGTAGCAGCACGAGTAACAGAACATTTTACAAATGCATCCCTAGGGAATAAACTTACCGATCTACGGCGTAACAAAATAGCTCAATGGAGTTTAACAGTCAAAGAGCGCGGAGCAACTATTAGCGATATAGCAAAATTAGAAACGTCGCTGAGATTTCCAATAACCGTTATGGCGATAACCGGAGAAGTTTTATACGAACCGAAATATAACAAAAATGGAGCCCCAATTAAAATTATTGATCATAACGAACACGCATGGACGTCCGCGGTCACAATATTTCCACGAAACAGAATAATAAAGTATATACTCACGGAATTATTGGGAGAAGATTTCTCCAGGGATGGTTTTCTCGTTGAAGAGAAACTATTCGATGATATTGCGCATTTGAGTAAAAACGACCCCGTGTCGGTGTGGTTACTTCGCAGCACTGAAAACGACACGGATACTTTTGATTAGTTTGTAAGACCAAACGGTGAATTATACCGCACTGAATCATTTCACAACAAAATGAAAAAAACAGCTAGTGGGTTTTTAACGGCGTGAGGCGGATTCGCCAATGGCGAAGCCACCAGTGATGAAATTATCAACGACGAACAATTACTAGTATTGACAAACTGTTTTACAATCCCGTCGGCTGCAGCTCATTCTGTGAGAATCAAAAACGAATGGAAACCAACACGCGTAGAATTCTTGCCAGATATTGAGGCTAGTTGTTTAGAATTTAATCATGGCGGCTTATGGAATAACAAATACGACGGTAATAATATCATTTCAGTTGATATGGTTGCTTGTTATCCAGCGAGTTTTCTTGGTTATGCAGAGTGTACTGAGTTTTTTAAACGATTTGGACACCCCGTACATGAAATGACTCGTGTTGCAATTAATGGGCCGCTGCCTGATTTTGATTTAACTGGATTCGCTCGTGTAGTATCATTTGAGTTCGCAGCAGGACTTCATCGTGCTTGTTATATTTGGATTGGTAGACACATGTCAGAAAATAAGTGGCTGCCAATAGCGCTATTACGATTCATGATTGATACAAAAATGTTAATTTTGCTGACGGTCAGTGTAGCAATTATATCTTATCGGAAACAAACCAATGTCTGGTTACCAGAACCAGAAAGTCTTGATAGTATAATTGACGAATCCAGAAAACATATTGATGCTGACGAAGAATATATCATTGAGTGGCCCAAACGGGTATTTAATCAACGAAACATCGAAGCAAACGATCTTGGTAGAAGAATAATCGGAAAATTCACTCAGGGAGGGAACAAATGTGACTACAAAAGATATTCTTCACGGTTGATTATAGAGAGCACCGAATATGACTTTGTAATCGCGGATGCAGTATCTAAAAACATATATGTTGATCGTAAAGATGCTTTTTTGTCCGATGGAACAAAATTGGGTACAATTGTTACTTACAACGATGGACACAGTTCTCCGTATACACATGTGAGGTCGTCGATGCTGGGTTATGCTTGTATTAATTTATTTTCAATGATAAATAGATTTCCTGACGGTTAGAGTTGCCGTTGATTCATTTTACATTAACAGCAAGTACAGCTGCGCAGTTGCTGAATTCACTAATTCGGATGAAAGTTGGGGATCATGAAGAATTAAAAAAGAAATGCTGCGTGATTATTCTGAATTAGCAGACGTTGAAATTAAAAGTAATTACTTACGCGGTGATAATTTATCAGAGCGTTCTAATTCACCGCCGATATCTGATCCAATTTGTAGATATACAACAGTTTATTTAAACGGCTGTGGCGGGTCAGGAAAAACGACTAGGGCGATTGAATTATATCGTGGGAAAAATCCTACGGATTTCACAAACATGATTGTGCTGACACCGACCCATCTACTAGAGCGAGAGATAAAACAACGAAACGTTGAAGCTTGCACTTATCACAGTTTTTTTTGGGATACAACGGCGACAAATGGACCCCTGAAAGAATGGGTGAAAAATTCATCCCTGCGATTATTATTTGGGATCAGATATGTACGGTTTCGTTAGATGTATTAAAAATGTTTCTTGATTGGTTGCTGCAAAAGAATACAGCGGTAATAATGTGTGGAGATCATGGCCAACCACCACCATTTGTCGGCGTGGGTCCACATGATTGGTTAAAAGCGTTTGTTGACTATTATGAAGAAATCGATACCGACTATAGAGCACTTGATGAACAATTACGTGAGGTCAAAAAATTAATTAGATTACATCCGGATAGAATCCAATGTGAAATAATCAGAGAAATAATTCCTGAAACTCCCATGGAGGAATTTTGGGAAGCATGGTGACCAAACGATTTTGTAGTGGCAAGTAGAAAGATAGTCAGAGACACACTTCAGAAAAAGTTGTTTGAGCTTCGCAAAGAAACAATCCCAACGCGCCCACTGCCGTTGTGTTATAGACCCTATTATACACGGCGACAGAATATTGAAGTTGAAATTCCAGGACGTGTGACTTCGTCATGACCCGAGAGACAAACACTAGTGTTAAATGGTATTGTGTTGGTTAATATCAGTGTTGTCGAAGACGCATTGCGTGCTGATAAATCGCCATGGACACTGGATTACGTAACAACAATAAATTCCTCGCGGGGATTAACCATCGCGGATACAGTTGTTTGGATAGTCGATAATCGCATTTGTGGTCAAATTTAGTCTATATTGCAGTGTCTAGAGTACGGCGAATAAATCATCTTCGAAGAATTGTTTTCGATGATGACACCACAATGGATGATATTGATGTTAAAATTATTGATAAAAAACTCTATGGTTACAAACAACAAGACAAAAAAAAACAACAAGAATTTGTCATTGATGCTGAATTAATAATCGCGTTGAAGCAACAACAAAATAATCACTACGCAAGTTGCAATTGTATAATGCGTTGTCGTTATTCGGATAAAGATCCTCGCCAATTTACCGTAGACAGAAAAAATAACAGTCTCGGTCATGTCGGAAACAATGTGATGCTGACTTGTCTTGAGTGCAACAGACGCAACGGCGCGAGTTAAGACCATGCGGTGGCAATTGAGTATCGTCAGGAATCACTTGTAGTTGTTCGCGTGTAAAACCCCACTGAGGGGCAGTTGAATCCAATTTATAGATTGAAGGTCTACCAGTTGATCGTGTTATAGTAGATATGCTGTGCGTAGTGACACTCCAAATTGGATCAGTAGCCCTTTTTTACCACCTTCGAGTTCTCCTGGTTCATATAAATTGGCTGAGAAACGCTATCCCGCTGTGGTTGTGGTATATACTTTTTTTATTGCGTTGTTAGGTTTCATATTGATTGCTCTGGTAATCTCGTTATTTAGTGCTGCAACTACCCCTGGTAACCTTGTGACCCATTCACGGGATCGCTTTTCTTGGATTAATTCTTTTGCGTATTGATATCCAAATAACCGCTCAGCAAGAGTCCGATTAAATCGTTCTACAATTGCCTGATCGCGATGTAGTGCAGTATGCCCCCGTCTGATGGTGACATTGTGATGTTTCATTGTAGATGCAACCACACCCTGAAATTCCTTGCCACGATCAGCTTGTAACAGATTTGGCTAACGTAGAGGGCCTCGTCGATAAATCCTTTCAAATGCAGAAGCAACTTCAGGTGATGATGTTGTTTTTAGCGGTTCTCCTTGTTTGTATCGACTCGCAACATCAACTACGGTTAGCGCGTATTTGTAACCGTTGTCATGTGGTAAAAACAATAAATCAGCTTGATGAACTTCATTGGGTCCGGTAACATCAAAATGCGAGAAATTGATTTGTTTAGGACGCGGTAGATAAATTTGCCATATAGCCTGTTTGGATAACCAATTAGCCGCAGTAGCCTTTTTCACTTTTGCGGCGCTGGCGAGTTTATTGATTGCAGAGCTACCCCTCCAGTATCCCCTCGGAGAATAATAAATAGATTCCATATTATTAATTACCAGCGCCCATCATCTATTTGCCTTTCATAGCTGATTTTACCAACCACGAAGCCAATTTTTCTTTGAAAGATTTATCAGGAATAGTATTTAACGCATGAATTAATTTCACATCTGCGAGATGCCTGTGTTGCAAATTGTTGCTTTTATATGCAACATCATGAGCATGACACGCCTTATCAATGGCGTTTATCGGATACTCGCCGGGTCGGGGCTGATTTTGATCATCAAGTCTGATATCTAATCGTGTTCCGGGGCCACAGTAGCTATATCCTCGAAGATGCTTTTCTCCTGGATACTTTGCCCACGGCGTTCTAGGGAGTTTTACTAACATGGCTGCGATATCACCTCCTCGTTTTTTTTAAAAACATCTTCGGATTTCATAGAAACAAATCTAAACTTTTTCATACCACATGTTGCACATCTAACAGTAAGTGCAGATCTGTTATTGCTAGTTGTAATCGTCGTCACATCATTTGTGCCAGTACGCGTTTTACACTTCACACAACATAGATCCATAATTTATGTATAGACATATGAATATAATTGATTTTTCAGCGACTAAAACAAGAGAACCAGTTAAGCATCATGCAGCGCTACCAAACTCTATCCGCGCAATTATAATCGGGCCATCTGGATCAGGCAAGACGCAATTGTTGCTGAATTTAATAATGAGATGGATGAAGTGGGATAAGTTGTATTTAATTGCCCCTAGCGTAGATGATCAACGATGCTATGAAGTGTTAAAGGATTTTAAGGAGAATGCATCAGAAATTAAAGGTGAGAACGTCATTGATTTTATAACTGATATTGACGAGGCACCATCCGTGGATGACCTTGATGTTAGCATTAATAATTTTGTCGTATACGACGATGTGATGTTAGACAATCAAAAAAACCAGCAAGAATATTTTCCCGAGGCAGGCATAAAAACACCGACGTGATATGTGTAACTCAACGCTACACTCAGATTCCAAAAGTGATCAGAGACAACTGTAATATTCTTGCTGTATTCAACGGCATTGATACACATACGCTACGAAATATTTGGCAGACATGGTGCTCTGATATGGACTTCAATCAATTTCGAAATTTCTTTTGTCATGCTCAGTCGACCCCACACGGATTTATAACAATAAATTTGCATGACGCTCGTACACGATATCGTATCGGACTTGATCAAATATTCGGTTGAAATCGTAAAAGCCCCTCGTGAAAAATCATTTATGATTTTTGTTAACCTGTAGCAGCAGAGGGGGCTAGTGACAACATCGTTGCGACCCGGATGATTGAAAAATCGCAAAGTCTCCTTTTGCTAAACGGAGACTTTTTTTGGGGGTTAAAATATGAGATTCGCAGGAAGGCTCTATTTTTCGTTTCGAGGCTTCAATCAATTTTGTCGGAAAATGTTGTAGGGTTCGACCCCTCTGCTGCTTACTTTCTGTTGTTGTAAAAATCGCTCCAATTCTTCTTTTTGTCTTTGCTTAAAATCATCTACGTGTACATAATAAGAAGCAGGAGGCAACGAAGGTTCCGGCATAAACTCTTGTAATGTTTAAAAATCCACAATATCCCAGTTAAAATCAACTTCTTCTGGATGTAGATTTGTCATGACTTTAGTAGTCACTGTTGGCCCTGACTTGCTGTCTCTACTACTGACTGACCCCAATTCATCGTCTTCTTAGTGTCCGCCATTATTGACAACTCTGTCTCATCGATTGACTGCGCACAGTCGCTAGTACCTCTATATAGAAAAGGTGACGTCACAGACTGCCCTCTTCCGATTGGATGGCTGTTACTGACTTTTGTAACGCGTGTTTGGATTGGTCGATACATTCAATCCGTTTCAATCCGCTCTTCCCCTATAAATAACCGCAGTTCACGGCATTCACTTTACCTGTTTCTCATCACAAGATGTGGACTAACGTTGAATCTTCTACCCTTATTTCTACCATGCTGTTTCGGACTGACATACCCATGTATGTCAGATCATCGTGGAGTGTGATTCATATGACGGAGACAGACTTTTGGAAGAGAAGGGTATATGTGGAAAGACAAGGTTGCTTAAAGAGAGTTCACTTCTATGGACCCACAGTGAGGAGAAGTTTAAGGAAGAGAAGAAGATCTGTGAGATGTCCTTTGTGTTAACAAGATACTGTTAACATTACACATAACGGTCCTTTTTCACGGCCGGTCATATTCCTCGAAAAGATATTAGCTTTCTTTGCCTCCATTTTTTCCCTTATCGCTAGACAGTCCCCTATACCAATAATATTCCCCATGTTAAATTTCCCTTGTCCCTATACAGGTCCACCATGTTAAATTTCCCTTGTTCCTATACAGGCCCACCATGTTAAATTTCCCTTGTCCCTATACAGGCCCACCATGTTAAATTTCCCTTGTCCCTATACAGGCCCACCATGCTAAATTTCCCTTGTCTCTATAGTGCCCCAAGCTGTTTTGTCCCCATAGTGCCCCAAGCTTTTTTGACTGGATTTTCCATTGTCCTCATAGTGCCCCATATTACTACTTACAGTATTGCTAAAGTGCATGAATCTATGATGTAAGTAAAATAAGATGAAAGTCAGGAACAGTATGAAATATGGCGATTTACTAAGCACACGAAATTTCAAATATGCTATTAAAGATGTTACCTAGAGCATGTATTTTATGTATGAAGCTGGTTTGGTTCCCAGCGGGGATGTTATCATCGAGGAAGTAAATGTCCGTATTCTACATGTTATAGGCGCATGATTATGGTTAGAACGTGAATTTATATGCAGTAACATCTAAATATCGGAACTCTATTTTGTTTGTATTTAACAGCAGGAACAGTGTGATGTTTGTTGGTTTATACCAGAAACATATTTTCAAAACATTCTATTAGTGATGTTACTTAGAGCATGCTGTTTCATATATGACGTTGTTCTGGTTCCCAACCGGGATGTTATCATCGACGAAGTAAATGTACGTATTCTACATGTTCTCGGCACATGATTGGCAAAAGGACGTGAAATGATATGCGGCAGTAAAAATCTTATTCATTTTGTCATTTGTTATGAAATATGTATATCGGAACTCCACTTTTATGTAATTTCCTTTTAACATAAATTATTGGTTCTATGCACTGATGTTATAATGGAACATGCAGTAAAGAATAGACTTTGGTCGATTGTTACACTATATTCCTTCATGGTACGATTTGTGTCTAAAATATGGAATAGTCCTTTCATTTACTGGTGATTATTATCTGATAGTTATTGCAAACAATATTTATACTGATGTTTTGTTTAGGTATTAAATTGTGCTGTGACAGGCAGTGGTAGGAATGTCGTGGTTCTGAGCGCAGATGCATCGCTTCAAATAAACGAGTGTAGGTACCTTGCATAGGAACAACGTCTTGTTGGAATTGATTTAAGAATAAAGCTGCTAAATTATAATATCTAACGTTGAAGAAATGTGAAATGATATATATGAAGATAATGTAATGTGTACTGATGTGCAAGAAACAAAATATATATAAAATATATAAATTGGTTCTGAACACGGTTGCAAAAAGGTGATACGGTACGGTATTGCTGAGGTGCATGAATCTTTGATGGAAGTGAAATAACATGAAAATCAGGAACAGTATGAAATATGGCGATTTATACAGCACACAAAATTTCAGCTATGCTCTTAAAGATGTTACCGAGAGCATGGTATGTTATGTTTGAAGTTTGTTTAGTTCCAAGCGGGTATGTCATCATAAAGTAATTGTCCGTATTCTACATGTTATCGGCACGTTATTGGGTTAAGGACGTGAAGTTATATGCGGTACTAAATATCTTATACATTTTTTCATTTGTTATGAAAAATATCTGAATATCGGAACTCTACTTTTTCGTAAGTTTCGTTTACCAGGAAATCTTGGTTCTAGTCACGGAAGTTATAAGGAACTTTTAGTTATCAACAGACTTTGGTCGATTGATATATATCCCAGTGATACGGTTTTTAAAAAGAAGAAAAAGAAATAGTCCATTAATTCACTGGTTGTTAGTATCAGATGGTTATTGTAGGAAATAGTAATACTGATTTTTATTTTCGCACCAAGATGTACTGTGACAGACAGTGGTAAGAAAGCCGTGGTTCTGAGCGCAGATGCATCGCTTGAAAGACACGAGTAAAGGTACATTGGATAAGAAATTTGTAATGTAAGCAATGATTTAAAAATATAGCTGCAAAAGTGCAATACCTAAAGACGAAGAAATGCGAAATGATATTCATGGAGATAATGTGACACGTACATATGTGTAAGAAACGAAATATATATGACTCAGACCTTTACAAAGAGAAATAATGGATGTTCATTAATAATGTCAACAATTTTTAGGAATTTTCTACCCCCACCCCCTTGTCAAGAACTGTCAAACTTTCAGTGACCTCCTTAATAAAATGAAGTCAATTGTTTTTATCCCCCCTACAAACTAACAATATTTTATACGGTTGAATTCATGAAAAAATAAATCGAGACTTTATATTCTAGCTTCTATCATGGGAAGCCAACTGTTCCTCAGTTGTTATAATGCACATAGTGGCTGATTCATTAATTAATTGTAAAAAAAAAATAACATTGTTGGCGTCAATTTATCTTGAACTCCCCCTCCCCTCCATGTCAACAATTGTAAAACTTCTTCAAAGCCCCAACCCCCTATTTCGTTGACATAATTGATGGACGACCCCTTATATAAACTGGTTGTGAGCACGGATGCAAAAATTGATACGTCACGTCATAGGTAAGGTCCATGAATCTTGTATGTAAAGTGAAACAACACGAAAAGCACGAACATTATGAAATTTGTTGATTTATACAGCAAACAGAATTTCAGATATCCTAACTATTGTATGATAAAACATACTTGAAGCTGTTTTGGTTCCCAGCGGGGATTTTATTATTCATGATGTGAATGTTCTTATTCTACAGGGAGATAAATTGACTTCTGCAAAGGAGCAAGTATCCCAAATATATATTATTCTTTTTCAAAGAGAAATGCGCCAGTTGGTTCTGAGCAAGTATGCAAAAAAATGGAATCGTAGGTTGATGTGAAGGAAGTCAACACATTTTACTGAGACACATACAAAAGCGATATGTATAAGTTTAAATAGTTGCTGATACGGGTGCTAGAATTCATACGGAACTTCATAGCACATGTCCATTCATCTTCTAAGGAGCAAGGAACAATATAAATCCATGATATTATTTGATTTCTGTACATTTGCAGTCTAGACTATATTTATTATTGTGTTGTAGAGAAAAACGAATCTTGAGGCTGGTTTACAGTAAGGATGCAATAATTCAAGCGGTATTAAATATCCCGTTTTCGTATGCGCCACATGACAAAGTATAAGCGCTTCGTGAAGTTCCTAGATTGATCATGGACACTTAATTTTTAAAAAAATGCCTTTAATTGTTTTGGTTCCTGGTGAGAATGTTATAAATGCTCGTATTCTACATACTATGGACACAGGATACTACTGCTACTACTACTACTACTACTACTACTACTACTACTACTAATAATAATAATAATAATAATAATAATAATAATACGAACAGTCGTTAATTTGAATTGGGCTACAGGGATCAGATAATAACTGCAGAAAGCGTTCTATACTATTTATTAAATAAAAGACATCAGTACAGTTAGGAAGGGGAGTAAAGACTGCAGCAGCAGTAAGGCTGAACCCACCAACTGTTTAGCGCGATCTGAAGGTACCACAACAATAAATCATCATAGAAGCCTCAGATCGCTGAAATAAAGGTTCTAAAAAAATATCACACAAATATCACAAAAAATATCACACCGGTGCTGAACTCCATCAAATTTGGGTGCGGTCTGGACCTCAAAATGTTGTTCACAACGGTATGAAAAAATAGTTTCATCACTGACAATTAAAAATCAAAGATTTTAACACATGTCGAATATCGGAGAAGCTCAAATAACGAGGTTAACAAGAGAACGGTTAGCTGCAATTAAGAAATTTCTTCCAATCAGGGATACATTTAGAGATAATTTGCAATCTCAACAACAACAACGTGTTGAATTTACCACTGACACTGAACGATTATTTAAACCGATTACTGCTGCAACTGAGCGGGTTGGTACAGAGATTGAAAAGGTTGCCACAGATACCACCAAAGTAGCAGCGCGGACTAAACAGGTTAAAATATCTTTAAAAACTCTTCCAGCTGATATAGTTGCAGCACAGCAACAACAACAACAACAACAAGGAGAAAGTGCGAAACAATTTGGTGAAATAGACGTCAGTGATGTTAGAACCCCTAAAGCGCGAAGGATTCTTTACCCGGTTGTGATATTTAAACCCGAGGTGATATCTAGTGTCAAAACGAAGGAATATCAAAATGATGACTTCTTTGCTGAACAAATCAATGATACATATAGTGATAGAAAATCGTTTATGGCGGAAGGGTATGAAGATGCTATTGATGATAAAGAAACTTTTGCAAAAAAGTTGTATTTAGTGAGGATGGGTAGGTCTACACTGCCACGTGACGATACAGGTTTTAGTAAACTTTGGCAAATAGTAATAAAACAAAGTAAACAACCTCCATCATATTTTGTTAGTCAACTAACTTCTATCCCGGAAGAAATAAAAGTAGCAGCTGAGGCCGATTTATCTACACCGTTATCTAAAAAATAGGTGCCGGATACCACGGTGGAAAAACGCTAGCGTTTCCAGAAATTTTCCAAAATTCAATACCATGTTCAAAAAGTATCTTCGATGATATAACACGGTTGGAAATTCTCATCGGGGGGAAGCGAGCTGGAAATAATTCTCCAGAATTAATCAACTAGGCAACTGAAATTTTTCAAAGATTATTTCGTGGACATGTTATGGATATGCCAACGTATCGTAGTTTCGTTAATGAACTTGCTGATGATTATTACAGTGATTAATCGCCGGTGATACAGCAAGCTGTACAACAACAAAATAACATTTGGAAATACTAGTATTTTAATATCATGAAAATAACCCGCAGTATGAATCGAGCTAGGCCTGTTCATGTTGTAGGTTCACGATTACCTGTATACAAATTGACATACGGGAATGGTCTCGGTGATGTTGTTACTGGATTGTTTACAAGAATCGCTCCAAAAATACTTCCAATTGGAAAAGAATTAGCTTCAAAGGCTATTGGGAGTGTTGGTAGGTCTGCTGCTATTGAGGCTGTAACACGTGCATTTAACGCTGCAAAAGAAAAGATTGCGTCGCTGATTCGAAAAAAAACCCCTGCAGATAAATCTAATAACAGCCCGGTTAAATTGTCGTCAACGGCTGATATGCCAGCGCGGATTGCTAGCGAAATCAAAAACATGGCAGCAAAAAAACTAGAAACATTTACTGGTTCGGGTCTAAAATTATCGATTTAGATCATAATGTTCACTATAATGTTTCAACATGAGATAGACGACGCTTTTGATGTAGATGTCCCTTGAGGAAAACTGATTCTGTTCGAGATTATCAATATTTTACACATACCGCGCAGGATCCGAATATACGATCGCGTATTGAACTTAGATTTGATGATACATCTAAGTATTTTCTACCATGTGAGATGTTTATTGAGGTTGAAGGAAGATTAACAGCGCGTGATGCTAACGCTTATGCTAATTTGGGTACTACTGCGATTGGATTTGTCAACAACGGTATAATGGCGTTATTTAGCTCCGCGCAGTATATAATCGATACCACTAAAATTGAGTCCATTGACAACAACGTTGATGTTACTAGTACCGTTGTTGGGATAGCTAGATATTATGATGATTTTATTAAATCGGCTGGTCATACAATGATGTTTGCAAAAGACAATACTAATTTTGTTGATTTTCATCCCTTTACGTTGCGACGGCCAAAAAAGGTTTCAGCCGCTGCTGATGACGCCGATGTTGAAGCTGTTGTTTTTGGTGGTAATCCCAAATACAACTCTGGGTTTTTAACGCGAGAAAAGATGTTGGACGCGACTGGTAGATTTTCGTGTACAATTCCGTTGTCACATATATTTGGATTTTGTAGAGATATCAGAAAAGTTATATTTGGTGCCAGTCACACAGTTGTGTTGCAGCGAAATGGCAATGACGATCTTGCACTGTGGCGTGCTGCTGGTGCTGAAAATGGGGCTGTACAATTAACAAAACTATCACTATGGATGCCAATTATGACTCCGTCGTTAACTGTTGAAGCGAAGTTGTTGTCGTTTATGGATCAGGGAGGGCGGTCACTATTAGCATAGCATGAGGTTACAACAGCTACTACATCATCTACACTTTCCGGTGTAATTACTTGGCAACTCGCACTAACAAAAAACGTTTCAGCCCCGAGACATGTTTTGTTGCATTGCGAAATCTTAATCGGACCCATGGTGCTGATCTTCAAACGTATTCTCATATGATATTTGATCAATGTGGCGTCACTGAGGTATCATTACGAATAAGTAATCAGCAAGAACCAGCTGAAAATCTTATTCTCGACTACGCTGAAAATCAAATTGGTCGAGTTTATCATCGGCTGTGGTCATTTATGGGGAGAGATCAAAATGTAGATACCGGTTTGTAAATATACCAGTTGGAATTTCAAACGCTGTATCCAATTTATTACTTTTCGTTGCAACATCTTGATGTTTCAAAACACTCCGTCGTTGATGTTAAATTTCACGCTCGTGTAATTGACCCTGCTGGAGAATTTAGGACTATTGCAGTTATGCTCAGTGATAAATCTATGATTCTTGAAGGTGGCGGTGGAAAAATGCGAGTTATTGATGCACCAGTGGAAAATCTTTGATTTTAGACAATTAGATGATCGCGTTTTACAATAATGTCATATAATTACGTTAATGTCTCATTAACACCTGGACAGATTAAAAAATTACGATCAAAAGATTCTATAACGTGTGGAGCAACAATAACATTGAAACCGGCACAAATGTCTTCAGGGGAACATAAATTGTCGTTAACAAAAACTCAACTAGGACAGTTCAATGAAGCTAAATCTGCATCAAAAGGAGCTCAGTTAAAATTTTCAAAAGCTGCATTTTCCGATATGAGTAAATCCGGTGGAATAGTTTCATTTTTGATTCCAGCAATTGCGGCGCTTGCAACTGGTGCATTATCAGGTGCTGCAGGTTGGGGAACAAAAAAAGGTTCTCGATAAAGTCACAGGTGGAAATGTTAACATTTCCAGGGCTGTTGGCATTTCCAGAAAAAAAAGGGAACGGGATTAAGACTCCCCGGAAGCAGACGCACCAAATACACGATGTAGAAAATCGAAGATTTTTACCCATGTCCAATTTTGATCTTGCCGACGCTGTAACAGCACTTCCAATAAAACATTTCAGAGGTGTATTCATGAAAGATCAATTACCAGCACAACCAAAAGTCCCAGGAACTTGGATAATTAATCTGGATGATCACGTTGGACCTGGTACACATTGGACATGTTATGCGATTTCACCGTCGTGTATTATTTTTTTTTTACTCGTATGCGTACCCTCCACCGCGTGAATTTATCGAATATTTGTCTGGAATTGCTGGCATTTCCAATTCACCAATTTGGTACTCAACGTTACCCACACAAAAATTAACTGATCCTCCAATATGTGGCATAGAGGTTTTAAACGCATTAACAGTGTTATCAACAAGTTCGTTACCACCTCATAAAGCCGTTCATAAATACACGATGAAAACTTATTTAGACGCAACATAACATATATGGCAGATATTTATGGAAGATCGATATCACAATGGCGGCCTGAAGTTACATTCGCGATGGTAAAAAAAATATCCGTGATGCTGTTTCAAAAATAACTGGCACAGATGTGAAGAAAGCTGTTCAAGATAGTATCGCAACGACGCTAAATCTCGTTGATGTAGATCCGAATGAAATGGTTGTATTTGGGGATCGCCAAGGTAAATTACAAACCAGTAATGTATCCCTGGATGACATTTAAACACGACAACGTGGTGTCGCTGAAAACACAATAGCGTTATATTCCAATGATGGCAAACTCAAACCGGGTGCACTTATGTCCACGGTTACAAATAAACTTGCCAACCACGATAAAGAATTTGACGAACATATGAAAATTTATAAACAATTTCGCAGAAATATAAATAGGTTCTTTGGGTCCCCGATTGTAACAACGCCGTCTCTCGCTGAAATTAATTCTTTTTATTGACGATCAAAAAGTCATCAATGACCGCACTAATAACTTTTTTACAACAACAACGTCCGAAAACTTAACTACATATTCGGAAATAATCAAGAAACTTAATGAAATCGCTGAAATTAAAAAATCTATCAACGCGTTCAAAGATAATTTTCAAAGAGTATTAGAACGACTCTCTGTAATAAAAGTTATACACTCCGCAGCGGATATCGAAAATATCGTGTATGTTCTGGCCCGTGGGACTCTCGATTGGGTCAAAGACACTAATAATCGAATAGATTTTACTCCAACCGTAGCAGGTATTTATCGATTTACGATAACTGCATTTAGCGGGGATAATTTTAATATTCGAGATAATTATGGTGGTATAAACCAAAGCCAAACCGCTGTAAATACAATAACACATCAAATTAGTGCAAATTCCACTTGGCAAATTTATGTGTTATCGACTATTGAAATTGATAGAATTAGAGTGCCAATAACATGGGTGATAGAATTTATAACAAATATTGGACGATAATTAATTCTGGAAATGCTAGCATTTTAATGATGGCGTTTCAAATAATGGAATCGCCGTCCAGTTACAGATACAATACTGTACGAGAATACGCCGCATCATTGAAAGCACTTCAACAACAATATCACGCGAAGATGAAAAAATATCGCAGGAGAATAACCGCAATTGACGTTACAGTGTATTCTGTGTCCGGGTTATTGGCAGGCACGTGTGTTATTTTATCGTCGGTGACAATGATTGACCCGATTGCAGTTCCAATTGCGTTATCCACGGTAACAACACTTGCAGGAGTCACAACCGCAATTACCGCGAAGATATCGTCGTGTTCACAAATAAAACTACGGGGATATTCATCAAAATACACAATTGTGTCAGATGCATCTTCGTTGTTGTCATCGATGATTTCAACGTCACGTGATGACGCAGTTATCACTGATGCAGAATTTTCTGCAATCCCCGCGGTGTATAAATCTGCGATGTTGAAATTGGAAATTGAAAATAACAACAACAATAACAATAATGTCAGAGACACCCCCGATACTCCAACAAATCGCAACAAATACCACACCGGTGAAAACAACGTTAATTTCGCTAACAACAAAATCACCGGAATTTACAGTAGAATTTCCAGCGCCGATACCAGCAAGTGCAATCGCGTTAACACAACTACGATGTTATTATAGCTGGCCAAATATCCGAGCGGAACCATTTCGTGGTAAAACCTCAAATAACAGTTTTGTTTTTTCATATAAAAAACGTCCTGATGGCAGCGATGAGTGGCACACATTGTTGTTACCAACAGGTGCATATGACATTGAAGATATCAGCACGGAGATTATAGAACGAATTGAGGCTATTACCGGACCAAATAAAATTGAAATTAAAGATGAACCCGATAAATCTCCCATCGAGATTGACCCACATGAACCATTGTTGTCAACGTCGTTAAAGATAAATTCACCTGACTATTCCGTAGATATATATAACTCCAGTATAAGATCGGTGCTAGGTTGGCCTGAGCTTTCCGCTGGTGTTGTTAACATCGCTGATTTACCTGTGGAACCACAAAGGGAAAATTACCCTGATGATAAATCATTTAAACTCGCCCACACAACATGGTTGGACAACCTTCCTGCAATTCATCCTCGATTACTAGAACCAGCGTGGGTTGATTGTTTCACAGATAGTATACCAGATCCGCCCGTTACAATGAAATTTGTACACGATTTTGGTTTCCTCCGCGACAGATGTTTATCAAAGATACTCATATGAGGTATTTGATGGAACAGAAACAGATATTATTTCGCGTGAAGAATATCGTCAACATGGCAATTTAGTGTATCGATTTGCGCTAGATGATCGCGGTGCATATGAATATTCCATAAAACTATAACCGAGTATTTAACGATCATCGCGTACAGTTTCAAAATCTGCTGCACCAACTACGAGAAACTATTCAACAATAATTTCTTCTCGATATGACAACGCGGAAAAGTTCGATTTTACAACAACAACGACAACTAAATCAAATCATCGCGGATATGAATTACGTCAACGATAAATTTCTTTCCCTGGTATATGAAGATAAATCCCCTCACAGGGAAAAGTTTAAAAAAGTATTTTCTCGCACCGACGACAATATAGTATTTTTACAAATTTCCTGGTTGGTGTGTACCAGCGTTGAAAAAATCATTGCGGAGTCTAATTGATAAATTGTTTCCACAAATTCATGCGTTTTGGGTAAAAATCAATCCACCAACGGAGATTTTACGATGAAACAATTCAACGTTTAAAACCGGCAGACATAGATCACCAAAACCTGTCAATATCACATCGACGATAGCGATACATGTCATCGCGGATATAGTATTAGATAGTTATTCCGTGGACACATCAAAGTTTTCAAAGGCTACTCCACATTATATAATGTATACATTTTCCCCAAATGTGTCTCCGGGGTCTCTTATCGTGATGAATCCGCCCAATTTTGTCTATTTGGCCGTTGCAAATGATTTTATCACACGGATAAATTTCAGTATAACCGATCAGGACTTTTCACCGATTGATCTTCGCGGTGAACAATTACAAATAACCCTCGAAGTAAAATCGTAATTGGAAAATTAAAAGAATTTTCAATAATGTATCGCCACGTCATTGTAACCATCCACGACAAAATCAAATTGTACGATGCTGTACGAGAATGTTTTGGAAATGCTGGAATTTCTGGGAACTCAATCGCGAGTTTTAACTTTATTGTATCTGAACCAGGTAACGATACATTTTTCCTAACAGATTTTCAACGTGGACGACTATCTATTAACGGGATCGCTACAATTACCTGTTTTCACGATCAAATAATACAATACGCTAGTAACTGTATTGACAAAGATAAACTATTGAAAATACTCTCTGGTGAAAATCCTTGATTGAAATTCCTCTGCAATTTTCATTGTAAAAAATAAAATCCAATAAGGTATTATTTTTTAAATAGCGCATCAGTCATTAGTTGCTCAACATTTTTCTTCGAGTGTTTACCCGTTGGCGGAGATCTATTCGACGATGAATTCACACAGGTGTTTTCCCCACTGGTGAGTTCCCCACTGGTGTTTTTTATAGCTAAAATCTCGATAAGTTCTTTTTCGATCTTGTCATTATCCGTGTTAATTTTTTCAAGTTGTTCTATACTGGACTGCTGTGACGCAATACTATTGTTGTTGTTGTTGATGATTTTTTTATTCTCGTTGATTTGTTGAGTTAATTCGCAGCAGCAGAGTGGGTGAACAGACCAGCTTTTTAGACGTCAACGATGCTTCCTTCTAGTTAATATTTACTAGGAAGTTCTCAATTTGTCAAATAAACCCTTCTAGTTAATATTTACTAGGAAGTTCTCAATTTGTCAAATAAACCCTTCTAGTTAATATTTACTAGGAAGTCCTAATTTGTCAAATGTGAACAGACCACACTTTTTAGGCGTCAACGATGCTTCCTTCTAGTTAATATTTACTAGGAAGTCTTAATTTGTCAAATAGACCTTTCTAATAAATATTAACTAGAAGGGTCCATTTGGTAAAAAAAAAAGACGCCATTTAATTGACGTTCACCTCCTCGGCTGCTAATGCGCTAACTAAATATTTGATCAAGTCCGACACGATATCTTGTCCGAGGGTCTGATAAATTTATCGTCACAAATCCGTGTGGGATTGTCTGAGCGTGGCTAAAGAAATTTCTAAATCGATTATGATCCATATCACCACCGCACCAAGTTTGCCAAATATTTCTAAGAGTATGAGTATCAACTCCGTTAAATACACACAGCATATTGCAGTTATCTCTGATCACTTTTGGTATTTGAGTGTAACGTTGAGTGATATATATCACATCGGTGTTTTTATGTCTGCCTCTGGAAAATATTCTAGCAGGATTCTTTTGATTATCTAACATGATATCATCATATACGACTAAATTGTTAATACTTCCATCAATATCATCAATACTAGGTGCCTCTTCGATATCGGTTATAAACTCAATAACACCATCACCGTTAATTTCTCGCGCGGCATCATTGAAATCCCTTAATACTTCATAACATCGTTGATCGTCTACACTCGGAGCAATCATATACAACTTATCCCACTTCATCCATCTCGTTATCAAATTAAGTAGCAATTGTGTTTTACCACTTCCAGATGGTCCGATGATAATCGCGCGAATAGAATTTGGTAACATTGCATGGTGTTTAATAGGTTCCCGTCGTCGAGTAGCTGAATAATCAATTACATTCATAACTGTTATATATAAATTATGGATCTATATTGTGTGAAGTGTAGGACGCGTACTGGCACAAATGACTTAACGACAATTACAACGAAAAATAATCGATCAGCGCTTTCTGGTAAATGCGTACAATGTAGTACGAAAAAATTTAGATTTACTTCCACGAAACCTTTAAAAAAAAACGAGGAGGTGATATTGCAGCCAAATTGACAAAACTCCCAGGAACACCGTGGGCAAAGTATCCAGGAGAAAAGCACCTTCCAGGATATAGCTACTGTGGACCGGGAACACGATTAGATATCAGACTTGATGATCAAAATCAGCCCCGACCCGGCGAGTATCCAATAAACGCTATTGATAAGGCGTGTCATGTTCATGATGTCGCTTATAAAAGCAGCAATCTTCAACATAGACATCTCGCAGATGTAAAATTAATTCATGCGTTAAATGCTATTCCTGATAAATCCTTCAAAGAAAAGTTGGCTTCTTGGTTGGTAAAATCTGCTATGAAGGGTAAATTGATGTTAGGTGCTGGTAATTGAAAATGCTAGCATTTTAATATGGAATCTATTTATTATTCTCCGAGAGGATACTGGAGAGGTTACGCAGCAATTAATAAACTCGCTCGCGCATCAAAGGTGAAAAAAACTACAGCGGCAAACTGGTTATCTAAACAGGCAATATGGCAAATTTATCTACCAGCGCCTAAACAAATTAACTATTCGCATTTTGATGTTACAACACCTAATGAAGTTCATCAAGCTGATATACTATTTCTGCCGCATGACAACGGTTACAAATACGCGTTAACGTTAGTTGATATTGCAAGTCGATACAAAGAAGCAGAACCGTTAAAAACAAAATCATCTACTGAAGTAGCTTCTGCATTTGAAAAAATTTATCGACGAGGTCCTCTGCGCTGGCCAAATCTGTTACAAGTTGATCCTGGCAAGGAATTTCAAGGTGTTGTTACATCTACGATGAAACATCATAATGTCGCCATCAGACGAGGACACACTGCGCTACATCGCGATCAGGCAATTGTTGAACGGTTTAATAAAACCCTTGCTGAGCGGTTATTCGGATATCAATACGCAAAAGAATTCATCCAGGATAAACGATCCCGTGAATGGGTCAAGAGATTACCAGCTGTGATTACCGCAATCAATAATGAGATTACTAGAACAATTAATATGAAACCTGTCAACGCTATTAAGAAGGCGTCTATCAAAATGGAAATCCAAGGAATTTCACAAAAAGAACCAATTCTTGGTAGTAATGTCATTGTAAGGTACTTATATGAACCAGGAGAGCTTGAGGGTGGTAAAAAAAGAGCTACTGATCCTATTTGGAGTGTCACTACGCATAATATATCCGGTATAACACGATCTACGGGTGGAAACGCTAGCGTTTCTAGACCTCCAATCTATAGACTGGATTCAACTGCTCCTCAGCGGGGTTTTACACGCGAACAATTACAAGTGATTCCCGAGGATACTCAATTACCACCGCGTGGTCTTAATTAGCACCCAGGGTGCTGTCACCCCGGCGTCTATTACACTCAAGACAGGTCAACATCACATTGTTTCTGACATGACCGAGATTGTTATTTTTTCTGTCTACGGTGAATTGGCGAGGATCTTTATCCGAATACTGCCAACGCACTATACAATTGCAACTCGCGCAGTAATTATTTTGTTGTTGCTTCAAAGTGATTATTAATTCAGCATCAATGTCAAATTCTCGTTTATTTTTTTTATCCTGCTGTTTATAGCCAGAGAGTTTTTTTCTGATTATATCACCAGTGATAAAATCACCAGTGATAATATCGTTACCAATGATTTCATCGTCAACAACAATTCTTCGAAGTTGGTTTATTCGCCGTACTCTGGATACTGCGAGATAAACTAAATTTGACCACTCAATATGATTATCTACTATCCAAAGAGTTGTATCGGATATAGTCAATCCCTGTGAAGAGTGTATTGTTGCTGCATAACCTAACGTCCATGGGGATTTATCAGCACCTAATGCATCTTTAACGACGCTGATATCAACCAGCACAATATCATTTAATACTAAATTCTGCTTTTGTTGTTGTCCAGGAATGTCAACGTCGATATTCTGCTTTCGTGTATCCTTAGGTCTATAACAGAGTGGTACTGGAAGTGCTGCAAATTTTTCTTTATGTAATTCAAACAACTTCATCTGAAGTGCGTCTCTGACTATTTTTCTACTCGCGATTATTAAATCATTTGGCTTCCACATTTCCCAAAAATCATTCATGGGAGTTTCAGAGATTATTTCACGCGCTATTTAACATTGGATTTTATCCGGTTGTAATCTAATTAGCGCTTTGAACTCTCGTAATTGTTCATCAAGTGATCTATGGTCGGTATTAATCTCTTCATAATAGTCTACAAATCCTTTTAGCCATTCATGTGGAGATCCACCAACAAATGGCTGCGGTTGGCCGTGATCCCCGCACATGACGACTTTTGTATTTTTCAATAACAACCATTCAAGAAATATCTGTAATACTGTCAACGATACCGTGCATATTTCATCCCAGATTATTATTTCAGGAATAAATTTATCACCCATTCGATCAGGAGTCCATGTATCGCCTTTCCATCGAAAGAAGCTGTGATAAGTACAGGCTTTTACCCCCCGCGCTATCATCTCTCTGGCGAGTCTGTGAGTTGGTGTTAACACAACCATGGTTGACCGACGAAATAATTCGATTGCACGAGTTGTCTTTCCTGATCCACCACAGCCGTTTAAATAAACTGTCTTGTATCTACAAATCGGATCGGATACCGGTGGTGCAGTAGAAAATTCTGATTGAATCTCTGAGATATTATGGTTACTTTTCAAGTATTTATCATCCATAGCAACGTCTGCGGATTTACAATACTCATGTAATGTTTCTTTTTTAAACCTCCAATTTCCCCACGCTTCCTTAGGATCTGTGAATTTAGCTACATCTGATTTGTATTTCTCATGGATATACATCGAATCAGTAGCTACTCTAACCGCGGTATCGGGAAATCTGTTTATCATCGAGAATAGATTAATACAAGAATAGGCTAGCATAGAACTTCTCAAATGTGTGTACTGACAACTATATCCATCACAGTAGGTAATAACCGTACCTAATTTCTCACCATTGGATCGAAAAGCATCCCTACGGGTTACAAATTTTCCTTTTTTTATTAAATCGGTTATGATAAAATCGTATTCTTCATTGTCTAAGATCAATCTCGAAGAATATTTTGCATTGTCAAATCTTCCACCTTGAGTGAATTTACCGATTATTCTTCGTCCGAGCTCTTTAGCCTCTCTATTCCTACCTTCGAATAACCTCTTAGACCAATCTATAAGTGTTTCACAATCTCCCAATTGTTTTCGTTGTTCGTTAATTATTTTTTCGAGATCGGGTTTTGGTAACCAAACATCTTTCTGAGCGTTATAACAAATAATCGCTTCGCTGACAATTAATGATATTAACATACCACAATCGATCATATATCGCAATAGCACAATTGGCATCCACGCTTTTTCATACATATGTCTACCAAGCCAAAGATAACTACATGGATGTAACCCTGTAGCTAATTCGAATGATATCACACGAGCGAACCCGGTTAAATCAAAATTAGAACTAGAAACGCTAGCGTTTCCACTAGCAGTTCCAGGCAATGGACCATTAATCGCAACACGAGTCAATTCATGTGTGGGATGTCCAAATCGTTTGAAGTACTCAGAGCATTCTCCATACCCGAGAAAACTTCCAGGATAACACGCGGATATATCAATTGAAATCATACCATCACGTGAGTATTTCGTATTCCACAATCCTCCATGACCCAATTCGACGCAACTCAACTTCACATCCTCCAGAAAATCACTTCGTGTTGGACGCCATGAGTTTTTTTCTCTTGCAAAGTGAGCTACCACTGATGGAATTGTGAAGCTATCCGTAAGTAGTTTTTCATTAGAAAATTCTTTAGAATTTTCAGGTGAAAATTCATTAGCGATTTTTCTCATTTTAGTATCTAATTCTTCAGTTCGATATAATTCACCATTTGGTTTTACAAACTGATCAAATCCTATTTCCGGATCCTCATTACTCCTGAGTAACCACATTGACACAGGGTCGTCTTTGGTTAATGTGTGAATAGCATCAAATAATTTCTCTTCATAGAAACCATCCCTAGAAAATTCTTTAGGGATGTATCGAACAGTTCTTTCTCGTGGAAATATATTTACCGCGGGTGTCCACGCGTGTTTGTTATGATCAATAATTTCAATTGGAGCTCCTCGCGATTGATATTTCGGTTCATATAATACTTCTCCGGTTATCGTCGCTACCGATATTGGAAATTTTAATAATGCTTCTAATTTAGCTATATCGGAAATCCTTGCTCCATGTTGATTCACTGTTAGTTCCCATTCGGTTATTTTTTTTCTTCGTAGATCAGTTAATTTGTTTCCCCGGGATGCATTTGTGAAGTGTTCTATTAACCGTGTTGCTACACAATTAAGTGGCAAAGCCACTGATGATGAAAACATCGGAGCTAGTTTTGCAATACTTGGCTTATCATTTAGCTGATATATTCCGTAAACAACTGCTGTTACAGGGTAAGATTTCTCATAGTATGGTTTGTCAATTCCAGTTAGAATTCCTGGTTTGGAATCTCTACTCACAATAACAGTTTTTTTATCTTTAAGGATTGGGTCAAATTTATCTCTGATAATCCATTCACCTTCCTCTTCGATAATAAATTTTATTCTAAAAATATACCTCCGCAGAAATCCTTTGGATTTCTTGCCAAGGTGTGAAAGTATCTCAGCTGCTCTTATATCATTCATAGTAGCATCAATTATGGGTATATTGACATCTTCATCAATAATTCGAAATGTCGACCACGTATGAGATGCTCCATCACGCTTAAACTCATTAAAACAGTCGCTGATTTTACTCAGTAGTGATTTATCATCTACTAGACTTTTAGGTATATCAGAGATTCTATCGAGATTAAATCTAACATTTTTCCAAGGAGTAATTTTCGATAATCTCTTGAACTCCTTCATATTATAATTAAAACAAGTATTTAAATAAAAAAATTTTATATAATGAATCATTGCAAATGGCTTATGATTGGATCAAAGACTCCGTGTAACAAATCATGCAGAAATGAATTCTGTGGGTATCATATGCAGAGTGTAAGAAACGGTTCGGAGGGACCTCTACCATGCTTGCATTGTGGGGTAGGTGTAAGAGGCAAGTCGCAGTTATGCATTAATTGCGGGGGTAAGCGTTATAGAGAGTTAAAACGTTATTATGACAAGCGAAGAATCAAAAATCCTGACGTCAATGACGGCAAAATCATAAAAACTACGGATGACTATATAAAAAGATTTGTTAATGTTATAATTCAGCCAATTAACGAACTAGACAAATAGATATATTATATATACAAATGAGCCAAGAATTTCAAAGACATCCTGTTATTAAAAATTACGAAGCTTCTCGTGATGGTATTGTCAGACATTGTAAAAATAGGAAATCTGTTGGGCGGGATAATGGTATGGGGTATTTGATATTTAAAGCTGGAGGGAAAATGTATCTCAATCACCGTTTCGTCTTCGAAGTGTATAACGAATCAATCAAAGATGGTTTTGTTATTGATCATATTGATTCCGATACTAAGAATAACAAATTGAACAACCTTCAAGCTATTTCTCAATGTGAAAACACAAAACGAGGAAGAACTGGGAAATACCCGAAAAATGCTATCTCCGTAAAGTCAATTAATACTGACAACAAGGAGATAGTATTTCAATCAATGTCAGAAGCTGGTAGGTATTTCGATATTCACACCTCCTCAGTACAAAAAGTAGCAGAGGGAATTTATAAGACCGCTTTTTCAAAGCGTTTTAAAAACAAAATTCAGTTTTCTTACGTAGGGAGATAACTCCGTTAGGTATAACGCGTGTGAAATCCGTAGGATTTCCACCAATGACAGAGTTACGGATCTTAAACATGCGTTTCTAATATTGATTGGAAAATCTTCGATTTTTCATTGGCTGTTATAATTACATAAATCTGAACAACACTTAATCAATTTTGTCTTTTTTCAAGTATTAACAGAACTGTTTTATAGACACGTCGTATTTAAACATTTTTTTTAGTGTCTGTTTCAAGTATTATGCGTGTTTTCAACATTGTCAGTGATCGCTAATAAACAAATAAATAATTACAATCACTACACCTCTTTTATATCACCTCGTCGTAATGAGTGTATATATACAAATTCGTCTTTATTATAATTGGGCATTTAGCCGAAATTCAAGTGTAAACAAAACCACACCGTCACACGTGGTATGAACGTTATTATTGACATTCAAAACCAAAGTTTCGATTTTGCGGTTTTGTTTACACTTGAATGTAGAATAGCCCGCGTCATCCATTGTCATTGTTCACCTATAATCTATTGTTGTACCGTCCTATGTGTATATAACCGCCTACCACACTAGATCAGGGGTTATTGTGCCGTCGTCATCCATTGTCATTGTTCACCTATAATCTATTGTTATGTGTTTGTCGGTTGTAACCGTTGAGCGCTGCTTGATGTATAAAACACCAAGGGGGTTCAAAACGGTGAATATATATATATGTGCCGTCGTCATTCATAATCACCTATAATCGCATTAAGCTTCTGGGTATACTAAGATGATCAACACCTTAGTGTATCCAGAATTCATTTTAAAATATTTTGTATTTAAACAAATATATTTTTATATAATATGAATATTGAAAATCTCAAATTGATTATTATTGAAATCAACAAGCTGAAGGATCAAAATGTAAAATTATGTTCAGGGTTAGATTGTGATCAAATTATGACCGATTTCGAGGATATACAATTTGCAGAACAGACGGGGAAATACGTCCTATCTAAAAAATATTTTTTAATTAAGCGGATACAAAAGTTTATACGTGAAAGTTTAGTCAATACTGAAGATGTTAATGTATTCGTACCATTATGTAGCATCGTTGAACGTGTACGTAAGCAATTAGGTTTAGATTATGAACAAAGAAAGCTTATTAACCATAAGGCGAGACAATTAAAAACGTTAATGGAAAAATCTCAATAAAAATTCGTTAAAAATTCGTTAAAAATTCGTTAAAAATTCGTAGAATTTTGGATTTTTGGATTTTGAGTTTGATGAGCCCCACGCGTAGAGAGCCTCCTTTGTTTGTATAACCAATACGGTATAAATCACACTATGAGGAAGTAAAATTGTGTGTGTGTAACAACAGGGAAGTATTAAAATACTTTGTATTTTTAGGTTAGTGATTTATTTTGTTTGTCCAGTTTCACAATTGAAATTGTAATGAAAATCTTTGAGTGGAAATGCTTTGCATTTCTAATTTGACAATAGTGATACTCTTTCAATAATGGTAGGACAATCATTGACCACACGAAACGTAAAGGAGCGACTTAGCGCTCTTAATAAAATATTACCACTTCGTGATCGTATACGTGAAAAACTTCAACAACGGCAATTATTTCAGACTGACTTCACAGAGGATACAGAACAATTCTTCAAACCTATTGTTAGTGCAACTGAGGGTGTGAAAACAGCAACTGAACGGGCGATATACGGAGATGTCCCTAAAGAAGGTCCTAGAACAGAGAAGCCTCTTCTCCCTGTGTTAGAGAAAATAGCAAAACGAACTAAACAAACGAAACAAGCTGTACAAATACTTCCAGGTGAAATCGCAGGGGAGATGGAACTACAACGACAGCAAGAACAAGAAGAACGAGAAGAACTACAACGACAGCAAGAACAAGAAGAAGAGGAAGAAGAAGAACAAGAAGGCGCAGTTTCCACGAAGAGTCGTGTTGCCTTTATAGACAAACTCAATCCTAATATTGTATCACAAATACAAGAATTTCAATTTGAAAAACCCAGCGATTATACCGCCTTTGGTGAGTTTGCTGTCAAGAGTTATAATATAAAAGATGAAATTATCAAAGAGGAGTATAAGGATAGTAAAGTATCAAAAGATGAGTGGTATGATTGGTTGTATAAAACGAAGAAGAATATTAAGAATCTTTCTGAGAAGAGGAAAGAAGAACAGTCGTATATAGACTTTCAGAATGGAATTAAGGAAGGAGTAAAAAAAGCTAAATCAGACCCTGAATTTCTTAGATTACCAAAACAATCAAAACCCGGTTCAGAAATAAAAACACAAGGTGCAACTGGTACAACTAAAAAAACAGGCAGTGGTTTAGTTGGAAATTCTAGTGTAACATGTCCCGGCAATATTCTCGGTGATATATCACGATTAGAAGTACTCGTAGGAGGAAAACGAGCCGGGAATAACTCACTGGAAATAATCAATGAAGCAGCTGATATCTGTAGGAGGTTATTTCAAGGTGGTATCATGGATATTGCAACATATCGAGATTTCATTGAAGAGTTAGCCGAAAATCCTGCGGATTTTTACGGTTATCATAGCGATTAGATAATTGGAAATGCTTTAGCATTTGGAAACACTAGCATTTGGAAATGCTTTAGCATTTCTATATAGAGAATGATCATACACTACAACCATGATAAACCAACTAACGTCTACGTGGTAAACTCACGATTGCCAAAATACCGAGTATACTATGGAGATGGTCTCGGTAATACTATAATGGGATTATTTTCAAGAATGGCTCCAAAAGTGGCTCCGCTAGTAAAACAATTATCAATGAAAGCAATTGATGTTATCCGAGATAAGGGTATTAGCGCTGTTGGTGATCTTGCCGGGAAGGCATTTTCAGCCGCTAAGGATAAACTAACAGCGCTAGTTCGACGTGGAAAATCTTCCAGATTTTCAACAAAACCTGGAAATGCTAGCATTTCTAGAATTACTTCACTACCATCTACTGAGGTTATGCCTGCGCGGGTTAGTAAAATAATAAATAATGCAGTAGATGAAAAACTACAGTCGTTGATAACTAACGCCCAGGATAACATAACAGCAAATATGATAGCGGGAAGTGGCTTTAAAAGTACTAAAGCATTTTCTAATTCAAAGAATTTCCGACGTCGGTGAATAATATTTTCTCAAAAATCATCACTAGAATTGCTAGCATTTCTTATACTTGTATTAGAAACACTTGTGTTAGAAACGCTTACGTTTCTGGTTATATTTATTTGGACAGGATTTCCAATTGTTATAGTTATTGAAATACTTGTATTTTCTGAATTTTCGATGGTTTCAGTTGTATTAGAAACACTAATGTTTCCACTTGAATTTCCTATACTAGTGTTAGAAACACTAGTGTTAGAAACACTAATATTTCTGGTTATTTGAATAGGATTCTCAGTTGTTATAGTTATTGAAATATTTGTATTTTCGATTTGATCTTCGTTATCTAGATTTGTTTTCATCAGCAACATTATTAATATACCCAACTAAATAATTAATTTAACATAATATTATTTTTTTTTATTTTCAATTCTGTATTTTGCATCGATTTTGAGTGATTTCACCTCTCAGAAATGCTAGCGTTTCCGATTTCTAATTTAGACCATCGGATATATAATAAAAATGTTCAAACAGAACCCTGATGTTGCATTTGACATGGACGCCCCAGTACTTAAAGATGATTCTGTACGTGATTATCAATTTTTTGCTTATCACGCAGTGCAACCTAATCTTCGGTCACGAATTGAACTTCAAGTTCATGATACTAGTAAATACTTTTTACCCGCTGAAGCCTTTATTGAAGTCGAAGGTGAACTTTTACAGCATGATGATACACAATATCCAGCTGATACTCAAGTCGGTTTTGTCAATAATGGTATCATGGCGTTATTTGAAAGTGCAAGATATCTCATTGATGGAAAGGAAATTGAGTCGATAGAACGTGATGTTGATGTAGCAACAACAATACTAGGGCTAGCAAGATATTCCGACGATTATACAAGATCGGCCGGTCCCTCTATGATGTTTGCAAAGGATATTAAAAATACCACTGGGAAGAATCCATTTGTTGTAGGAAGACCAAAAAATCATGCTGGTGCCGCTGGTGCTGATGTCGAGGATATGATTATAAACGCTGATCCTAATTTCAATCTAGGAGCTGCAACACGTATGTCAATGTTGGAAGGGGGGCGCAGATCATTTTCATGCGCGATTCCACTACATCATATATTTGGATTCTGTAGAAATGTCCGAAAAGTTATCTATGGAGTGAAACATACTATAGCGGTTGTGCGAAAAGGTACTGACAATGATGCAATTTGGAGGATTCCAGCAGATGCTCTAAACCCAAATGCTGATGCCGGTAAAGTCGTTTTAACAAAACTATCACTTTGGATGCCAGTGCTGACTCCATCGTTGTCAACAGAACCACGTTTACTATCATTTATGGATCAAGGGGGGAAGAGATTATTAAGTTGGCTAACAATGAGTACAGATGTTGTACATTCAACTACTAACGGCATATTTACGTGGAACCTGGCATCAAAACAGGTTATTACAGCTCCACGTCATATTTTTATTGCGCTACAGGATACTGCGAGATTAGGTAATCAACTCACCTCCCATATGATATTTGATCAATTAGGTGTCACTGACGTCTCGCTGAGAATAAACGGACAACAAGAACCATCCGAGGATATACAACTTAATTACGGTCAAAACCTTATTGCACGAGTTTATCATCGGTTGCTTTCGTATATGGGACGTGATCAAAATGTCGATACTGGTCTACAAATATCACAGTTGGATTTTAGTACTCTTTATCCAATTTATTACTTTTCGTTGGAACATCTTGACTTAATGAGACAGTCCGTCGTTGATATACATTTCCGAGCTCGTGTAATTCGTGGTATTATTAATTATAGAGCTATTGCTGTCATTCTCAGCGACAAATCAATGATACTTGAAGGTGTTGGAGGAAGAATGAGACTGGTAGATGCACCAGTGGAAAATATTTGATTGTAAATTGCTTTGCAATTTCAGAAATGCTTAAAAATTGCTGTGCAATTTGAATTTCTAATTTAGAATCAATCTGTTTTGTATAATGTCGTATAGTAATATCAATGTTACGTTGACACCTGGTCAGATAAAAAAATTACAATCCAAATCAGCTAAGCAATGTGGAACCACAATAACACTGAAACCTAATCAAATGAATGGCGGAGGGAATAAACTATCGCTGACGAAAACTCAGACTAATCATTTTAATAAAGCGCTGAAAGAAAAAAAAGGAGTTCAGGTTACTCTTTCTACGAGCGCGATTAAAAACATGGAAAAGACTGGTGGTATATTCCCGTTGTTAGGGTTGATTCCAGGGTTGATTGCCGCAGCAGCCCCAGCGGTGGCGAAGGCGGCAGCGTTAGGAGCCGTTGGTACCGCGGCAGGAATGGCACTAAAGAAAGCAACAGGCGGATCCGTCCGTAGATCCACTCGTGGATCTGGTAAAAAAAAAGGAAAGGGTCTAAGACTACCAGGAACCCCGTATTCATGGTACAGCGGAAAGGGTCTTCGAATTCCAGGAACGATATAGTTCCGAAATCTTCGATTTCCAAATCTGTGGTTCCTATGTCCAATTTTGATTTAATTGATGCCGCTAAAAAACTAGCGATAAAAAACTTCAGAGGTGTTTTTATGAGAGATCAGTTACCGACACAACCAAATGATATTGAAACCGGTATTATTAATCTAGATAACAGCGATGGACCTGGAACACATTGGGTTTGTTACGCGATTGATCCTCGTGGGATTGTTTATTTCGATTCATATGGATTAGCGCCGCCAAAAGAATTTATGCGTTATATTAAGAAATTTAAAAGATTTCCAATTTTTTATTCTACACTACCAACACAAACGTTGAATGACCCACCAATATGCGGTCGAGAAGTATTAAATGTCCTTAATGCTATTTCGAAAGAATCTTTAAAACCACCTCATGTAGTGGTAAATGAGTATACTAGCGGTAGAAACGCTAGCGTTTCTCGGATTAGAAATCCATAGGATTTAAATGATAATAAGATTTCTATAATAATGATTGATATTTGGGGACGACCTTTATCATCGCTGAAAAAACCTGATAGTGGAGTTGAAACTGTTGATAACAAGGATGTTAAAAAACTAATAGAAGATGAAATAACTGAAATGTTGAATCTAGCAAATGTTGATCCTGGTGAAATAGTTGTTTTTCAAGATCGTCAGGGTAAGTTGAAAAGTAGTAATATCTCTCTTAATGATATTTTGGTTAAACAACGAGACGCAGCAGAGGATACTATCGCGTTATTTTCTGATGGGGTAAACTCAAACCAGGTGTACTTGTTTCAACGATTACGGATAAATTAGCAGCATACGATAACACGGTGAATTCATTAAAATCACTAAGCGATAAATATGACGATCATATAATTGTATTTGATCAGTTTAGTGAAACACAAAGAAATACAATTGACCAAATTGACAAACCCATACTAGAATTTTTTAGAAATCCACCAATAACCACACCAAAACTCACCTTAATAAAAGATTCTATGTTAGAACTAGCAACTCTTCAATCTGAATATGAAAAACACACGAAACTATTTATGACGTTTCGTAAAAACCTCATGGACAAGTTTATTGGGAGCCCATTTGATAAAATTGAAATAACACTTCCCGATATTAAAAAATCCATCGATGAGCTTAAAACATTCAACAGCGCAATAAGGGATGATGCAATGAGAATGATAAACGTTGTTGAAAAAGTAAAAATTCCTCATGATAAATCTATCGTCAACAACGTAGTACACACGATTCAACACGGATCATATACGTGGACACCTACAAATAACATTTTAAACATAGCCGCAACCGTAAAGGGTATTTATCGATTAACAATAATATCACCGACTCAATTCGATATATCATCAAGTAGTTCATCTGGAGTCAATAATACGATATCAACGATAATCGACAAGGATACAACTGAACAATTCACGATAAAAAATACAGATAAAAATCTAGTCAAGGTTTCAGTAACGTGGTACGTAGTGGATTTAAGTAAACAATTAAATTGAAAATGCTAACGCTTTTAAAATAAAATGACCCCATCATCGAATCAGTATCGCTATGATCAAGTCAGAGAATTTCAAACTAAACTCAGTTCTCTCTGTGAGGAGTATCAAATAAAAATAAAAAAATACCAACGAAGAATAACCGAAGTTGATGTCACTGTGTATTCAGTATCGGGAATAATCACCGCGGCTGGAATAATACTGTCTTCGGTTACTATGATTGCTCCGGTTGTAGTACCAATAGTTGTTTCTTCGAAAGCTACAATTGCGGGTATATTAACCGGGATCACAAAAAAACTATCATCGTGTAGCCAGAGTAAACTACACAATTATGTAATAAAATTTCACATTGCATCTGCCGGTTACTCGCAATTATCCTCGTTGATATCATCGTCGTTGGATGACACAACAATATCAGATAGCGAATTTTCAACGATGGCTCAATTGTATAAATCAACAATGCTGAAATTAGAGCAGAATAATAATAATAATAATGTCGTCGCAAGAACTACTTCAACAAATAGTAACAAATACAACACCGGTGAAAACAAGCATGATATCAATAACATCAATAAACCCTGAATTCAGTGTGAATTTTCCAATTCCCGTTCCCGTGAGCGAGATCGCATTAGCAAAACTACGAGTATATCATAGCTGGCCTAATATTAGATCGAAAGCATTTGGTGGTCAACAACCGAATAATTCCTTGGTATTTGCAAACAAGAATCGTGAAGACGGAACACTAGATTGGCAGGTTGTTTCTATGCCAACAGGATCATACCAAATAGAACAGATCAATGCTGAATTTCAACGCAGAATAAAATCTCTCACCGGAAAAGAATCGAAAATCGCTATAACAGTTCATGAACCAACACTATCATCTGCGATCGAGATAAATACAGAAGGATACGTTGTAGATATTTATCAGAGTTCTATAAGATCAGTGTTAGGATGGCCTGAATTACCACCGGATAACTCGCGAGAAAATTCGAAGGATTTTCCACCCGAACCTAAAAAATCCGATTATGTCACCGACAAAATAAAACCCGTCAATGAAGTCAAGAGTTATCAAGATTATGCTCCTAATAAATTCTTTAATAAAGAAATTTTTGAATCAATTTATGTTCCTCTCATTAACGGAAATTTCACAGCAATGAATAACGATTTTTCACTACTGCTAATATCTATTAAATCCGGCTCTCTCACCAAGGATGAATTTATGAACGTCGTAGAAACGGGTAATAAAATCATCGACGATATGAAAATATTTCACTCGAAAATTATTCAAGAAGTATTAAATGAAGAGATCTTACATGATAAGTTTGCGGATCTATACAATATTAATAAAACGGAGATTAAAGATTTTAAAATCCCTGGATATAACCCAGATAAACTAAAGAAACAACTTGACGATGCTATTAATATTGGGTTTAAAAGAATCCACGATAATTGGAAAAAATCAAAGAATCCTACAGAAAATATTCTGAAATTTAATAATGATCCAGAAGGCGGCGGTAGACATATTGCTCCGAACAATGTGAATATTTCAACAGTGATTGCGCTCAATTTAGTATGTGATGTTATTGAAGGAAGCTATCAAATAAATCTCGAACAATCAAATCAAGCTCAGCAGGGTTATATTTTATACTCATTTGCACCAACAGCTCCTCCAGGATTTTTAATTATTGAAAATCCAACTAATCCTGTCTACATGCAATGCCATAATAATTTATTAACAAGAATTAATTTTAAACTCACTGACCAATCTAATAATCTGATTGATTTACGAGGTGAGGTTTTGCAAATTAGTTTGTTTGTGAAATCTTAAGGACTTGATCAAATATTTAATTAGCGCATTAGCAGCCGAGGAGGTGAACGTCAACTAAATGGCGTCTTTTTTTTTACCAAATGGACCCTTCTAGTTAATATTTATTAGAAAGGTCTATTTGACAAATTAAGACTTCCTAGTAAATATTAACTAGAAGGGTTTATTTGACAAATTGAGAACTTCCTAGTAAATATTAACTAGAAGGGTTTATTTGACAAATTGAGAACTTCCTAGTAAATATTAACTAGAAGGAAGCATCATTGACGCCTAAAAAGTGTGGTCTGTTCACATTTGACAAATTAGGACTTCCTAGTAAATATTAACTAGAAGGGTTTATTTGACAAATTGAGAACTTCCTAGTAAATATTAACTAGAAGGGTTTATTTGACAAATTGAGAACTTCCTAGTAAATATTAACTAGAAGGAAGCATCGTTGACGTCTAAAAAGCTGGTCTGTTCACCCACTCTGCTGCTTTCGCTGATCGTTTTATGCTGTTGTTGTTGTTGTTCAGTAAGAGTTTTTATTTGTTGTTCATAATTCGGACACTGACTTAAAAGTTCTTAAAGTTGTTTTTGTTGTTGTTGTTGTAAATTATACTTACCAATCATCGTTTGCATTGTTTTTTTCTTCAATCTTTTCATGTCCGCTATTTCAGCTTGTAATTTTACAAACTCGTTTCGGATTTTCAAAACTTCTTCTCGTGCTTGATTGGTCTCATCTAGTAATTGTTTAGCTGTTTCAGTTAATTTTTTACCAGCTTGAGTGCCAGCTAAACCACCAGGAAATTTCTTATTAACAGAAACGTCTGTCCAAATTTTATACAACCTTGTCAGTTCAATTCCGTATTTGCTAGCGATGCTAATCGGTTTCTCCTTTCCTCGTAACGAAATAATATTATTTAGATCAAGATCTGATAAATATTTTACTTTGTTAGGCATGTAAATATATTATTAAAAATCAAAAATTTTGAAAAAAAAATAAAAAGTCTAGCAATGATAAATAATTGTATCAGTAATTATGATCGATAATTCCGGGCGTTGTAGTATAAAATTATCCGCAGTGAATCGAATGAGTAATTATGACAGATAATCATATACAGGTAATTGCGTGGTAATTATATCTTCGGAATTAATAGTCGGCGATTACCTAATCGCTGTTATTGCTGGATTTAGCTCACCGAGCCCTAAAAAATCACTTATTGCTACTGCGATAATTATTCGTCATATTTATTCGTCATATTTATTCGTCATAATTACTCATCATGATTACGTAGCAAAAAAACATTTTTTATTCATAATTACCGCGTTAATTACTCGATTACTCATCGATGAAAACAAATTACAACGGCGAATTCAAAACCTTCTCCAATTCGGCATTAACAGATTTAGCTTGTTGACGTTCATTGTATGTTCCTTTGAGAGAATCTTCAATCGACTTAATTATTCTACCCACTGCAACAAACAACGCCAATTTGTCTCGGTTTTTCAAAAGCACCTTTGTACGTGCCTCGACAAAAAGTTTTATAATTCTGTATTTGTTTCGATAAGATGGTTTTCTCTGTTCTCTCATTGATGTAACACCAAGATTTTCTTGTTCAAGCCAATCAGATGTAAATGTGTTTCCGGCAGGAGCATATAGTGCAAGTTTATCAAGTTCGTCAATCAACCGAGCAATATTTTCATCGTTCATATACTTATAGGAAATCTTCTGTCTAATTGTACATATCTTTCGAACATATTTTATTGATATAAAAAAGAAACCCAGCAATGAAACCGTTTTGAGTATGCGGCAAGTGTTATATCATCGGCGACTTTTTTATAGATGATTTATCAATGTCGTAATATTTTCCAGCAGAATATGTTGAAGGGAAATATTGCTCCGTTGTGTCCATGACAGCTATGACTGGTCTCCGATATTGTAATCTGACTTTTGGTTCAATATTAAGACTATTTAGTTGTGGGGTTACAACACGAAGATTGTCCAATCTGTTATCGAGTCTGTCCCGGTTAATATGATCTATGACTAAACCGGGTGGAATCAACCCGTAAAAACATTCATAAATAAATCTACTAGATAAAAATGATTTTCTTTTTCCGTTGTATCTAAAACTGATCCGCATATATCCCATATTGTTAATGTGACCAATATTTTTCTTTAATCGCCGATGTCGTATGATCTCGCACCGAGAAGCCTCGTATTAAACGTAAACAGGGTGAGATACAAATATATTTTGATCCATATATTAATTGGGCAGAATTCGTGAATGGTTTTAGTAATTTCCGGTTATATAGTCATATTCGTCATATACAATTCCGTATTTGCGTCGATAATATCTAACAAATTCACGAAATCGTTTACCACCACATTCAGCACATAGTCGAGTTTTTCCTCGAACATCACATTGACATTTGATACACTTTACCATTTCGGGAGAACCGTTTTTAATTTGTTGATTATGCGTTGCGCAATATTCCCCAACACATCTTCGAGAACATATCCCATTATCGTTTTTCCATAACCATTTACGTTTATTTTGTGCCATTACTATATTATATTAGCAATCAAACATTCAATTGACGATTTGTTTCGTTAATATATAAATGAAACAGATTTACAAGATAAATTTGGATGTGGAATCTGTACGAGTAAAAATCAAATACGACCTAGATGGGAAAATATCACCAACTAGGTATAAATATAGAATCGTTAGAAGTATCCGTGAAGCAGAACGTCAACATCAGTTAAATGGTGCCGCATATACATATTCGACGTTTTTAACAAATTTTAACGATAACACAATGACGTTGAAACGTGCCGCAGATATATTATCACATATCGATTTTACTAACAACAACAAGTACACGTTAGATGTCATTTACACAACATTTGAGAAAAAAATGTTTCGACGAGAACGAAAACAACTAGATGAACAAATAAAATATTGTCAACGATTAAATCAACCTGAACAAGTCAATCGACTACTTGAACAAAACGCACCTACGTGGAAGATATTTCATCATCGCAGAAGAGTAACATACAACGGTGGATTATTCATATTAACGAAGCATACAAAACCTGGGACGCTAGTTGGTATACACTATCAATATTACAATGTAGCATATCCATTTAATTTAATCACATATGGGATATTTCCCGTGGGAGTTCCAAACGACAACGAAGTTGCAGGAATGAAATTATCTACAACGTTAAATTGTGTAACTGAACAAGTAATAAAACATTTTAATGCACGAAAAAGAGGCTCAGGTCTTACTGAAAATCGAGCTAATAAAATTGCCGCATGGAATGAATACATCGACGAGAAAGGTATCGGTGCAACAAAACACGATGTGGCCGAGTTGGAAAAAAAGTTAAAAATCACAATTGTTGTGAAAATGCTTCCAGGGAGAATATTTTATAGTTCTGGTTGCTACCGTAAAGCAGGAACCCCCATGGAGATCATTGATCACAATTTTCATGCATGGGGGATCAACGAAGGGGATTTCCCTGAAAATAAAATTATTAAATATTACAACGACGAGGGGATGTTCGATTGGATCCACAACAACTACACCGACACGGTAAATGTGTTGTTGTTTTCAAGCGATGGTGGCAAATATGATCAATTTGTTATATCAGCCGGGGAGATTTATCGGAAAGAATCACTGCAACAACACATGGAAGAATTTGCCAGCAAATACCTCAGTGATGCAGCGGAAATTACAAAACTCACTCAAACGAGTTTTACAATTTCATCAATTGCGGCTCAATTTGCCAGGGAAAAAACTTGTGGAAACCAACTAAGAAAAAATTCATTGAAAATACACGGGCAAGTTGTATCGAATATGGCCACGGTGGGTTGTGGAACACACAATATGATTTCAACGATATGATGTCCGTGGATATAATTGCATGTTATCCAGGAAGTTTTCTCGGTGGTGGTGAATGTAATAAATATTTTAAACAATTTGGACTACCAACCCACCGAATGGTACAAAGAGCTGTTAATGGACCGTTACCTGATTATGATCTAACAGGATTTGCTGAAGTGGTTTGGTTTAAAATACCCGATGAACTACATCCAGTAACATATTTATGGCTTGGACGGCATTTACATGAAAAAAGATGGGCTCCGACAGTATTACTGAGGTGGGAACTAGATAGTGGTGTATTAACAGATTTAACTGTATCTGAAATAATATTCAGTTGTGATAAAGAAACTTCAGTTTGGCTACCCACACCAGATTGTTTTCCCCGATACGATATGGAATTTCTTCGCAATGCAATAACAAGCGAATGTAAAGGGGAAATGCCACTGAGGATGAAACTCGCAGACGCAAAACTGCCAAATTGGTTTTAGATCCCGGTGAATTAAACTGTATAATTGATGATGCGGTATCTAAAGGAGTATGTTACCGACAAACTGCCGCACAATTATCATCAAAGAACAACTTGGAACAATTGTAGAATATTTCAACGATGAAATGCCACAATATACCCATTTAAGATCATTTATGCTCGCATATACGACTATAAATCTTCTCAGTATGGTAAATCTGTAACAGAATTGTTACCGAGTGGATGGTGGATTAAATGAAAAACACAAACACAATGTGTGAAAGATAATGTAAATTTATGAAATAAATTATTAATGAAAAATAATGATATATCAACACAAAACTCATGCATTCAACCCACAATATTGCTACACAACTATTCACAATTCAAAAATAAATTAAATATTAATACGAAATAAAACACAGATACAAAGGAATCTCTTGGACTATACACAGATCCAAGGAACCTTTACAAAAGTTATATTACCGCAAGTATAAATTGCGATAACAAATACAAAACATCAAACTATACTATCGCACGTATGGATTGCGACAACTAGCACGAACATATACATGTATTTAATCAAGCTGCTAACTTTTATTGAGATTCATGTAATCCCTTGAAATACTACTGTGATTTGAAGTAACTATGTAAATATAACAATGTATTCAATTGTACTACAATTGCAACACACACATGTGTCTCGACCCTGTATAACCGTACGATTCACCAACTGTTGAATCGCCGCCCAGCTTCCCCGAATACCTAGGGTTGACCAATACTTTTATCGGCCGTTCGCACTTCACGGATCCACCACAGTTATACGTACAAAAAGCATACAGCATCTACTAGAACCAACGTTCCCAAATACCTAGATGGCACCCCGGATGTTTACACCTCTAGACAGCTCCGACACTCGGACTTCTAGATTTCCGGATATTTACACATCACGACAGATGTAGACGGACAGACAATCCAACAGACAGTCAGATATCTCAATTCGATCGCACAATTAAACAGCACAATTACGGCACAATCGATCACATTCAGCTACAATTCAGAGACATTCAGAGACGTTCAGCTACAAATCAGAGACGTTCCGCTACAATATCAGAGACGTTCAGCTACAATTCAGAGATGTTCCGCAACAAATCAGCTACGATATCAGAGATTCTCCGCTACAATATCAGCTACAATTTCAAAGATGTTCTGCAACAAATCAGAGATGTTCCGCAACAAATCAGACGTTCCGCTACAATATCAGCTACGATATCAGAGATGTTCCGCAACAAATCAGAGACATTCAGAGACGTTCAGCTACAATTCAGAGACGTTCAGCTACAATATCAGAGACGTTCCGCTACAATATCAGAGACGTTCAGCTACAAATCAGCTACGATATCAGCTACAATATCAGAGACGTTCCGCAACAAATCAGAGACGTTCCGCAATAAATCAGCTACGATATCAGCCCTTTGGCTGGAGATAGAATGACGAGCTATCTTTCCTGTGATAAGATACTTTTGAACTCATCATATTTATCAGAAATATTCTGCCTTATATATCCTCAAATAGGTGAGCAGAATTCACGGCAAAATTACCGTGCACCCCGTGATTCTAATGTTCCTGGCTTCAAGTGATTCGAAGTCAGGCACATGCAAATCGTTACACGCCGTTTACCTTGAAACCACTTATTCACCCCAGGTAACGCATGTACGACGAAACAAAAAAAAATGGTGAAATTAGTTTGTAATTCAAGAAGAAATAAATTCAATTTTCGCCTAATTCTGTGACAAAATCGATTTTCTGACATTGCAGTGAGAGTTGCAACTGACTCATTTTATTACGATAAAAAATATCACGATGTCGTTGAGAAGTATCACGGTGATGGTACAACATGAGGAACATGGCGTGTCAAACATGAAGAACTATACCAATATCGGAAACACGCAGATATCGATGATTTACCAGAGAATCACAGCGGTGTAATCGAAAAATCATCAACATGTCCGAGTATACACGACCCCGTTGCACGATACAAACTTGTATACTTGAACGGCCCAGGTGGATGCGGAAAAACAACTAGAGTGAAGGAATCATTTCTTGGAGCTAATCTAATTGCGCTAACCCCAACTCATCGCCTTGCTAGAGATTTTAGCGAAAAGGGAATCCCAGCATGTACATATCATAGATTTTTCAGATATAGTGGAGGTGAATGGACCCCATCACGAATGGGAACTAAAATTGTTCCCGATGTGGTATTGTGGAATGAAATTTGTACTGTGCCAAAAAAAGTAATAAAAATGTTTCTTGAGTGGCTAAATACAAAAAATACCACTGTGGTGTTATGTGGAGATCATGGACAGCCACCACCATTTACAGGGTTATCTCCACATTGTTGGTTAAAACTTCAAGTTGATTATTACGAATTAATGACAATTCACCAGAGATCTCTTGATACGGAGTTATCCACGTTGAAAGCTGCAATTAGATGTACAAGTAATAAAAATCAAGCTGAACAGTTACGACAGGTAATACCCGAAACACCATTAGATGAATTTTACATCTGGAAACCATCTGATATAGTTGTAGCTAGTAGAAAAGCTACCAGAGATATTCTTGTGAGAAATTATTTTTATCTTCATGAGAACAAATTTCCTAACGAACCCGTTCCGCTATGTTATCGACCTAAAGATACTAGACGACAAAATATCCTTGTGGATGTACCAGGACGGCAACAACAACAAGAACTTGTATTAAATGACATAGTTGAAGTTGATTTATCTGTAGTTAGAGACGCAATAAATGCAATTAATTCTCCGTGGGGGTTAGGATATGCTACAACGATACATTCATCACAGGGATTAACTATCACAGATACGGTCATGTACATTATTGATGATTTTATCGAATGGGATAATTTAATTTATTTGGCTGTGTCACGAGTACGAAAAATAAATCAACTTAGACGAGTCGCAGTTACACTACCACAACTACAATCATGTTAGATTTTTCGGTGGTAATTGAATATCATCTGGAATAACTTGAAGTTGTTCTCGAGTAAAACTTCGCTGAGGTGGAGTTGGATCCAATTTCTAATATTGTTGGTCTGTGTGCAGCTGATACCGCAGAATATATTTTATGGGCGGTAATACTCCATATAGGATCTGTAGATCGTCTAACACCGCCTTGTAATTCACCAAGTTCATATAAATATCTTACAGTAGCGTTCCACGGCAATGGCGTATCACTAGTTAGTGTTTTTTTTTCCTGGTATATATTTTTTTGTGATCGCGGAAGCTGGTTTATCATTTATCGATGAAGTGTTCTGATTGTTAAGTGATGAAATCACCTTAGGGAGTCATTTAGCCCATTCACGAGATATATCTTGTTGAATAAATTTTTTTGCAGTTTGATAATAAAATAATTTATCAGCAAGGGTTTTATTAAATCGTTCAACAATTGCTTGATCACGATGAATTGCAGTATGTCCTCGTCGAATTACAACGTTATGCTGGGCCATTAACGATGATACATCCCCGTATAACTCTCTACCGGGATCAACCTGTAACAAATTTGGCCAACGTAAAGGGCCTTTTTGACAAATTTTTTAAAACGCCGCAGCGACCTCAGATGATGATTTTGTTGATAGCGGCAACGCCTCCTTTTATCTGCTGGCGACATCAACAACTGTTAACGCATATTTGTAAACTCGTTTTTGTTTATCATGTGGCAAATATAAAATATCAGCCTGATGAACCTCATTTACAACATGAACATCAAACGATCCATATTTGATTGATGTTGGACCGGGTAGATACATTTGCCATATTGCTTGTCGGGATAACCAATCCGCAGCGACATCAAGCGATACTTTAGCGGCGCTAGATAATTTGTTAATAGCGGATTTACCCATGTAATATCCTGTCGGAGAATAATAAATTTTCTCCATGTTATATACTTGCACCAAACAATAATTTACCTTTCATGGCAGATTTAACAAACAATGAAGCCAATGTTTCTTTAAAAGATTTTTCCGGAATAGCATTAATTGCATGAATTAATTTCACATCAGCGAGATGTCTATGTTGTAAATCGCCGCTACGATAAGCAATATCATGTATTCGACATGCTTCATCGATAGCGTTTATCGGAAATTCACCACGTCGAGGTTGATCATTATCATCAAGTCGAATATCTAATCGTGTCCCTGTTCCACAGTAGCTATATCCTGGAAGGTGCTTTTCTCAGGGTTACTTTTCCCATGGAGTTCCTGGGAGTTTTGACAATTTTCCAGCGATGTCACCTCCGTGGCTTTTTTTTTAAAGTCCCATCGCCGACTTTGTCAACAGAAACAAATTTAAAATTGTTTCGACCACAAACTTCACACCTACCAGCAAGTGCAGATCTGTTATTTTTTTTAGTGACCGTTGTTTGATCAGTTGTACGAGTACGTGTGCGACATTTTACACAATATAGATCCATAATAATATTACGTTATATCTAATGGAAGTAATTGACTTTTCCGCTTTGAAAAAACGACAACAAGCAAAACATCACCCAATGTTGCCAAACTCAATCAGAGGTTTTATTGTAGGTCCGTCAGGGTGTGGTAAAACAAAATTGTTACTCACGTTGGTGATGAAATATACCAATTGGGATAAATTGTATTTAGTGTCGCCTTGTGCAGATGATCAACACTGTCACCAGGTGTTAAAAGACTTTAATGAAACTGCGTCGTCCAATATAGGATATAACGTTGTTGAATTTATCACAGATGTAGCCGAAGCACCACACGTAGATGACCTTGACGCAGCTATCAACAACATGATTGTATACGACGATGTAATGTTGGATAAACAAACAAATCCCGCGATGATATTTTCGCGAGGTCGTCACAAGCACGCTGATATGTTTTATTTGACTCAACGCTACACACAAATTCCCAAGGTAATCAGAGATAATTGTAATCTGCTGTGTATGTTTAACGGTGTTTATACACATACATGTCGAAATGTTTGGCAGACATGGTGCCACTATATGGATATTAATAAATTTCGAAATTTCTTCAGTGGTGCTCAATCGACCCCACACGGATTTGTTACAATACATTTACATGAACCTGTAACACGTTATCGTATCAGACTCGATCGAATATTCGGTTGAAAAAATTGTTGTCAGTGATGAAACTATTTTTTCATACCGTTGTGAACAACATTTTGAGGTCCAGACCGCACCCAAATTTGATAGGGTTCAGCACCGGTGTGATATTTGTTTGTGATATTTTTGTGATATTTTTTTAGAACCTTTATTTCAGCAATCTGAGGCTTCTATGATGATTTATTGTTGTGGTACCTTCAGATCGCGCTAAATAGTTGGTGGGTTCAGCCTTACTGCTGCTACTGCCCTGAAAGAATAGTTCCCATGGGACATAAACCCTAGTGAATGTAGAACATAAACCAGCTGTTGGTGTATATCAGTTCTAATCCAGTGTGGAATATCTGATTACTTTTACTGTCAATTGATATTTCAAAGCTAGTTAGATTAACGCTTACATTACATATACTACTACTATAATGGCGACTATTAACGCAGTTGCTATTCAAAATACTCATTTTTTCATCACGTTTTGAAAATGCGATAATAACTGATCAATTATAAAGTTGGGATAGAGATGAAGCTGGTCAGTTACTGATCTATATAACCCCATTACCACCGCCACCGAATACAAGTAATGCTAGTTGATTAAAGGCACTACTGTAACAATGTGAATTTTGTAAGATTTTCTTGGAACACATAATTGAGTAAACGATGCAGATACCAGGGTGACACATAACCATTTTAGGTTGATGTATGTGATTTGGCACTAAATTAAATCCATGGCAGGGGGTTAAAGGTATGGTATTTTATTGTTTCTGGCGCGGCCATTATTAATTCGTAATGAGTTCCGTCCGATAACTGTATCATGTTGACGGGGAAAGCTTTGGCTATTTGTCAAGAATGCGAAGGGTTGAAAATACAGGATTTGTACTTGCTGAAATATTTTTCAGTAGTTGAACTTTGCAGATATCGGTTTATTAAGAATGAGGGATAGGTTGTGAAACCAAGAATGTTCTTTGTTAATTTGACGGTGAAATAAACCTAAATTCCCGATTGGCTAAGGTAGCAATTAAAGGGATATTTCCATGCGGAGCTTCGTGTTGTATAAATGTATTACGCTGTACAATTAGTCAATCTAAGAATTGCGCGAGACGAAGATCTTGGCTCCATGAGCAGGGTGTACTCCCTTGTAAAGATTGTCAAAGGTATGCATAGTTGGAAGCATTTAAGAGGAAAAAGACCAAAAGAGTAAAAATACGATTGTGTAAAAGTATAAAAGAGAGCAAGGTAAGGTGACTAAGTTTCATAAATGTTTCTTTGATAAGTATCTGAAGATAATTGTTTGAATTTATTTAGGTTCATAAAACATTTTATGAGTTTAGGATAAGTGTTTGGATTCAATTATCTTTGATGTTGTATGACTCATGTATTCTAAGAATTTAATACATTATTTTCTTGATAGGAGTCTTCAGATAATTATTGAATTTATTAATTTATATGTCATAAGAATCATGTATACAGGGAATTGATATTATTATCTTTAGAGGATTGTAGTTAATATAAGGAGCTCATTTTGTTAAATTCATTTGTATAACTAATATGCGAAATCTCTTCACCTATGAGCTAGTTAGTCTATTAGCATTGGAGTCATAGTAGGGACCATACAGTTTTATTTTCGACGTATGTGTGAGAACGATAAGTTGTAAAGCGCTTAAATGAGTTACTGAAAATGAATTCATGTTTCGAATATCCAGCTAAAAATGATCTTTTGAAGTCCAAATTAATTAAATGTTCCGTATAAATTTCAGATCCATAAATGCACTGGTCCGCCAAGATTTGTGACGTTGTCAAAATGGTGCCGTCAAGAACCCCCTTGAATTATTCACAATAGTTCCAAAGTAATATTATTATATGCTCATTTTTTTCTCCGTTGACTTTACATGATCAGAATCGAGCAGTATTTCCCCATACTTAATCCACGTGCAACTGATTGCACTCAAGAAAATAGTTTCTATTGTAAACAAACAATGGACGCAGACGCCAGTACTTTTGACTTATTTTATTTTTCTGTGGATGAAGTTAATCAACTGTTTGAACCATTTGATAGAAGAGATGCGAAATTTGAAAACGTGTATGAATTCATCGAATCACAAAAGAAACTTTCAACAAAGCAGGTGACTGAACGTGATATTAAAATGTGCAGCGATGGCTGTATGATAGCAAGCGTGAGACACGCTGCATTTAAAATATCATTCCAACACTTTGAGTTGTAAACAAATCATGTACACTCGCGTGGTATGATCTTTACGTTTTGGTTGATTAAATTTATTTTTGAATGAACTAAAGCAAATAGTTCGTGGACTGCCACATACCAGCCGCTTTGGCACATTACTCGTTAACTTTTTTGATACAATGTTTCAGATTTAGGCTGACTATACAGTAGACGTCAGAAAGGATCCTTACAAATAACATACAAGTCACAAGGTAAAAACCGTCTAGTATAGATGGTAATAAGAATGGCAAAACAATATACTTACAATTTTAAATCCTGAATTTCCTCAAAATGTACTTTCTTAGTTCTGCAAATCCAAATTACATTAGACATGTCATAGGTTCTCAATCTTGATTACACATTCGAAATTGTACTGTAATAACTAATATTGAATAAAAGTGCAATTACATCCTCCTTACCGCACTCAAAATTATATAAGCATTAAATTCCAAAGCGTCTTTTTGATAATTGTAATTGAAAGACTTTCTATTTTTTCCACATTATGATTTCAAACATTCAATGACAGAAACAGAAACATATTTGCAGATGTCAACATTCTTTTCCCTCGCTTCTTCAAACCGATGTATTTCATGTAGAATTGTCACATATAAATCCAGTCCATAATCACGAAATTTCGTGGAATCGAAAACAATACCAAAATCTATTCATCCCAGATAAAATGGAAAAGTTGTTGCAATGCGCACTCATTTACAAGATGACTCTAATTTTCAATTCTAACTAGACATGCCATTTTCTTTCTAAAGTTATGTCGAGCGCGTGACTAAATTCAAATTTATCTCGGCGGAGTTATGACCGCAGTAATAATGATATTGTGTAATGATGAATCTGCGCTTGTGTTTTTAGTTTTGGAATACGGCATATATTCAGTTACTTTGTTTCTTTTAGTGCATTTTGTTAACATAATTAAAAATTAGGTAGAGTAAGAAAATGAGCATGTAATAAAAAGGTTACTGCATTTGTATGGAAAAAAATGAACTCGTTTTGTCGGATGGTCGTGCAGTAACCATCCGAAAAACTCGTTCATATTTTCCCATACAAATGCAGTAACCTATACTTATAGACCAAAGCGCACTTTCTGTTTCCATTGAATAATCCAAACAAATGTTTTCCTCTCAAAAAATATCCCAATACAACATAAAACACGTCTGCAGACTTGATGTTACAAAACGAACAAAAGAAATAAGATATAAGAAAACTGCCCAGTCCGAGATTACTTATATACAGGCGAGAAGGTAAAACATGCATATCATCCCTACTACATACATGACAAATAGCAAATTTCCAATTTTGTAAACTTACTCAAATGATTTAACCCGTCCAGTGAAAGTTAACTTAAATTTTCTAAGATACCGCCTAAACGACTTGTCCTTCAGAAAAAGCCATAATCTCCTAAAAATATTTACTAATAATTTTACGAGTAACTGTTTAATTTAATTTAATTTGTTTGTTAGTTTTTAATGTATTCATTTTTTTCATTTGTTAAACCTTACAAAGCTTGTTGTCTTCACTCTTTCCTATTACTTATTTTAAGAGCATTGGGTGCTCGTCCCCGAATACAAATATTGCTAAAATATTTCAGAAAACTTTGTTTTTGAAATTTAATTCTCATAGTTTCGAAAAGTTTTAAATCCCAAGTATTATTTCACATTTTAGAAATCTTTAATGAAATCAACAAGCTTTCTACAGTGTCATCAAAAGTGGAGATCTTTCTTTCAAATACTACCATGGGACAGTTAGAAGTCGACATAGCCAACAAAACTAAAGCAATACTTCCATCTCTATGAGCGTAAATATTAATGTAATGTCAAGATTAATCAGTTTCGCCATGTTTGGTTTGAGTGCTCAACATCAAAGGAAGCCGACACAGCCAAGAACAATAGGCCAATCGGTTATTGAAATACATATGAATGATCTCTTACTTAAACCACTGTCCAACAAGTTGCACCATCAGTACTTTTTGACGATCATGGCGTTAACACAGTGGCTTTAGAGTGGTAAAATTTTCAACTTAGACATACCCTCTCGGTTCCTAGACTTCATAACCCGTCAGAAGATGCGAACACGACGCAGGCGCTTGCTTATCAGGCAGCTATTGTTTGTGCCTGCCTCTTGTACAGACCGACTTCAACCACTAGACCTTACAGTAAATAATGAGTACAAAGAAGAATTAAAGTCAAGCTTCCACGAGCGGTATGCTAAACAGGTCATTGACGCCATTACGGAAAAAAATGTTACTGGTGACGATTAGTGCACATTATAAGTAAACCTTGCAACCCCATTAATCAAGCCAAGTCACGCTGAATTGATAATTGCAGCTCATGACAATGAGTGAAAGATCGGACCTAATTAAGAGTGGTTTTGAGAAAGCCGGACTTGTTTAATTCAGCAATTTGGGGATTATTTACCTGAGAAGCATTTGTGAGTACCGTGAGACTTTATTGATACGATGTTGATACAGTGGCTTTCTTCAAAAATCTGTGAAGTGTGAGCTTCAAGTCTTCTGTAATTAGTGTATATACATAGTGTTTCATTAATAATAGTGTTTAAAGAAATAGAGTATTTTACAGTATTGTTGTTCTTTTGGATAAAAAATGCATGCATAAAATGAAATGTACTTTCATAAAGCAGCAGAGGGGACGAATCCTACAACTTTTTCCGACAAAATTGATTGATGCCTCAAAACGGAAAATAGAGCCTTCCTGCGAATCTCATATTTTAACCAAAAAAAAAAGTCTTCATTTGGTAAACGGAGACTTAGCGATTTTTCAATCATCGGGGTTGCAACGATGTTGTCATAGCCCCCTCTGCTGCTACAGGTTAACAAAAATCATAAATGATTTTTCACAAGGGTTTTTACGATTTCAACCGAATATTTGATCAAGTCCGATACGATATCGTGTTCGAACACGGAAATCATTTAACATGGAAGTCCTTAGGACTTTACAAACAGACTAATCGCTAACACCTCACCGCGTAGATCAATTAGATTATTGGACTGGTCATTGAGTCTAAAATTAATTCTCGTTAGCGAATTATTATGGCATCGCATATAGACAGGATTAACTAGGTTTTCAATAATTAGGAATCCTGGAGGAGCTGTTGGTGCAAACGAATAAAGAATATATTCCCGCTGAGCTTGATTTGATTGCTCTAGATCAATTTGATAGCTTCCTTCAATTGCATCGCATGTTAAATTGAGCGCAATCACCGCTGAAATATTTACATTGTACGGGGCAATATGCCTACCTCCGCCATCTGGGTCATTATTATACTTGAGGATAGTTGAATCTTGTACTTGAAATACCTTGATAACATTTCTAACAGATTCTTTTAGTTCCTCAGCGTTATATCCGGGAAACTTGAAATTATGTAGATCGGCTTCTGTGATATTGTAACCGGTTAGGAATCGTTGTTTATTGTCGCTGTTGTCATTAATTATTGTTTGAATAATTCGTTCGTTGATATATTCTATATTAGATACAAGCTGATTTAATATTTCAACGTGTTTTCGTGATTTTGTTTGCCGTAGTTGTTCTAGTTGTGTTTCATGTAATTGATTAATTTCATTAAAATAACCATTGATGTCAGTAAGCGTAAATGAAATAGTAACAGTTGACTCATCTGTTCTTTTAATAATAAAATCCCATTGCAACGTGTTTTTGTTGGTAAATATGAATCTATCGGCGATTTTTACATTTCTTATATCAGAAAAATCATCTCGATATACGGGATTGATTTCATGATATGATGGTACGTCTGTGGTTAAGACGGCGGTTCCGGGTAGTTTTTCAGGCCATCCTAACACTGTTCTTAACGAGCTGTTATAGATATCCACGGCATACTCAGGGGAGTTTATTTCGATCGACAACGAAAGCGTTGGTTCATGAACTTTTACAGCTATGCTTGATTCTTTTCCCGTGATTGATTTTATTCTACGCTGAATTTCAGCATCGATTTGCTCAATTTGGTACGACCCAGTTGGTAACAAAATAACGTTCCAGTCTGGGGCGCCATCGGGTTTATTCTTATACGAGAACACCAGTGCGTTATTCGGTTACTGACCACCAAATGCAACCGATCTGATATTGGGCCAGCTATGATATACTCGTAATTTTGCCAGCGCGATCTCGCGCACTGGAATCTGAGAAGGGAAGTTCACACTAAATTGTGGGTTTGTTGATGTTATTGATATCATGCTTGTTCGTATCGGAGTGGTATTCTCCGCGATTCGTTGAAGCAGTTCGAGTGACATTATTGTTAACGCTGTCTTCAATTTCCAATTTCAACATCGCTGAGTTATACAACTGGGTCATCGCGGAAAAATTCAACATCGGATATGAACAAATTATCTATCGATAGCGAGATCAACTCGGATAATTTCGAGTACGCCTCAAATACCACCCGGTACCGAGCTGTATAATCGCTGAGTTTTTTCTGAGAACACGATGATAAATTTTTTAGTTATCGCGGTGGCGACTTCCGCGATTTTTGTTGCCGCGGAGATAGCGATTGGAACTGCAATCGGAGCCATCATGGTCACCGTCGACAAAATTACCCCGGCGCTGGCCATCACACCGGACACCGAGTACACGGTGATGTTGATGATTGTTACGCTGCGTCGATATTGTTTTATTTTTTCACGATAGCGCTCAGAAAGTGATTTCAAGTTTGCGGAAAATTCTTTCACGGTATCATATCGATATCTATGCGATTGTGATACCTCTGGGTATATTATCGGTTCAATTAATTTCATCGATGTCATTATTTTAAACCTGGTAGTGTTATCAATTATTCGATTGTGTACTCGGATTTATGATCGACGTGGGGGGGGGGGGGAGTACCGGATACAAATTGTAGCGTCCAGGGTAGCGACTCATTAACCACTAACTCGTCGGATGTAGTTATATCAATCCTAATAGGGTATCTAATTTGGCCGCGTTCTGATGGTATCATATCGTTTATATATGTTACTGTGTTAACACCTGTTATATATTGTGCTGGGCCAACTTGTAAATCGAATTTATGGCGATGTATTATTGTAAATCGATAACAACCCGGTATACTACCATATTTGTTGTGAAAATGTAAACTGTTTTTATTTCTTTGGATCCAGTCAAAGGTCTCAATGGCAACTGTGTATACCATGTTATCAACGGTTTTTACGTGGTGTGGAATATTTACCTTATCGACGACCTCGCTGACGGCTTTTTGTTCGTCAATAGCTTTTTTAATTTCAGCGAGGGTCGGGCCTGTCAGAGATGTGGTTTCAGACACAAGTGTTCTCCCCAAAAATCTATCCACGATGGTATTAAGTGTTGTTTGTCTCACCATAAACATATTAATATCTTTGAGAGTTATTGTAGATGTAGCCGGGACACCAAAGAAATTATTAGCGATGTAGGCATTGTGAGTATGCTTGCCAATAAACTCGTTAATTTCAGCGAGAGTCATGCTTGCCACAAGTGAGGTTCCAAAAAACTTACCAACGACGTCGTTTGTGGGTTTTTGTACTTTTTCAAAATTTTCTATTAGTTTAGAAATATCAGTGTACATATCGAGATAATTTGCCTTGATTTCGGCAGCCGTCATTATCCTCCCCCTCTCCGTGTTAAAAAAGTATAAAGTCAGAAGGTCTTTGATTTCAGCGAGAGTCATACCAACCACAGGCGGGATTCCAAAGAATTTATGTACGACATTTTTGCGAAAAGTATTATAACCTCGTATATATTCATCCAGATCACGGCCGTGGGCGGCAATTGCGTCGGTGATCGTAGACACAAGTGCGTCTGGTTTAAGTCGTCCGTCGCTGGAATACAGCGCAATAGAGTTTTCAGCGGCGTCGCGCTGCCGTATCAAAATGTCATCCGCGAATATATCACTGGATTTTAATTTACCCTGGCGATCTTGAAATACAACTATTTCGTTCGGGTCAACACTTACTAAATTTAACGTCTCAGCGATTTCACCTCAATTATTTTTTTTACATCCTCGATAGAACCCGCAGATGTTTTCGCGGTGGGTTTCGACATTGACAGAGATCGTCCCCAAATATCAATCATTATTGTTAGCGCAACTTGTGTTTTCAATTTATTGGTTCTCTAAAATAACCTTGTAATCTCGCACTCGTGTATTCATTTACAACCAGATGAGGTGGCTTCTGTGACGATGAAATCTCCGCGAGGACATTTAATACTTCACGGCCGCATATCGGTGGATCATTTAATTGTTGTGTTGGCAGCGTGGAATAAAAAATCGGAAACTCTTTGAGTTTCATCGAAGAATTTATATACCGCATAAACTCGCTCAGTGGGGCTAACCCATATAAATCGAAATAAACAATCCCACGTAGATCAATCGCGTATGCAACCCAGTGAGTTCCCGATCCGTTACTGTTATCAAGATTGAAAATACCGGTTTCAATGCGATTAGGTTTTCTCTGTAATTGATCTCTCATAAAAACCCCTCTGAAGTTTTTTATCGCTAGCGCGCTAGCAGTATCAATTAAATCAAAATTGGACATGGGAAGAATTGGGGTTTCAACTAATAAACCGTTCCTGGTATTCTCAGACCCTTTCCGCTGTACCATGAATACGGGGTTCCTGGTAGTCTTAGACTCTTTCCCTTTTTTTTATATCCTTTCCCAGTTGCCTTTTTCAACGCCATCCCTGCCGCGGTACCAACGACTCCCAACGCCGCAGCCTTCGCCACCGCTGGGGCAGCCGCTGCAATCAATCTGGTATTGCAGCTAACAATGGAAATATACCACCTGATTTTATCATGTTGGCGATTGCAGCCTTCGAAAAAACAATTTGAACCCCTCGCTGTTTCTTTAGCGCATCATTGAAATGTTTTATTTGACAATCCGTCAATGATATTTTATGTGTACCGCCGGACATCTGCGCTGGTTTCAACGTTATTGTTGTTCCACATTCTTTAGCGGATTTTGATCGTAATTTCTTGACCTGACCATCAGTCAGCTTGACACTAACAACACTGTATGGCATTTTATTGTAAAACTATTTATGCTTTCAATTGATCTAATTGTGAATCGTTTACATATTTTCCACTGGTGCATCAACGATTCTCATTCGTCCACCGACACCTTCTAACAACATTGATTTGTCGCTGAAAATGACAGCGACCGCTCTATAATTAGCACCACCAGGGGTTATACGAGCTCGGAAATATATGTCAACAACGGATTGCCTTGTTAAATCAAGATGTTCCAGCGAAATGTAATAAATTGGATACAATTTCTTAAAATCTTGTTGCGATATTTGCAAACAAGTATCAACGTTTTGATCACGACCCATATATGACAGCATCCGATGACACACACGTGCAATATGGTTGTTGTCGTAATCAAGTTGTATATCCTCGGTTGGTTCCTGTTGTCCGTTTATTCTCAGCGAAACCTCCTTGACTCCTAATTTATCAAATATCATATGATTGCGCTCTTGGGAGCCTAATCGATTCCGATTCTGTAGTGCAATAAATATATGACGTGGAGCTGAAACGCCTTGTTTTGCTGCCAGGTGCCATGTAAATATATCAGCAACACTACCATCTTTGGCATCAGTTGTTGTTGTTAGCCAACTTAGCAATGATTTGCCGCCTGTGTCCACAAATGAGAGTAGTCGTTGTTCTGTGGCGATTGATAGGGTCATTACCGGCATCCATCGTACCAACTTAGTTAAGATAACTTTACCATCAGCAACATCATTAGCACGCCAGACTGCGTCATTGTCATCGCCTTTTCACACTAACGCGATTGTGTGTCTGGCTCCATAGATGACTTTTCTGACATTTCTGCAGAATCCAAATATGTGATGGAGTGGAATCGCACATGAAAATTGTCGACGCTGTCCTTGCAACATCATTACTCGTGTTGCAAATCCTAAATTTAAATTATCATTAACGCCCTTGAGAATATCAAACGCAGTTCCGGGTCTAGCTCGACATTCTGGATTAGCTGCTTGTTGTTGATCGGCTTCTTCATTATCTCTTGCTGTTAACACTTTAATGTATTGAAGGTGGTCGGCGTTATCAGAGATATCCTTTGCAAACATCATAGATGGACCAGCAGACCTTGTATAATCATCAGAATATCTTGCTAGTCCGATTATTGTTGTTGCAACATCAACCTCGCGTTCTATTGATTCAATTTCTCTTCCGTCAATGAGATATCTCGCGGATTCAAATAGCGCCATGATACCATTATTGACTATGTCGACTTTGGCACCATCTGGATATGGTACGGGTACAGTTAGGGTATCAGTACGTTGTACAAGTTCTCCTTCTACTTCGATAAACGCTTCACAGAGCAAAAAGTATTTACTGGTATAATGGACTTGAAGTTCAACTCGCGATCGTAGGTCGGGTTGTATTGCATGATAGGAATAAAATTTATAATCGCGGACAAAATCATCTTTGATTGCTGGGGCATCCATTTCGAACGCGGTATCAGCTGTTCGTTTAAACATTATATTATTCACACTAGTGTTTTCAATTGTGAAACTCTTTGTAATCATCGTCGTTTTCGTTTTCGTTTCAACCCACTTCCTGCTATCGCGTTCATGATAGCGTTATCTGTTAGCCGCGAAGCCGTCAATGGCGACGGAGTCACCGAAGCAGTCAACGACGCTAGTTTTTCTTCCACTGCGTTATTTATTGCTTTGCTGATTTTTGCAGTCATCACTGTAGTTGATGGCAGCACTGGTGGTTTCACCACCGACTTCGTCGCTGTTGGTTTCTTTCTCACCAATGATACTATTTTATCTTTCGCAGCAGAAAATGCCTTTCCGGCAAGATTTCCAACAGCGCTGATTCCCTTAACACGAATAACATCAATGGCCTTCATAGATTATTGTTTAGCTAGCGGCGCCACTTTTGGGGCCATTCTTGTAAATAACCCCGCGATGGTTTTGCCGAAACCATCTCCGTAATAGGCTCTATAAAGAGGCAATCGTGAGTTCACCACGTAGACGCTTACGGGTTTATCATTATTGTAATGTATAATCATCTTGTTATAAAACAATAGTGTTTTCAATTATGAAACGCTAGCGTTTCCAGGAATTTCAATCGCTGAAATCCATTGGATTTTTTCATCATAACCATGGGCGTTTCTGTGATTTTCAACTAATTCAGCAATGAGTTCTCGATATACATTAATGTCCATGTTACCGCCGGCAAATAATCGTCTACAGATATCAGCTGCTTCATTAATTATTTCAACGGAGTTGTTTCCAGCTCGTTTTCCCCCGATAAGTACTTCCAGCCGTGATATATCCGAGAGAATATTACCAGGGCATGTCACGCTGGAGTCAACGGCGTTGGTGAAACCAACACCGCTGCGTCGTACATATCCTTTTCCGCTTGTTTTCTTAGAACCGGCTTCTGTTCTTATGTCTATTTGTTCCGGGATTGGATCCTCCGTATAACGTGGTGGTTGTGGACCGCTTTGAACCGCAGCTAGAAAGTTATTATAACCAGGGTGCTGTAACGATGAGATTCTATCCCCGCCGTGTTTCGCTAAATATATATTTGATGCCCAAATGTCTTTGGTTTTTATAAAACTTTTAAACCCGTCTTTGTATAAATTCTCTCTCTTATCCTTTGGAAAATTTTCTCTAGTAAAATCAGCTAATTCGGAATCCGTACCGAGTTCTCCAATTCTATTTAATGTTTCGATTTTAAATATATTTCCAGGTGAATAGTATTTTCCTGCAGCTGCACATTGTTGTTCTTCTTAGCGTTCTTCAATATCAGCTAATAGTTCATATTCTCGTTGGGTTTATATATCACTGGATAGCTGTTGTATCCCTGCCCGTGTTTGTCCGGTCTCTGCTGCTATCTTTTCAAGCGTATCAAGCAGCGGCGTCTTCTTTGCTCGTTCTCGTTCAGGAATATCTCCGTATATCGCTGCTTCAGTTAACTTTTTCACATCTTTGGTCACACTTGTTATCGGAGTAAACAGTTGTTCACTTGACACAGAAAAGTCAGTCTGCGCTTATTGTCGTTGTTGAAATTTTTCGCGAAGTCTGGCTCGAACTGGAATAAACTTTTTAATTGCTGCTAGCCGCTCTCGGGCTAATCTAGTTGTAAGCGATTCACCTACCATATATTGTTTGTGAACTGAGTTTTTAAATGTGAAACCCGGTTTCAACGTGAAGACTATATCACAATTAAAAGCTGAGTTATCAAATAATGTACCATCAAGTTAGAGTATTCATCTCCGACAAGGTTAAACTGTACGACGCTATCCGCGAATGTTTAAGAAATAATATCGTTGGGAGTTTCAAAATTGTAATATCTGAGCACGGCAATGAACGATTTTTGTTAACTTCGCGGCAACAACAACAACTACGTGAAAATGGAAGCATCGCGGTGATTACTTGCTACCACGACCAGATCATCCAGTACGCACATAACTGCATGAGCCAACCCAAACTGATGAGAATTCTTTCAGGAGGAAATCCTATGTAACAAGTAAAGTGTTACATAAAACGCTAAAAAAAATAAATTTTTTACTGAAAATTTACTGAAAGCCTATATTTTATAGTAACGCCCACGTGGTTAGGATATTGGTTTTTCCTCGTTTAATATTTTTCTAAGATCACAAACCTTAGAACTAATTTCAGTTCGTTTTTGATACTCTTTGCCAAGCATTCGACGTATTGCTTCAACGGTGATAAATAGCGTTATAAATGCATTAATGTCGTTACCGTACAAACAAGCATTGATGGACTTTTGAATTCTTTTCACGAGCCTGTACATCTTAGGTAAAACATAACGACCCTTACTAGACTGATACTCAATGTCTTCATATTCCGAGGTAATCCTGTCGCAGTCGAGATCTTCAGATAATACTATCCCTCGATTCTGCAAATTTGAAATTTCAGCGATTATAGCATTTACATCTTTGATATCCATATTTGTATAGTTTACTGTATCTCTAATTATTAAAAAAATGCAAAATAAATGGTATAAATTATGAGCGGTTATTCATTCATTAGTCCCTTATTCAGGCCTTTGTGTCTTTGTTAGGGTCTTTTCACTTTACTGTCCATTCTGGACGCTCTTTTTTTGGTGACCCTAACACCGTTTCTATTAGCCAATAGCCCATTCTGTGCTACCCTCCGGGGTTCCTCATGTGAATGTAGAGCCTTTTTGCATCAATTTATACCATTTATTTTACACCCATTTACTTTGACAAACACATAATCTCCGCCGAGGGGTCTAACTAAGCAAACACTGAATTAGATCTCTCAGAAGATATATGTTTGAATGGGTGTTCTTGTGACGTGGGCGTGGTCAAACCAAACCAACAATTGCAACCCATGAAATAAAATTTATGGTTGCATGAATTGGAAAAAAACTCCAAGCCACGCTACCGAAAATGTGATAGCATGAGTTGCAATGTTGGTTTGGTTGAGGGGGTTCGCCCTCCTTCCCCCCCCCCAAATTAATAGAAAAAACATCTTTCGTTTCACCATCAAATAATATATTTGCTATGGGGACCGAACACGTAGTTGATAGACCTGTGTTTACAAGACAACCACGCTACCATTTAGACTTCGGAACTGTCATACAAAATAGAGATTTTTTAATATATATATATCTTCTGATTATACTTAACGATAAGAGATTTTTAAAATAGACAATTTTACTGTTTCCACAGAAATTTCATAGTATTTAGGAAATAAAATACTAAGTACACAAAAAAAAATAATATAACTGTTGTTTAAAATATCATGTCAATAGTATTCTGGGTTTTTTCAGTCACGCATGACTGCGTCAGTGTACCGATCAATATAAAACATAAGTACATTTGTACTGAAAGTCACGCATGCCTTCGTCAGTGAAATACCGATCAATATAGAGGAGGGGAACAATATAACCTGACATGTATACTTAACAATAAGAGCGTTTTCAATGTATTTAAATGTAATATATAAAAATGCATACAGGAAAATACAACTCGCACGTAGCAGATAGTAATTGTACAGTCACGTACCCGCGTCAATAAAATACGATTGATTAGCAGTCTACATTTATGATGTGTGCACTGATATAATAATAAAGTATCTATCAGTCTATCTATCTGGTTTTAATAAGTTGTGAAAACATCAATTACGTAACACACAAGTCGATTCTAAAACAGCATGTAATTTCGATGTTATAAATATAAATCTCTACAGTCACGTGTCTGCGTCAAATAGCAGGATGGATTACATTCCAATCATGCGACATAACTCTGTCATGCAACTTTATCACTGGATGATTTATCACTGGATGATTTATCTCCCTTAATATATGAAAATTGTATCATGTGTGCTGCCTTTTTTGACAGCTGATTTCTGTATTTCTTCTGCAACAAATCGTATTGAAGACCTACAGAAATCGAAATATCTACTGGCTTCATTTATTTATTGAAAGATTCTCTCTTCATTATTTTCTAAATCAAACGATTTGACCCCCCTAGGGCGTTTTGAGTGCCTACCGGCGTTGCTTTTTAAAAGGTTATCGCGCTGCGAGATGGATTGTAAATTTGAAGAATGGTTATCAATCTTAATGCCCTTTTTATTATCGACAACAAAACCATCTTTGATTGGTCCATGAAATACTTCATAGATTATTCTGTGACTAAGATATTTCTTCTTCCCGGCACCAAACGTCAAGTATCCCATATTATTTATCCGTCCAACCGGTTTCTTTAGTCTGCAATTTCTAACAACACCATCACGGGATGCTTCATAATTAACAAGCACTGGATGGGGTCTGACGTCTTGGCTCATTTATATAATAATACTACTTGTCTAATTTATATCTGCTTTAATTATAAGTCTATTAATGTAGTCTTGAGGGGTTTTGATGACTTTGTCATTGAACGGGTCATTGATTCGTTTGTCATAGTAGCGTTTTAGTTCTCTGTATCGTTTGCCGCCACAATTGAGACATAATTGTGATTTCCCACGAACGCCAATGTGGCAAACCAGACAAGGGGTAGGGCCAAAACTTCCTCGCCGAACGCTTTGTAAATCATACCAACAGAATTCGCTTCTGCATGATTTGTTACACGGGGTTGTTGATCCAATCATAAGCCACTTGCAGTGATTCATTATACTATATTTTTCTATTTAAATACTTGTTTTAATTATATGACTGAGGAATTCGAGAGATTATCAGCAATTAAGCCTTTCACAAATGTTAAATTCAATCTCGATAGAACCCTCAAAGATGTACCAAAGCGGGCAATAACGGATAGAGCCTTGATAAATAAAATTCGCGATTGTATTAATGAATTCAAGCACGACGGTGCATCTCATAGCTGGTCAACATTTCGAATTGATGGCGTTGTTGATGCAACCATGAACGACAGCAACGCAGCCATGATGTTATCACAACTTGGCAACAAAAAGCATTTTTTTAGAGTGAAATTCATTATCCGTGTAGAATCAGGCGGATGGATTATACGAGACAAATTTGAACCGATTCTCAAAGACAAGAAAACTGTCGTTGTTAGCCGTGATTCTAAGCCGGGTCTGTTAACTGGAATTGACAAACCATACTATGAACGAGAATATCCTGAAACAGCAGTCGTGTATGGAATATATCCGTTAAATGAAAAACCTGATATAGGAAAACTAGCGCCGATGAAACAGTCGTCGCCGGCGACTTTGTCGTTGAATTGCGTAGCCGCACGAATAGCAGAACATTTTACAAATGCATCCCGAGGGAACAAACCTACCGATCTAAGGCGTAGCAAAATAGTTCAATGGAGTTTAACAGTCAAAGAATGAGTAGCAACTATTAGCGATATAGCAAAATTAGAAACGTCGCTGATATTTTCAATAATTGTTACAACGATAACCGGAGAAGTTTTATGCGAATAAAAATATAACAAAAATTGTGCCCCAATTAAAATTATTGATCATAACGAACACGCATGGACGTCCGCGGTCACAATATTTCCACGAAACAGAACAATAAAGTATATACCTGACGAATTCTTGGGGGAAGATTTCTCCAGGGATGGTTTTCTCGTTGAAGAGAAACTATTCGATGCTATTGCGCATTTGAGTAAAAACGACCCCGCGTCGGTGTGGTTACTTCGCAGCACTGAAAACGACACGGATACGTTTGATCAGTTTGTAAGACCAAACGGTGAATTATACCGCACTGAAGCATATCACAACAAAATGAAAAAAACAGCTGGTAGGTTTTTAACATGTGGCGAAGCCATAAATAATGAAAATATCAACGATGAACAATTATTGACAAACTGTTTTACAATCCCGTCGGTTGCAGCTCATTTTGCGAGAATCAAAAAGGCATGGAAACCTATACGCGTAGAATTCTTGCCAGACATTGAGGCTAGTTGTTTAGAATTTAATCATGGCGGTTTATGGAATAACAAATACGACCGTGATAATATCATTTCAGTTGATATGGTTGCTTGTTATCCAGCGAGATTTCTTGGTTATGGAGAGTGTACTGAGTATTTTAAACGATTTGGACACCCCGTACATGAAATGACTCGTGTTGCAATTAATGGGCCGCTGCCTGATTTTGATTTAACTGGATTCGCTCGTGTAGTATCATTTGAATTCGCAGCATAACTTCATCGCGCTTGTTATATTTGGATTGGTAGACACATGTCTGAAAAGAAGTGGCTTCCAATAGCGCTATTACGATTCATGATTGATACAAAAATGTTAATTTCGCTGACGGTCAGTGAAGCAATTATATAATATCGGAAACAAACCAATGTCTGGTTACCAGAAACATAAAGTCTTGATAGTATAATTGACGAATCCAGAAAACATATTGATGCCGACGAAAAATATATCATTGAGTGGTCCAAACGGATATTTAATCAAAGAAACATGGAAGCAAAAGATCTCGGCAGAAGAATAATTGGAAAATTCACTCAGGGAGGGAAAAAATGTGACTACAAAAGATATTCTTCACAGTTGATTATAGATAGCACCAAATATGACTTCGTAATCGCGGATGCAGTATCTAAAAACATATATGTTGATCGTAAGGATGCTTTCTTGTCCGATGGAACAAAATTGGTTACAATTGTTACTTTCAACGATGGACACAGTTCTCCGTATACACATTTGAGGTCGTCGATGCTGGGTTATGCTTGTATTAATTTGTTTTCAATGATAAATATATTTCCTGACACTGCAGTTAAAGTTGCCGTTGATTCATTTTACATTAACAGCAAGTACAGTTGCGCAGTTACTGAATTTATTAATTCGGATGAAAGTTGGGGATCATGGAGAATTAAAAAGGAAATGCTGCGTGATTATTCTGAATCAGCAGACGTTGAAATTAAAAGTAATTACTTACGCGGTGATAATTTATCAGAACGTTCTAATGCACCACCGATATCAGATCCGATTTGTAGATATAAAACGGTTTATTTAAACGGCTGTGGCGGGTCAGGAAAAACGACTCGGGCGATTGAATTATATCGTGGGAAAAATCCTACGGATTTCACAAACATGATTGTCCTGACACCGACCCATAGACTAGCGCGAGAAATAAAACAACGAAACGTTGAAGCTTGCACTTATCATAGTTTTTTTTTTCCATACAACGGCGACAAATGGACCCCTGAACGAATGGGTGAAAAATTCATCCCTGCGATTATTATTTGGGATCAGATATGTACGGTTTCGTTAGATGTATTAAAATGTTTCTTGATTGGTTGCTGCAAAAGAATACAGCGGAAATAATGTGTGGAGATCATGGCCAACCAACACCATTTGTCGGTGCGGGTCCACATGATTGGTTAAAAGGGATTGTTGACTATTATGAAGAAATCGATACTGACTATAGGGCACTTGATGAACAATTACGCGAGGTCAAGAAATTAATTAGATTACAACCGGATAGAATCCAATGTGAAATAATCAGAGAAATAATTCCTGAAACTCCCATGGAGGAATTTTTGGAAGCATGGAGACCAAACGATTTTGTAGTGGCAAGTAGAAAGATAGTCAGAGACACACTTCAGAAAAAGTTGTTTAAGCTTCACAAAGAAAAAATCCAACGCTTCCAGTGCCGCTGTGTTATAGACCCTATTATACACGGCAGCAGAATATTGAAGTTGAAATTCCAGGACGTGCGACTTCGTCAGGACCCGAAAGACAAACACTAGTGTTAAATGATATTGTGCTGGTTGATATCAATGTTGTCGAAGACGCATTGCGTGCTGATAAATCACCATGGACACTGGGTTATGTAACGACGATACATTCCTCGCAGGGATTAACCATCACGGATACAATTGTTTGGATAGTTGATAATCGCATTGAGTGGTCAAATTTAATCTATCTTGCAGTGTCTAGAGTACGGCGAATAAATCAACTTCGAAAAATTGTTTTCGATGATGACACCACAATGGATGATATTGATGTTAGCATCATTAATAAAACACTCTTCGGTTACAAACAACAAGACAAAAAAAATACCAACAACAATTTGATATTGATGCTGAAATAATAATTGCGTTGAAGCAACAACAGAATAATCACTGCGCGAGTTGCAATTTTATAATGCGTTGGCAGTATTCGGATAAAGATCCTCGCCCATTTACCGTAGACAGAAAAAATAACAGTCTCGGTCATGTCATAAACAATGTAATGTTGACTTGTCTTGAGTGTAATAGACGCAACGGCGCTAGTTAAGACCATGCGGTGGCAATTGAGTATCGTCAGGAATCACTTGTAATTGTTTGCGTGTAAAACCCCGCTGAGGGGCAGTTGAATCCAATTTATAGATTTGAGATCTACCAGTTGATCGTGTTTTTGTATATATGCTATGCGTAGTGACACTCCAAATAGGATCAGTAGCCCTTTAGTTTACCACCTTCGAGTTCGTCTGGTTCATATAAATATCTCACGGTGACATTGCTGAGAATTGGCTGAGAAACGATATCCCGCTGTGGTTGTGGTATATACTTTTTTTATTGCGTTGTTAGGTTTCATATTGATTGCTCTGGTAATCTCGTTATTTAGCGCTGCAACTACCCCTGGTAACCTTTTGACCCATTCACTGGATCGCTTTTCTTCGATGAATTCTTTTACGTATTGATATCCAAATAACCGCTCAGCAAGAGTCCGATTAAATCGTTCTACAATGGCCTGATCGCGATGTAGTGCAGTATGCCCCCGTCTGATGGTGACATTGTGATGTTTCATTGTAGATGCAACCACACCCTGAAATTCCTTGCCACGATCAACTTGTAACAGATTTGGCCAGGGTAGTGGGCCTCGTCGATAAATCCTTTCAAATGTAAAAGCAACTTCAGGTGATGATTTTGTTTTTAGCGGTTCTGCTTGTTTGTATCGACTCGCAACATCAACTACGGTTAGCGCGTATTTGTAACCGTTGTCATGTGGTAAAAACAATAAATCAGGTTGATGAACTTCATTGGGTCCGGTAACATCAAAATGCGAGAAATTGATTTGTTTAGGACGCGGTAGATAAATTTGCCATATAGCCTGTTTCGATAACCAATTAGCCGCAGTGGCCTTTTTCACTTTTGCGGCGTTGGCGAGTTTATTGATTGCAGCGTTACCCCTCCAGTATCCTTTTGGAGAATAATAAATAGATTCCATATTATTAATTACCAGCGCCCATCATCAATTTGCCTTTTATAGCTGATTTTACCAACCACGAAGCCAATTTTTCTTTGAAAGATTTATCAGGAATAGCATTTAACGCATGAATTAATTTCACATCCGCGAGATGCCTGTGTTGCAAATTGCTGCTTTTATATGAAACATCATGAGCATGACACGCCTTATCAATGGCGTTTATCGGATACTCGCCGGGTCGGGGCTAATTTTGATCATCAAGTCTGATATCTACTCGTGTTCCGGGGCCACAGTAGCTATATCCTGGAAGGTGCTTTTCTCCTGGATACTTTGCCCACGGCGTTCCAGGGAGTTTTACTAACTTGGCTGCGATATCACCTCCTCGTTTTTTTTAAAACATCTCCGGATTTCATAGAAACCAAATCTATAATTTTTATACCACATGTTGCACATCTGCCAGTAAGTGCCGATCTGTTATTGCTAGTTGTAATCGTCGTCACATCATTTGTGCTAGTACGCGTTTTACACTTCACACAATATAGATCCATAATTTATGTATAGAGATATGAATATAATTGATTTTTCAGCGACTAAAACAAGAGAACCAGTTAAGCATCATGCAGCGCTACCAAACTCTACCCGCGCAATTATAATCGGGTCCTCTGGATCCGGCAAGACGCAAGTGTTGCTGAATTTAATAATGAAATGGATGAAGTGGGATAAGTTGTATTTAATTGCCCCTAGCGTAGATGATCAACGATGCTATGAAGTGTTAAAGGATTTTAAGGAGAATGCATCAGAAATTAAAGGTGAGAACGTTATTGATTTTATAACTGATATTGACTAGGCACCATCCGTGGATGACCTTGATGGGAGCATTAACAATTTAGTCGTATACGACGATGTGATGTTAGACAATCAAAAAAACCCAGCTAGAATATTTTCCCGAGGCAGGTATAAAAACACCGACATGATAAGTGTCACTCAACGCTACACTCAGATTCCAAAAGTGATAAGAGATGACTGTAATATTCTTGCTGTATTCAACGGCGTTGATAGACATACGCTACGAAATATTTGGCAGACATGGTGCTCTGATATGGACTTCAATCAATTTCGAAATTTCTTTAGTCATGTTCAGTCGACCCCACACGAATTTATAACAATAAATTTACCTGATCCTAGAACACGATATCGTATCGGACTCCATCAAATATTCGGTTGAAATCGTAAAAACCCTTGTGAAAAATCATTTATGATTTTTGTTAACCTGTAGCAGCAGAGGAGGCGATGACAACATCGTTGCGACCTCGATGATTGAAAAATCGCTAAGTCTCCGTTTGCCAAATGGAGACTTATTTTTTTTTTGGGTTAAAATATGAGATTCGCAGGAAGGCTCTATTTTCCGTTTTGAGGCTTCAATCAATTTTGTCCGAAAAAGTTGTAGGATTCGACCCCTCTGCTGCCCATAAGGATTTAGACGTTTCAACAACAGTTGTACTCGGATAAAGGATCGATTTGAAGCAGTATTAAATTTAATTTTCATATACTGTTATTTTTTATTATTTTTTCTTTCAATTTCATTATTACTATTGTTTGAATACTTTATTCATATTCTCTATTTTCTTTCTATCCTTACTTACCTCAGCTATCGGATTAAGGCAGTGAATGTAAAATTACAGCTATCGGATACCTTAAAAAAACGTAAAAGGTAATATTTGATTACCAGATTACAGTGCTGACCTTGATTTATCAAATACTAGCAGCATTGTTAATCCCTTGGAATGAAACACTGTAAGAAAATGGGGGGGGGGGACGCGGGTCATTAACCTACGTGACTCATTTTTCGTTTATAATAAGGTATCCAGGGACACATTAAACGAAAACATATCTATGATAACATTGTATGTTTACCTTACATCTGATGCTAAGGTTAACATTAAAATAAATTCAGCTCAAACAGATTCTCTTGTAATCATGTATAAATATATCTGAAAAATCACCATATAATTTTAATTTGTTGGTCAAGTATTTGTGGTAAAGCACTGTTTGCACTAAATCTGAATGCAAAGATTTTATTAAATACAATCTGGTCATATGTCCAACTTTTCTGTGTGATAGGAATTAGGATAATGTAGTATGATATATCCTGTGCAAAAGCCATATAACTGGTTCCAGTTTCTGGTTGATATGTACCAAAGTACCAAAAAGTTTGACAATTTATGACTGCGGTAAACCTAATTATTGAGAAAAGAAACCAACAAAAATCTAACTAAATTATCTTTCAGTTGTATACATATTAATATTTAAGTATGGGTGATGATACTAAGGTACACTCAATGATCATTCTTTTAGAGAGAATACACATAATTTAGTTATGTTATACAGCAAAAAAGAAAAAGGCAATGGAAGTTATCATTGCTGAAAAGGATTTGATGACAGATGAAACAATAGGTGATATTGTAGATACTTTGAAACTGAACAAAAGAACCATGCTCTAGAAGAGATTCAATTTTCCCTTGACATCATCATAAAATAATATGTTGAGGTTTTCAGCCGAAAAAAGCTTGTTGTCATATATAGAAAATGCAACTTTTATAATTTAGCTGGTTTATACCGCTTTTTAACATGATCTGAATACTGTAGTTTCTTAATTATTTTACTTGTTTGAATAAGCTATTTACACATTACATATTCGATTATAGCTTTCCATTGGACTTCAACAATAATGGCTTGTTATACCCCTCTACAAAACATTAAAACTTTAGGCCACTATTATACCCAGCTGGAATATAACATTACATGTTTGTCTATAGCTTTCTATGGGAATTGCCAGCTATGGGCAGGTATAGACCTCTATGAAAAGTTTAGGATCACTGGTTTGAATAGACATCTATGAGAATTTATCCTGATGGCTGATACTCTGGGACTATGGAAATGAATGGAAATTTAAGATGGAATGGAACATATTGATAGGCAAGCAATACACATTTAATGACAGATAATGACTCAATTTTAAGGACAAAGACTCTTTCTTACAAAATAACACCTACACTTACAGTCCAGATCCATTCTTAAATATCAATGTCAAGGTGCATTCTCAATTGATATGATAAGCCAGCTGCATGTCCTTTGTCTGTTACACAATATACACACTTCTCTGTTTTGCTTTTTGATTCAGAGATGTGTCAAAAGCATGTTTTTGATGTAACATACATGCCTTTTGTGCTCAGAATTTGCATAAACAAGTCAGAGTATGATGTCAATTATGCTAATAAAAGCGTGAATACAAATATTCAACATACTAATTTGAGATGTTCGGTTTAAATAATATTTTGGAACAATTATTTATTCTTTTTTTTTTCCATTTATATTATTTTAATGTTACATGTTCACTCAATGTAACATTTTCAAATGTGAACCAACAGCAGAGGGGGCGAATCAGACAACTTTGTAGAGGCGTCGTTTCGGCATAATAAGGCTTCCTCTTGAATGCTTAACAGAAGCATCGTTTCGGCAAACTAAGGATTCCTAGAAATCGAAAAATAAAAGACGCCAAGGTCGTTGTCGCGCCCCTCTGCTGCTAGGGTTAACAACTATTTACAAACAGTTATATTCTTTTTTTTAGTGTTTTTTTTTCAAATATTCTGTCTTACTTAAATGCTGTTATAATCAGTATTAAGTACACGAAAGTTATATAGATTCATTTATTGTCATATCATTCTATAATCCATTCTCCTGTACTGTCCTATATAATTCAAACATTCATTGATTCATTGTGTATATAATACCACGCCATTGACTTCATTCATTGTATAATCCATTCATAGTACATTCACACCTGTTCGCTATTTACTTCCGCCAATCTGTATTAACTTACATATATTTTATATTCAAAAGCGTATACCTGTATATAAGAACAGTTAGTGCATTCGTAACGCGTTGCGGTTTCGTCCCGAAGCCCTTGATTCAAACCCCGTGATAGGCATATTGCCGACGGTACCTACATATGGTTTTAATAGGGGGTGGTTTTGAGCACCCGAAATTCAAATTGTGAAACCACCATACCAAACCACACCGAGTCACACGGTGTGAATGACCTTTTTCATTCAACCCGGGTGATTTTGTAGAGGAGGTATAGTGGTTTCATAATTGAATGTAGAGTGTCATTATCATTCATTGACATCATTCATTCATTCATTTATTGTTATATATAGCATCGTCTTGTGCTGTCCTATATCAATCATTCAATACCAGGCCATTGACGTCATTCATGGTATATAATCCATTTATTATACAACCTCCATACTCGTTTGGGGTTGTTTGTATATATGTATATATATATATATATATATATATATATATATATATATATATATATGTATATATAATTAATTGCATTGTGACGTTCATTCATCATTCATTGTATATACCATTGTTAATCATTCCATAATCCATTGTTATATGTTGTATTGTCTTGAGCTGTCCTTTATAATCCATTGTTATATGGTTGTATTGTCTTGTGACGTCATTCATCAAATATACCTTCTAAGATTTCTAATCCGCTATTTGGCGAGTTAGATATCTTCTCAGGAGACTATATTTCGTGATAACCTCTGGACCCGGTCAGATGTGAAGACACCTGAGGGTCTTATGAGATATGTGTTGTGTCTTGTGACGTCATTCATCAAATATACCTTCTAAGATTTCTAATCCGCTATTTGGCGAGTTAGATATCTTCTCAGGAGACTATATTTCGTGATATGTTGTCTTATATATGTACTGTCCTTAACTAAGTATATATGTATGCCTAGAAACTACCCTAAAACCGTAGTAACGGCATTGTACTGTCCTTATATGTATGCCTAGAAACTACCCTAAAACCGTAGTAACGGCATTGTACTGTCTAAAAAACGGGTCGAAATTGACCCCCAATTTTTTAAAAAATATATCAATATCATTTATTAGAAATATATTTTTACTATGTATAATATGAATCCTGAAGATATCAATGAAATCATAACTGAAATTTCAAATTTTCAAAATTTGAAAAGTCAAGGATTACAATTAACAGAATATTTAAACCATGAACAAATTACTTCGGACTTTGAGGACATTTAATTCAGCGCTATGAATAACAAATATGTGTTACCGAAAAAATACGCCTACATTAAACGAATCCAGAATTATATCCGTGAATCCCTTGTATTCTGTAATGAAGTTAATACATTTGTCCCGTTATTCACTGTTGTAGAAAGGGTCAGAAAACAATTGGGGCAGGAAAATGAGATGTAACGCGCAGTCAGTTAAAACATCAGGACTATTAAAATGTTGATCCAACGAAAAATCCCCCTCGGCCGAGTAAAAATTCTCACTGAAAATCACCTTTACCCTACATCCGACTATGTCCTTTACAGAAATGAGTCTACTACGCATTTATACAATGCTTTAATGCGCGTCTGTTGAACAGGTATGTAATACAAGACACTACATCGACATGTATTAATAGATAATACAAATGAACAGGTAAAATTCTTACTCAACAGGTGTGCGCTCAACTAAAACCAAATGTGTAAAGGCGGTTTCAATCAATACCGGCTTTGAAATCCTATACTGGTGTTTATCAATAAACGCGTTACTACAAGGAAGTTAATAGTGAAATTTTCACAGATTTCATTATTTGTTAATTACTGAAATAAATTAATAAATTATTTTTTTTATTGATTTCTTCGTCATTGCTGGTCATTTTTTGTCCATTTCTTGGTTATTTTCAGTGATTTTTCAGTGATTTTTCAGTGATTGTTGTTGGTGTCAGTCGGTTTAAGAAGTCAATGTTCTCTAAATGAATCAATTAGAGACTTTACAATTGGATTTATTTTTTTGATCATAAATGATCATTTCAGACCTGAAATAGAAAAAAAATGACCAAAAGTGGACAAAAAATGACCAGCAATGACCAAAAATTGATACTGGTGTCAGTCGGGTCATAGAGTCGATTACTCTAAATGAATCAATTAGAAACTTTAAACTTGGAAATATTTATGTTGACTTTGTCACTGCATCGTACATTAATTGGAAACTACTTTGCTGTTTCAATAATGGTAAACGAAGCATTAACGACTAGACTTGCACGTGAGAGATTACCTGCTATTAGGAAGTTCCTCCCTGTACGCAACTCTGTACGGGAAAAACTACAAGCTAGACAAAGTCTTCAGACCGGCTTTGCTACAGGATCTGAAGAATTGTTTAAACCGATAATTAGAGCTAAATAAGATGTAAAAATCAGCCACTGAAAGAACTATGTGAGGAGATGTCCCCGAGACGGGACCAATAAAAGAAACACCTCTGACTAATCTACTTGAAAAAATAGCAACGGAAACTGAAAAAACATCAGCGTTGTTAACAAAAACCCCAACTGGTCCAAAAAAAACAATTGTTCCTTTAGCGGATTAATTTACGGAGAATTCTAAAACAATAATAAAAGAAAAAAAATATCATGATTTAAGTGATTTTATTGTTAACTGCTATAATTTAAAAGAGGAGTATTTAGCGGATGAATATAAAGACGATCCAATATCGTTCAATGACTGGTTTGATGAGTTGTATAAAAGAAATAGGAGAATTGAATTTTTAGATAGGAGGGCGAAGGAGTATCAAAGAATCAAAATAGAGATTAATTATTATTACAAACAAGAACGAAAACAAGAAAGAAAACTGCAAACACCAACACCAAGACGAAAAAATACAAGAAGAACCTCAATGGGATGATGATGATGATAATCCTTTTGGGCGTTTACAATATGATGATAATGCACAGGGTGCAACCAGGGATGGATTTTCTGGGAGTGGGGTATCAGGTAGTGGTCTAGTTAGTTGTCCTGGTAATATTCTCTGTGATATAGCAAGATTAGAGGTTCTCATCAGAGGGAAACGAGCTGGAAATAACTCACCGGAAATAATTAATGAAGCAGCTGATATATGTAGACGGTAATTACAAGGTGGCATCATGGACATTGAAACATATCGAGATTTCATTGATGAGTTAGCCGAGCATCATGGTTATCACAGTGACTAATTTGGTATTCCATTAGATAAATATCATTTAAATAAGATGATCATACACTACAACCATGATAAACCAACCAGGGTCTATGTGGTAAACGCACGATTGCCAGTTTATTGCGCGTACTATGGTGATGGTCTCGGTGATACCATTGCGGGGTTATTTTCAAGAATGGCTCCAAAAGTAGCACCGCGAGCAAAACAATTATCGATGAAAGCCATTATGTTATTCATGGCTGTTGGAGAAGTTGCCGGGCAGGTATTTTCCGCCACGAAGGATAACTTAACGTTGCTAGTTCGGCGGCGAAGAAAACCATTGATGGTATCGCCGTTACCATCTACAACAGTGATGCCTGCAAGTATTAGTAAAATAATAAATAACGCAGTGGATCACAAATTAGCATCATTGGTGACCCCATCGTTGACAGCCAGCTACCAAGATGATATCGTAAACATGATAGCGAGAAGCGGCTTAAAACCACGACGAAAACCATGATGAAATCATTACTTAGATCGAGGAATATATAATAAAATGTTCAAACGGACACCTGATCCCGCTTTTGATATAGACGACCCAGTGCGCAAGAATGTTTCTGTACGCGATTATCAATTCTATTCATATCACGCAGTACAACCAGATATTCGATCAAGAATTGAACTTCAATTCCATGATACCAGCAAATATTTTCTACCGTGTGAAGCGTTTATCGAAGTGGAAGGAGAAATTGTAACACATGTTGTAGCTAATACACCGTCTCCAATTGGGGCTCAAGTCGATTTTGTTAATAATGGTATCATGACGCTATTTGAGAGTGCAAGATATATGATTGATAGAAGAGAAATTTAAGCTATTGAGCGTGAGGTTGATGTTGATACAACAATAGTAGGGCTAGCAATATATTCCGACGATTATACAAGATCGGCAGGTCCTTCTATGATGTTTGCAAAAGATGCTAAGGATAATACTGGAAAAAATCCATTTATTATAAGACAACGAAAGAATCATGCTGCTGATCCTGCTAATAATGATGATATCGAGGATATGATTATAAATACTGATTATAATTTCAACCCTAGGAGCTGCAACACGTATTTCAATGTTGAAAAGGCAAAATCGGCGATATTCATGCGCGATTCCACTGCATCATATTTTCGGATTCCGTAGAAATGTTAGAAAAGTTATTTTTGGAGCGAAGCATACGGTAGTACTCGTGCGAAAGGGCGGTGATAATAATGCAATTTGGAGTATTCCAGCGTACCCTGCACATCCACTTGCTGATGCTGGTAAGGTCATTTTAACAAAACTATCATTGTGGATGCCAGTAATGACTCCATGAATCACCACAGAAGAGCGATTACCATCATTTATGGATCATGGAGGAAAATCATTATTGAGCTGTCTAACAGTGACCACGGATACTAAAGACGATAATATTGATGGTACATTCACATGGCATCTGGCGTCAAAACAAGGTGTTTCAGCTCCACGTCATATATTTATTGCGTTGCAGGATATGACGAGAGTTGATAATCAAACACTTAGCCATATGATATTTGATCAACTTGGATGTAAAGAAGTCTCACTGAGAATAAATGGCCAGCAGGAACCATCCGAGGATATACAACCTGATTACTATCAAAACCATATTGTACGCGTGTATCATGGTATGTTGTCATACATGGGACGCGATCAAATTGTTGATACTGGACTAAAAATATCACAACATGATTTTAAGTGCCTTTTATCCGATTTATTACCTTTTGCTGGAACATCTTGATTTAACAAGAAAATCCGTCGTTGATATATACTTCAGGGCTCGTGTAACCCGTCCGACTAATGCAGCAACAGGTGCTATCCTTATCCCGAATTATAGAGCAGTTGCTGTCATTCTCAGCGACAAATCAATGCTACTCGAAGGTGTTGGTGGAAAAATGAGTGTAATCGATGCACGAGTGGAAAATATGTAATAATTAGATCAATATGTTATTAAATAATGTCATACAGTCATGTTAATGTTACATTGACCCCTGGTCAACTCAAGAAATTGCAATCAGAATCGGCTAAAAATGTGGAACCACGATAACGCTGTAACACAATCAGATGTCTAGTAGTCAGAATAAATTGTCACTGACAACTCGTCAAATAAAACATTCCAATGATGCTTTCAAAGATAAAAAAGGCGTCCAGGTTACACTCTCTGCAGCTGCAATCAAAACATGATAAAATAAGGCGGTATATTCCCGTTGTTAGCGGCGTTACCAGCGCTACTTGCGGCAGCGGCCCCAGCGGTGGCTAAAGCGGTGGCGCTAGGGGCCGTAGGTACCGCAGCAGGAATAGCACTAAAAAAAGCAGCTGGACGAGGATATAAAAAAAGAAACGATCAGAAAAGGGTCTAAGACTACCAGGAACCCCGTATTCGTGGTACAGCGGAAAAGGCCTGAGAATACCAGGAACAATTTAATAGTTCCAATGTCAAATTTTGATTTACTCGATGCTGCTAAAAAACTAGTGATTAAAAACTTCAGAGGTGTCTTTATGAAGGATCAGTTACCGGCACAACGAAACAACGCTGAAACCGGTATCATCAATCTTGATAACAGCAGCGGACCTGGAACTCACTTGGTTGCATACGCGATTGAACCACGTGCAATCGTTTATCTCGATTCATATGGGTTAGCGCCGCCTAAAAAATGTATGCGTTATATAAACCACTTAAACATCCCTCATTGGTATTCTCCGCTACCAACACAACAAATGAATGACCCACCAATATGCGGCAACGAAGTATTAAATGTCCTTGACGCTATTTCATCATCTGGAAAACCACCTCATCAGGTCGTAAATGAATATACCAGCAGTCGCTGGCAATCGAAGATTTGAAAATCCAATATTTTAGAGAGAAATGATATAGAATAACATGATTGATATTTGGTGACAATCTTTATCAGCGTTGAAGAAACCCGATGTCGATGGCGTTGCAACCGGTGATATAAAAAGAATAATCGAAGGTGAAATAGCCGAGATATTGAACTTAGCAAGTGTTGAAATAGTGTTGACCCCAATGAAATAGTTGTATTTCATGATCGTCAGGGCAAATTGAAAACGAGTAATATTTCTCTTGATGATATTTTAGTTAAACAACGCGGTGTAACGGAAAATGCAATCGCGTTGTTTTCCAATCAGGGTAAACTAAAACCAGGTGTACTTGTTTCAACTATTGTGGACGCCAAACAAAAACTACAATCAGAATACATAAAAATCATATAATTAATTTTGGTCGATTACAACAGAGTATAATTGATAACATCGAAACCACGATAAATAATTTCTTCGGTATTCCACGTTTGCAACCTGAGTTGTATATCATACATGTAAAAAGCGCTATTGATAATTTTGCAAAATTGCAATCAGAATATGACTCTCATGTAGTTCAATTTGGTAATCTACGTAAAAACTTTAATAGGACCGATGACTCTATTGATACATTTTTTGGTAAAAAAAATGCTAAACCCGATGATGCTAAAATAGATCTAACTATTATCATCACAAAACTCGATACAATCACGGATATCACTGACGCCATCAAAGATGATCTACCGAGGACAGAAAAAATTGAAAAAATAAAAATCACACAGGAAAAAACAAATATCATAAACAACATCTACGTAATCAAATGGGCATCATTTGCGTGGACACCTACAAACAAGATATTAAATATCACTGCTACCTTCAGGGGTATTTATCGATTAAAACTAGTGACACCGACTCAATTTAATATTTCATCGAGTTCAACCGGGTCAACAATACAATATCAACGATCATCGACAACGATACAACTAAACAGTTCACGATAGAATCCAATGATAATAATCTGGCTAATGTTTCAATAAGATGTTATGTAGAATTCATATCGGATTTGAGTAAACCTCTTTATTGAAATCGTAAACCATTTGAAAATAAAATGACATCACCGACAATGATTTCATCATCGCAATATCGCTATGATCAGGTCAGAGAATTTCAAACTAAACTCAAAACCCACACTGAGGAGTATAAAGTAAAAACAAAAAAAATACCGACGAAGAATCACCGCAGTTGATGTTACTGTGTACTCGGTGAGTGGTGTAATCAATGCAGCCGGTATTATACTCTCTTCAGTGACAACGATTGCTCCGATAGCTGTTCCAATTTGCATATCCGCGGCGACAACAATCGCAGTAATTATTTCAATAATACCAAAAAAATATCATCATGCAGTCAGCGTAAACTACAAGATTATGTAGTTAAATTTCATATTGTGTCAACCGCGTACTCGCAATTATCTTCAATGATATCATCGTCGCTTGATAACACATTAATATCCGACAGTGAGTTATTAGCGATGCTACATATTTATGATTCCGCGATGTCAAAATTAGAGCGAGAACATGAGTATAATAACAATGACAACACCGCAAGAACTACTTCAACGAATAGCGGAGAACACAACCACACTGAAAACCAGTATGATATCAATAACCTCAACGAATCCTGAATTAAGTGTGAACTTCCCTACTCCGATTCCCGTTACGGAGATAGCGTTATCAAAACTACGAGTGTATCACAGTTGGCCTAACATTAGGTCGGTAGCATTTGGTGGTCAACAACCGAATAATTACTTGGTGTTCGCTAGTAAGAATAAAGAAGACGGGAATCCAGACCGGAACGTTGTTTCGCTGCCATCTGGGTCCTACCAAATTGAACAAATCAATAATGAATTACAGCGTAGAATAAAATCCATTACTGGATGACCTGAAAATCCACCTAGATATATTAATATACCACCTGAACAACAAAAGTCTGATTATATTACCGACAAGATAAAACCTGATAATCCAGTAAAAAGTTATAACGAATACAACAAGTTGAAATTTTTCACTGGACTAATAGAAAATAATAGAAGATACTACACAACTCTACGAGATAAAATCACTGAAAAATTCACAGCGATGTATAATGATTTTTCACTGTTGTTAATATCTCTTAAATCCGGTATTCTCACCCGAGATGAATTTATCAGTGTCGTAGAAACATGTAACAAAATCATCGATGCCATGGAAACATTTTCTTTGCAAATTATTAAAGTGGTATTAAATGACAGTAATCTTAAAACGAGAACAGAGTTTGCGACAATATATAATATACGCGTAGAAGATATTCCCACATTCAAACTACACGGATATAATATCCCAGAACTACAAAAAAATCTCTCAATGATGCCATCGATGATGGTTTCAAAAGAATCGTCGACGCATAGAAAAAAAACAAAAACAAACAACTATCCTCAAACATAATAATGACCCAGATGGTGGTGGTAGGCATATTGCTCCGCTCAATGTAAATATATCCTCGGTGATTGCATTGAATTTAGTTATCTGATGTTATCGAAGGAAGCTATCAAATAAATCTCGAGCGATCGAATCAAGCTCAGCAGGGATATATTTTATATTCATTTGCACCAACAGCTCCTCCAGGGTTTCTAATAATTGAGGATCCAACTAATCCAGTCTATATGCGATGTCATACTAATTCGTGAACGAGAATTAATTTCAGACTCACTGATCAGTCCAATAATCTAATTGATTTACGAGGTGAGGTTTTACAAATTAGTCTGTTTGTGAGATCATAAATGATATATACCATCAAGAGACGCTTCATAATCGCTGATCACTGGTTGCAGTTGAAATTCTTGGTTCATTTATATACATAATACTTTTTGTCTAATATATTTTTTGGTTGAAGTATTACTTTGAAATAAATCTATCAATATAGTCCTGAGGTGTTCTTGTGATCTTGTCGTTGACGTTGTCAAGGATGGAATCTTTGATTGAGTTTTTTATTCTCTTATGATAATAACGCTTCAACTCTCTATACCGCTTACCACCACATCCCAGACACAACTGCGATTTTCCTCTCACTCCTACCCCACATCGTATGCAAGGGACAGGGCCTAGGCTTTCCCTACGAAAACTTTGCATATGATACCCACAGAATTCATTTCTGCATGATTTGTTACATGCGGTTACTGATCCAATCATGAGCCATTTGCAATTATTCATTATATATAATTGTCTTATTTAAACATTTGTTTTAATTATAGCATGGCGGAGTTCGAGAGATTATCGAAAAGTAAGCCCTGAAGAAATGCTAAATTCAGTCTCGATAGAGTATTCGATACACCAAAAAATCTAATAAGTGATAGAGCCATGATAAGTAAAATTCGTGATTGTTTTAATGAATTCAAGCATGATGGAGCATCTCACTGTTGGTCAACATTTCGAATTGATGGTAGCGTTGATGCTACCATGAACGACGAAAAAGCAGCAGTCTCACATCTTGACAATAAAAAGTATTTCTTTAGAGTGAAATTCATAATCCGCGACGAAACGGGGGATTGGATTATCAGAGATAAATTTGAGCCAATCTTGAAGGATAAAAAAACTATCACTGAGAGTCAGGATTCCAAACCAGGAATCCTTACTGGAATTGACAAACCATACTACGAGAGATCTTATCCTGTAACAGCAGTTGTTTGTGGGGCATATTCGTTAAATGATAAACCGAGTAATGAAAAACTAAAATCAATGAAATATTCGTCAAGAATAAATTGTGCAGCAGAACGAATAATAGAACACTTCACAAATGCATTGCATGGAAACAAATTGACTGATCTAAGACGCAAAAAAATAAATGAATGGGAATCAACAGTTAGGAAGAACGGAGCAACAATTCAGGATATAGCCAAATTAGAAACATCATTAAGATCCCCAATAACCGTAGCGACGATAACCGGCGAGATATTATATGAATCAAAATATCAATCACAAGGAGCTCCAATCAAAATTATCGACCATAACGAACACGCATGGACACCTGCAGTAACAATATTACCGCGAGATAGATCAATAAAATATATAACCGCTGAGTTCTCCCCGGAATTCTCCCCGAGGTGAAATTATTTGATTTTATTTACCAGTTGAGTAAAAACGATCGTGTGTCAGTGTGGTTACTTCACAGTTTTGAGAACGAAGAGGGTAAATTCGATTATTTTTTAAGACCCAAAGGCGAATTATACCGCATTGAAGTTCTGCACAATGAAATTAAAAAACTAGCTTGTAGATTTTCAACGGAACACGACGAACAGTTATTAACAAATTGTTTCACAATTCCGTCTGTTGCAGACGACTTCGCGAGAAAAAAAATCACGTGGAAACCAACAAGAGCTGAATTTATATCAGATATGAAACTAAGTTGCATTGAATATAACCATGGATGATTATGGAATACAAAGTATGACCCTAAAACTATTATTTCAGTTGATATGGTTGCGTGTTATCCCGGGAGTTTTCTTGGGTGTGGAGTAGAAGCTGAGTACTTCAAGCGATTTGGACATCCCAACCATGAGATGACCCGTGTGGCTATTAATGGGCCACTACCTTAATTTTTTTATTTAACTGAATTCGCTCGTGTTGTCATTTGAATTGGCTACAGGACTTCATCCGTGTAGTTATGTTTGGATTGGTAGACATATGTCTGAAAAACACTGGATGCCAATAACGCTGTTACGGTATATGATTGATTCTAAAATGCTGATATCGTTGGTTGTCAGTGAAGCGATTATATCATACCGAGCGCAGACTGAGGTTTGGTTTCCACAACATAGTCTAGAAAGTATAGTCAGCGAAAACAAAAAACAATTTCCCGATCTCGACGAAGAATATATCATGAAATGGTCCAAAAAGCTATTTAAAGTTAGAAATAAATGCGCAAAAGATCTCGGTAGAAGAATAATTGGTAAGTTCACTCAAGGTGGTAAATATGATAACACAAGATATTCTTCACGCTTGATTATGGATAGCGTTGAATAGGATTTTATAATCACGGAAGTGACATCTAAGGGTATGTATGTCGATCGCAAAGATGCTTTCTTGGCCGATGGAACCAAGTTGGGTACAATTGTTACTTACAACGATGGAAAAAGTCTTCAGCATACACATTTGAGGGCGTCTATGCTGGCTTATGCTTGTATTAATTTATTTTCGATGAAAAATAGATTTCCTGACACCGCAGTTAGAGTCGCCTCTGATTAATTCTATATAGACGCAAAACACAGCAACGCAGTGGCTAAATTTTCTAATTCAGATGAGATTTAGAGATCATGGAGAATTAAACGGGAAATACTGCGTGATTATTCCAAATCAGCAGATGTTACGATTGAAAACAATTACTTAAAAAATGATCATATATCAGAACTATCTAATGCACCGCTGATATCTGATCCAATATGTAGATATAAAACCGTTTATTTAAACAGTTGTTGTGGGTCAGGAAAGACCACTCATGCGATTGAATTATTTCGTGGGATATCAAACATGATTGTGCTAACACAGACCCATAGACTTGCCAGAGAGATGAAACAGCGAGGGATTAATGCTTGTACTTATCAAAGTTTCTATCGATGGAAAGGTCACTAGTGGACTCATGATCGAATGGGCGAGAAATTTATTCCTGAAGTCATTATTTGGGATGAGATATGCACGGTGTCGTTAGATGTATTACAAAAGTTTCTTGAGTGGCTGCTACTATCGAATACAGCAGTGATAAAGTGTCGCAATCATGGCCAACCACCACCATTTGTCGGTATATTCTCGCATAATTGGCTAAAGAATTTTGTAGACTACTCCGAAGAAATTAATACTGATCATAGAGCACTTGATGAACAATTACGCGAATTCAAGAAACTAATTAGATTACAACCGGATAGAATCCAATGTGAAATAGCCCGTAAAATAATTTCGGAAACTCCATTAAACGATTTCTGGGAAACGTGGAGACCAAATGATTTGATAATGGCAAGCAGGAAGATAGTCAGAGACACACTTCAAGCAGCAGAGAGGGTGAATCCTACAACGTTTTCAGACAAAATTTGATTGAAATCCTAAAACGAGCCGTCTTATAATCTTATTTTAACCAAAAAAAGGATGAACCCTACAACGTTTTCAGACAAAAAAATTTATTGAAATCTACATACGAAATCATTTTAACTAAAAAAATGAAAACGATTTTTTAATCAATTTTGGTCGCAACTTGTTGTCATCTACCCTCTCTGCTGCTATGGGTTAATAATTCTTTTACGGTTTTAACCGAATATTTGATCAAGTCCGATACGATATCGTGTCCGAGGATCATGTAGATTTATTGTTGCGAATCCGTGCGGAGTCGACTGAGCATGACTAAAGAAATCTCGAAATTGATTGAAGTCCATATCAGAGCACCATGTCTGCCAAATATTTCTAAGAGTATGAGTATCAACTCCGTTGAATACAGAAAGAATATTGCAGTTATCTCTGATGACTTTTGGAACCTGAGTGTAGCGTTGAGTGACATATATCACGTCAGTGTTTTTGTGACGCCCACGGGAAAATATTCTAGCAGGATTTTTTTGTTTATCCAACATTATATCGTCGTATACGACTAAATTGTTAATATCTCCATCAATATCATCAATGCTTGGTGCTTCATCGATATCGGTTATAAACTCAATAATACCCTCTCCGGATTTTTCTACCGCGCTGTCGTTAAAATCTTTTAGCACTTCATAACATTGTTGATCATCTACGCTAGGGGCAATTAAATACAACTTATCCCACTTCATCCATCTCATTATTAAATTGAGCAACAATTGCGTTTTACCGGATCCAGATGGCCCGATTATAATCATCCGGATAGAGTTTGGTAGCGCTGCATGATGCTTAACTGGTTCTCTTGTTTTAGTCGCTGAAAAATCAATTATATCCATATTTCTATACATAAATTATGGATCTATATTGTGTGAAGTGTAGAACGCGTACTGGCACAGATGATGTGACGACGATTACAACTAAAAATAACCGATCAGCGCTTTCTGGTAAATGCGTGCAATGTGGTACAAAGAAATTTAGATTTGTGTCTATGAAATCTGATTTAAAAAAAAACGAGGAGGTGATATCGCAGCCAAATTAGCAAAACTCCCTGGAACCCCATGGGCAAAGTACCCCGGAGAAAAGCACCTCCCAGGATATAGCTACTGTGGACCGGGAACCAGACTTGATATCAGACTCAATAATCAAAATCAACCCAACCCCGGTGAAGAACCAATAAACGCCATTGATAAGGCCTGTCACCTTCATGATGTTGCTTATAAAAGCAGCAATCTGCAACACAGGCATCTCGCGGATGTGAAATTAATTCATGCGTTAAATGCTATTCCTGATAAATCCTTCAAAGAAAAATTGTCTTCATTTTTGATAAAATCGGCTATGAAAAGTAAATTGATGTTAGGTGCCGGTAATTAATAATATGGAATCAATTTATTATTCTCCGAGGGGATACTGGAGGGGTAACGCTGCAATCAATAAACTCGCTAGAGCTGCAAAAGTGAAAAAAACCACTGCGGCTAATTGGTTATCCAAACAGGCACTATGGCAAATTTATCTACCACCGCCTAAACAAATTAACTACTCGCATTTTGATGTGACCGTTCCTAATGAAGTTCATCAAGCTGATATACTATTTCTGCCGCATGATCGCGGTTACAAATACGCGTTAACCGTAGTTGATGTTGCGAGTCGATACAAAGAAGCAGAACCGCTAAGGACAAAATCAGCCACTGAAGTTGCTTCTGCATTTGAAAGGATTTATCGACGAGGTCCTCTGCACTGGCCGAATCTATTGCAGGTTGATCCTGGCAAGGAATTTCAAGGCGCTGTTTTATCTACAATGAAAAATCATAATGTCACCATACGACGAGGGCATACTGCGCTACATCGCGATCAGGCCATTGTCGAACGATTTAATCGGACGATTGCTGAGCGGTTATTTGGATATCAATACGCAAAAGAATTCATTCAAGAAAAGCGATCCCGTGAATGGGTCAAAAGGTTACCAGCTGTGATTACTGCACTGAATAACGAGATTACTAGAACAATCAACATGAAACCTATCAACGCGATTAAAAAGAAGTCAATCCCCGTACAACCACAAAAAGATTTCCCTAGAAACGCTAGCGTTTCCCAACCAATTCTTGGTAGTAATGTCATTGTGAGGTACTTATACGAACCAGGAGAGCTTGAAGGGGGTAGAAAAAGGGCTACTGATCCTATTTGGAGCGTCACTACGCATAAGATATCTAGTATAACACGATCAACTGGTAGACCAGCAATCTATAAACTGGATTCAACTGCTCCTCAGCGAGGATTTACTCGACAACAATTACAAGTGATTCCCGAGGATACTCAATTGCCACCGCATGGTCTTAACTAGCACCGTTGCGTCTATTACACTCAAGACAAGTCAACATCACATTATTTCTGACATGACCGAGATTGTTATTTTTTCTGTCTACGGTGAATTGGCGAGGATCCTTATCCGAATACTGCCAACGCATTATACAATTGCAACTCGCGCAGTGATTATTCTGTTGTTTCTTCAAAGTGATTATTAATTCAGCATCAATATCAAATTCTCGTTGTTTTTTTTTGTCCTGTTGTTTGTAACCGGATAGTTTTTTATCAATAATATCATCTATTGTGGTGTCATTATCATCACCAATGATTTCATCATCGCCTGACTCTGTCAGGACAATTCTTCGAAGTTGATTTATTTTTCGTACTCTAGACACTGCGAGATAGACTAAATTTGACCATTCGATGCGATTATCTACCATCCAAACAATTGTATCCGATATAGTCAATCCCTGTGAAGAGTGTATTGTTGCTGCGTATCCTAGCGTCCACGGGGATTTATTAGCACGCAATGCATCTTCAACGACATTGATATCAACCAGCACAATATCATTTAATACCAGAATTTGTTTTTCATTCTGTCCTGGAATATCAACTTCAATATTCTGTTTTCGTGTATCCGATGGCCTATAACAAAGGGGTACTGGAAGCGTTGCAAATTTTTCTTTATGCAATTCAAATAACTTCATCTGAAGTGTATCCCTGACTATTTTTCTACTTGCAATGATCAAATCGTTTGGTCTCCACGCTTCCCAGAAATCATTCATTGGGGTTTCTGAAATCACTTCACGCGCTATTTCGCATTGGATTCTATCCGGTTGTAATCTAATTAGCGCTTTGAACTCGCGTAATCGTTCATCAAGTGATCTATAATCAGTGGTGATTTCTTCATAGTAGTCTACAAAACCCTTTAGCCATTCATGTGGAGATGCACCGACAAATGGTGGTGGTTGGCCTTGATCCCCGCACATGACGACTTTTGTGTTTTTGGTTAACAACCACTCAAGAAATGTTTGTAATACATCTAATGACACTGTGCATATTTCATCCCAAATGATGATTTTAGGAATGAATTTATCACCCATTCGATCAGGAGTCCATTTGTCACCCTTCCATCGAAAGAAACTATGGTAAGTACAAGCATTTACCCCTCGTTGTATCATCTCTCTGGCGAGTCTGTGAGTCGGTGTTAGCACAATCATGTTTGTGAAATCCGTAGGATTTTTCCCACGAAATAATTCAATTGCACGAGTTGTCTTTCCTGACCCACCACAACCGTTTAAATAAACTGTTTTGTATCTACATACTGGATCAGATACCGGTGGTGCATTAGAAAATTCTGTAGAAACACTAGTGTTTCCAATTTCAATACGGTTACAACAAAGATATTTATCATCCATGGCAACGTCTGCGGATTCACAATACTCATGTAGCATCTCCTTTTTAAATCGCCAACGCCCCCAATTTTCTTCGGGATCTGTGAATGCCGCTACAGTTGATTTGTACTTATTATGTATATACATCGAATCAGTGGCCACTCTAACCGCGGTATTAGGAAATCTATTTATCATCGAAAATAGATTAATAGAAGCATAGGCTAACATTGAACTTCTCAAATGTGTGTACTGGGAATTATATCCATCACAGTAGGTAACAACCGTACCTAATTTCTCACCATTGGATAGAAAAGCATCCTTACGGGATACAAGTTTTCCCTGTTTCATTAAATCCGCTACAATAAAATCGTATTCAGCGACATCTATGATCAACCGCGAAGAGTATTTTGCGTTATCGTATCGTCCACCCTGGGTAAATTTACCGATTATTCTTCTTCCGAGATCTTTTGCTTGTTCTTTTTTAATTTCAAATAACTTCTTAGACCAATTTATGATTTCTTCTTCACTGAAATCTGGAAACTGTTTTCGTAGTTCGTTGATTATTCTATTTAGATTGGGTTGTGGTAGCCAAACTTCTTTCTGAGCTCGATAGCATATAATAGCCTCGGAAACAATCAACGATATTAGCATACCACAATCAATCATATATCTCAATAGCACTATTGGCATCCAGTGTTTTTCAGATAGGTGTCTACCGAGCCAAACATAACTACATGGATGTAACCCTGTAGCTAATTCAAATGATATCACACGAGCGAATCCGGTTAAATCAAAATCAGGCAATGGTCCATTAATCGCAACACGAGTCATTTCATGCGTGGGGTGTCCAAATCGTTTGAAGTACTCAGCGCATTCCCCATACCCGAGAAAACTTCCGGGATAACACGCGGATATATCAATTGAAATCATACCATCACGTGAGTATTTCGTATTCCACAGTCCTCCATGACCGAATTCGACGCAACTCAATTTAACATCCTCGAGAAAATCATTTCGTGTTGGACGCCATGAGTTTTTTTCTCTTGCGAAGTGAGCTACCACTGATGGAATAGTAAAACTATCCGTGAGTAGTTTTTCATGGGAATTCTCCGGTGAAAAATCACTAGCGATTTTTCTCATTCTGTTATCTAATTCTTCAACGCGATATAATTCACCATTTGGTTTTACAAATTGATCGAATTCTTCATCACTTCTAAGTAACCACACTGACACAGGATCATCTTTACACAACGCATGAATAGCATCGAATAATTTCTCTTCATAGAAAACATCCCCGACGAACTCCTTAGGGATATATTTCACGGTTCGTTCTCGTGGAAATATTGTTACCGCAGGTGTCCACGCGTGTTTGTTATGATCAATAATCTGTATTGGTGCTCCATTTTTGTTATATTTCGGTTCGTATAAAACCTCTCCGGTTATCGTCATAACGGTAATTGGGAATCGTAATGATGTTTCTAATTTAGCTATATCAGAAATCTTTGCACCATGCTGTTTCACTGTCAGTTCCCACTCGGTTATTTTTCTACGTCGCAGATCAGTTAGTTTATTTCCTCGGGATGCATTTGTGAAATGTTCTATTATTCGTTCTGCTACACAATTAAGCCCTGACGAATATTTCATAGGAGCTAGTTTTGCGATATCGGGTTTATCATTTAACGGATATATCCCATAAACCATTGCTGTTACGGGATAAGATCTTTCGTAGTATGGTTTATCAATGCCGGTTAGAATCCCTGGTTTGGAATCTCTACTCACAATGACAGCTTTTTTATTCTTGAGGATTGGTTCAAATTTATCCTTAATAATCCATTTGCCATCGACTTCGATAATGAATTTGATTCGGAAAAAATACCGTTTTTCCCCAACACGTGAAATTATCACTGCTGCTTTTTCATCATTCATGGTAGCATCAACAACACCATCAATTCGAAATGTTGACCAACAATAGGATGCTCCATCACGCTTGAATTCATTGAAACAATCTCTGATTTTACTAATCATGGCTTTATCAAGAATTGTATTCTTGGGTGTATTAGAAGCTATATCGAGATTGAATTGAGCATCTTTCCAGGATAATTTTTTGTTACGTTTTTTGGGTTTATCGAGATTGATTTTGTTACGTCTTTTTGGTTTATCGAGATTGAATTTAGGATTGATTTTCAATAATCTCTTAAACTCTTTCATGTTTCCGTCTCTTGGACGTTTGATACGTTTTTTGGGTCTATCGAGATTGATTTTGTTACGTCTTTTTGGTTTATCGAGATTGAATTTAGGATTGATTTTCAATAATCTCTTAAACTCTTTCATGTTTCCGTCTCTTGGACGTTTGATACGTTTTTTGGGTCTATCGAGATTAAATTTAGGATTGATTTTCAATAATCTCTTAAACTCTTTCATGTTTCCGTCTCTTGGACGTTTGATACGTTTTTTGGGTCTATCGAGATTGATTTTGTTACGTCTTTTTGGTTTATCGAGATTAAATTTAGGATTGATTTTCAATAATCTCTTAAACTCTTTATCAGCATTGAATTCAGCATTTTTCGAAGGCGTTTTCCTTAATTCCTTCATGCTATAATTAAAACAAGCATTTAAATGAAAGATTTTTATATAATGAATCACTGCAAGTGGCTTATGATTGGATCAGTAATCCCGTGTAACAAATCATGCAGAAGTGAGTTTTGTGGGTATCATATGCAAAGCTTTCGACGTGGAAGCCTTGGTCCGTTACCTTGTATTCTATGTGGGGTTGGGGTCAGGGGGAAATCGCAGTTGTGTTTGAATTGTGGTGGAAAGCGATACAGGGAGTTGAAGCGATATTATGATAAAAGAATAAAAAATAGACAATCAATCAGAAATTATGACCCTGACGCTGACAAAGTCAGTATTCTTGACGCTGACAAAGTCAGTATTCTTGACGCTGACAAAGTCAGTATCAAGGATAAAATCATAAGAACTCCTCAAGATTACATCGAAAGATTTATCATTAAACCAAACAATGAATTAGACAAACAATAGTATTATGTATACGAATGAACCAAGAATTCAGACAACACCCTGTGATCACAAATTATGAAGCATCCATTGATGGTGTTGTAAGAAACCGTAGACTAAAGAACCCAGTTGGGTGGGATAATGGTATGGGGTATTTGATGTTTGGTGCTGGAAAGAAATGTTATCTCAATCATCGTTTCGTATTTGAATGCTTTTATGGATTGATCGAGGATGATTCTGTCATTGATCACAAGGATTCTAATCCGAAAAACAATTCTTTATCAAATCTGCAGGCTATCACACAAAGTGAGAATTTGAAAAGAGGGAAGACTGGCACTTGTTCAAAAAAAGCGAGACCTGTGAAATCTTTGAATACGATAACTAACGAAGAAAAAATATTTCAATCAATATATGAAGCCGGCAAGTATTTCGATATTTGTTCACCCTCAGTACGATTTGTTGCAGAGGGGATTTATCGATCGGCGATTTCAAAAAAGACAGGACAGAAAGTTAAATTTAGTTATGTCTAATACGTCATATTTTTCATTTAGAAATATATAATTGTTATAGAATAATGAATTCTGAAAACATGAATAGCATCATATCCGAGATTTCAAAATTGAAAGGTTGGGATATTGAACTATCAGATGGGTTAAATCCTGATCAAATCATGTCTGATTTTCAGGATATAGAATACGGAGTTAACAACAATAAATACATGCTACCAAAGAAGTATGCGCTCATCAAAAGAATTCAGAATTCTATTAAGGACTCTCTCGCATTTTCCAGTGACATAAGTGTGTTCGCTCCGTTGTATACCATCGTAGAACGAATACGAAAAGAATTGGGGTACGAATACGAATTGAAAAAGGAGGTTAATTCTAAAGTTAGAAACCTACGGGCGTTAATTCAAGAAAATGAACAATTTTGATTGACCAACCATTTATCATTATTTGATTGTGACCGTCCCTCATAGAGATTTTAATTTTTTTTTTAGCATTTTTTGATCAAAACTGTTGAAATCAGTGAATAAAAAATTGATGGCTGGTTCGGATTGATCAAATGGAAAAGTGGCGAAAGTGTGATATTATTTATTTTTATAAGGATTTCCACACTTTCGCCATCATTGATAGAGATGTTAAAACACTTCCACGATCGTGTTAGGTTGGATTGAAAAATTGTTTTGCAATTGAAAAATTGTTTGCGATTTCAAATAATGGTCAATGAAGCATTAACAACCCGATTGGCTCGTGAACGACTGGATGCAATCAGGAGATTTGTACCAATTCGTGACTCTGTACGGAATAAACTACAACAACGACAGAGTCTTCAGACTGATTTTGCTATGGGATCCGAAGAATTGTTTAAACCAGTAACCACAGCAACGAAAGGGATAGAGCGTGCTATACTGGGAGATGTTCCCGAGACGGGAAAATCTGTTATTGGTGAACTTGAAAAAATAGCAGCGAAAACTGAACAAACAGAACAAATAGAACAAATAGAATCAAAAAGAACAGTTGATGATTTACGCGTGATATTTAACGAGGCGGGGTTAGCAGAAATTAATAAGACTGATCCAACAGGAATTCCTGAGCTTGTTGTTACGAATTATGAAAACAGGAAAAATATGTTGAAACCAGAATATCATAAGTTTGTTAGAAATATAACTCACTGGGCTGATATATTCTACAAAATCAAAACTGAAAAAACAGGTAGAATTAAGAAGGATAGTGCATCATATATTCAATATATCAATGCAGTGGGTATAGTGTATAAACAATACGAAGAGTTTAAACAACAACAAAAACCGCCAAAATTGCAAAGGCGGCGACAGCAACCTGCAAAGAAAATATCTTTTTCACCTAAAAAACAACAAATACCACGTGATGATTTTCTTGATTATTTATTACAAGAAACCGATTTAGAAAAACAGGATAAAGCAACTGGTTATAGCGGAAGTGGATTAAGAGATTCCAGTGTTTCATGTCCTGGTAGTGTTATCAATGATATATCACGATTAGAAGTTCTTGTAGGAGGTTTCCGAGCTGGAAATAACTCACCGGAAATAATTAATGAAGCAGCTGATATCTGTAGACGGTTATTTGCCGGCGGTATCATGGATATCAGCACATATCGAGATTTCATTGACGAGTTAGTGGAAAGTGGGTATCACAGTGATTAAATAAAAACGCTAGCGTGGAAATCCGAAGGATTTCACAATTGAAAAATGGTTTCTGATTTCAAATAATGATCATACACTACAATCATGATAAACCAACCCCCGTCTATGTAGTTAATTCGCGGTTTCCGGTTTATAAAGCATACTACGGAGATGGTTTAGGCAATACCATTGCAGGGTTATTTGCGAGAATGGCTCCAAAAGTGATGCCGTTAGCTAAACAACTAGGAATGAAAGCAATTGAAGTTATTCGTGATAAGGGTATTAGTGCTGTTGGAGATTTTGCTGGAAAAGCGTTTTCAACTGCGAAGAATAAATTAACATCATTAGTGAAATCACGAAGTGATTTACGAAAAAAGAAACCGTTACCGTCTACAGCGGAAATGCCTGCAAGTGTTAGTAGAATTATAAATAACGCAGTAGATGAAAAACTAGCGTCGATGATAAATCAAGGGGACCAAAGCAATATTTCAAATATGATAGCAGGAAGCGGCTTTAAAAAACTACGTCGATGAAAATCGTTTACGATTTAGACTCTGATAAATAGAATAAAATGTTCAAAAAATCACATGATCCGGCGTTTGATATAGACGCCCCAGTTGGCAAGGATGATTCTGTACGCGATTATCAATATTACGCTTATCATGCAATAGACGCAAATAGTCGATCGCGAATTGAACTTCAAGTCCATGATACCAGTAAATACTTTTTGCCCTGTGAAGCGTTTATTGAAGTAGAAGGAAAACTTGTAACAGCTGCTGGAGCATCATATCCAATTGGTACTCAAGTCGGTTTTGTCAATAATGGTATTATGGCGTTATTTGAGAGTGCAAGATACCTCATTGATGGAAAAGAAATTGAGTCCATAGATCGTGATGTTGATGTGGCTACAACAATAATCGGGTTAGCGAGATATTCTGATGATTATACAAGATCAGCAGGACCTTCTATGATGTTTGCAAAAGATGGTAAGAATACCGCTGGTGGAAATCCATTTGTTGTAAGACGACCAAAAAAAGTCAGTGCTGCTAATGATGATGCTGATGTCGAGGCTGTAGTTATAAACAACGACGTTAATTTCAATCTAGGAGCTGCAACACGAAACTCAATGTTGGGAGCAGGGGATAAATCATTTTCATGCGCGATTCCACTGCATCATATATTTGGATTCTGTAGAAACGTCCGAAAAGTTATTTATGGGGCGAAGCATACAGTATCGCTTGTACGAAAGGGTGATGATAATGACGCAATTTGGAGGATTCCAGCAAACACAGCTGCAGATCATGTAAATGATGATGCCGGTAAAGTTATTTTAACAAAAATATCATTGTGGATGCCAGTGTTGACTCCAGCAATCACTGCAGAAGAACGATTACTATCATTTATGGACCAAGGAGGAAAGTCGTTGTTGAGTTGGCTAACCGTGAGTACAGATGTGAAGCAATCAAATATCAATGGGTTATTCACGTGGAATCTAGCATCAAAACAAGGCGTTTCTGCGCCACGTCATATATTTATTGCGTTACAAGATAACGCACGAGTTGGTGATCAACGTTTCAGTCATATGATATTTGATCAATTAGGTGTGAAAGACGTCTCACTGAGAATAAATGGCCAGCAGGAACCATCCGAGGATATACAACTTAATTACACAGAAAATCATATTGCACGCGTGTATCATCGTCTGTTGTCATTTATGGCACGTGATCAAAATGTTGATACTGGTTTGCAAATATCACAATACGACTTTAAGAGTTTATACCCGATCTATTACTTTTCGCTGGAACATCTCGATTTAACAAGACAGTCCGTCGTTGATATACACTTTAGAGCTAATGTAACCAAGCCTGATGCTATTGCTAATTATAGAGCGGTTGCTGTCATTCTCAGCGACAAATCAATGCTACTTGAAGGTGTTGGTGGAAGAATGAGAGTGGTAGATGCCCCAGTGGAAAACATGTAATTGAAATTGTAAACGATTTAGAATCAATCTATTATGTATAATGTCATATAGTGTTATTAGTGTTACGTTAACTCCCGGTCAATTAAAAAAATTGCAATCAGAATCGGTTAAGCGATGTGGAACTACAATCACGTTGAAACCCAACCAAATGACTGGTGGTGCAAATAAATTATCGCTGACAACTCGTCAGGTGAAACATTTCAATGATGCACTTGCAGCCAAAAAAGGTGTTCAGATTACTCTTTCTGCGGCTGCTATCAAAAATATGATTAAAACAGGCGGTATATTTCCGTTGTTAGCTGCGATTCCAGCATTGATTGCAGCAGCAGCCCCAGCGGTGGCTAAAGCAGCGGCGTTAGGAGCCGTTGGTACTGCAGCAGGAATGGCACTAAAGAAAGCAACTGGGAAAGGATATAAAAAAAAGGGACGATCCGTTCACGGAAAGGGTCTAAGACTACCAGGAACCCCGTATTCGTGGTACAGCGGAAAGGGTCTAAGACTACCAGGAACGATTTATTAATTCAGAAATCTTCGATGGTTCCCATGTCCAATTTTGATTTAATGGATGCGGCTAAAAAACTCGCGATTAAAAATTTCAGAGGTGTTTTTATGAAAGATCAATTACCACATCAACCAAACAGCGTTGAAACCGGAATCATTAATCTCGATAACAGCACCGGACCTGGTACTCACTGGGTTGCATACGCTATTGATCCACGTGGGATTGTCTATTTTGATTCATATGGATTAGCCCCACCAAAAGAGTTTATGCGGTATATAAAAACCCTTCCAATGAAGACTTGGTATTCTACGCTACCAACACAAACGATGATTGACCCACCAATATGTGGCAGCGAAGTATTAAATGTCCTTGACGCTATTTCTAACTCCTTGAGTAACCCAAGCGGAAAACCACCTCATATTGTCGTTAATGAATACACTAGCAATCGCTTTTTAGAGAGAGAAAGAGTTTTACAATAACATGATTGATATTTGGGGGAGATCTTTGAAACCCAAACCCGATGGCACTGCACCACCTGATTCTGTCAAGGATATAACAAAAAAAATTAAAGATGAAATCGCTGAGACGTTGAACTTAACAAATGTTGATCCTAATGAAATAGTTGTATTTCAGGACAAACAGGGTAAATTGAAATCCAGTGATGTGTCGTTGGATGATATTTTAGTTAAACAACGAAACGCAATCGAAAACACCGTTGCGTTATTTTCCGATCAGGGTAAATTGAAAACCAGTAATATTTCTCTGGATGATATTTTAGTTAAACAACAAAACGCAATCGAGGATACTATCGCGTTATTTTCCGATCAGGGTAAACTCAAACCGGGTGTACTCGTTTCGACGATTACAGATCGATTAAAAACTCTCAACGATGAGTTAAACAATTCTCTGGCTGTACTAAAAATACTTGAATCTAAAATTGAAGATAACGGAAAACAGTTTATATCATTTCGTAGAAATATCATTGATAAATTTATTGGAACCCAGTTGGATAAAATTGAAATAAAACTCCCTGATATTAAAAAATCCATCGATGAGACGAAAACTTTCATCGAAGCCGTCAAAGGTGATTTTTCGAGGATGATAACAATCATTGAAAAAACAAAAATTCCTCATGAGAAAACCAATAACGTAGTATATACAATCCAACACGGATCATTTGAGTGGACACCTGCAAACAACAAATTAGATATCACAGCTACTATCAAGGGTATTTATCGATTAACGCTGGTAGCACCAATTCAATTTAATATATCATCGTCGAGTTCATCCGGGGTCAACAATACGATTTCAACGATCATCGACAAGGATAAAACTGAACGGTTAACGATAAAAGCCGATGATAAAAGTTTGGCTAAGGCATCAGTAACATGGTATCTGGAATTCGTAGCGGATTTAAGTAAATAACTAAATCGTTCGGATTTCACAATTGAAAACGCTAGTGTTTTTAAAATAAACAACAATGACTTTGTCATCGACGCAATGTCGCTATGATCAGGTCAGAGAATTTCAAAATAGACTCAAAACCCTCACTGAGGAGTATCAAATAAAAATAAAAAAATACCGACGAAGAATCACCGCAATTGATGTTATTATATACTCGGTGTCAAGCATTCTCACTGGTGCCGGAATAATACTTGCATCTGTTACAATGATTGCCCCGGTCGTAGTTCCAATTTGCATTTCTGCGGTGGCTACAATCGGGGGTATATCAACCGGGATAGCAAAAAAGATATCATCATGCAGCCAGAGTAAACTGCAGAATTACTTACTTCAATTTCATATTGCATCAACCGCATACTCGCAATTATCATTGATGATATCGTCGTCACTCGACAATACGATTATATCAGATAGTGAATTCTCAGCGATGGTCAGTATTTTTGATTCCGCGATATCGAAATTAGAGCGACAACATGAGTATAATAACAATGACAACACCGATGGAATCAGAAAACACGAACCCAAAAAACAAAATGATCTCAATAATATCAACATTACCAGATTGTGAGTTCTCAGTGATGGTCAGTATTTATGATTCCTCGATACCAAAATTAGAAATAAATCATGAGTATAATGACGACACAGATGGAATTACTTCAACGAGTAGTGGAGAACACGAACCCAGTACAAACGAGTATGATATCAATAACATCTACGAAACCCGAGTTTAGTGTGAATTTCCCCTCTCCGGTTCCTGTGAGCGAAATCGCGCTAGCAAAACTACGAATGTATCACAGTTGGCCTAATATTAGATCAAAACCATTTGGTGGTCAACAACCGAATAATTCTTTAGTGTTTGCGAATAAGAATAAGGACGACGGAACACCAGACTGGAAAGTTGTTTCGATACCAACAGGGTCATACCAAATCGAACAAATCAATAATGAATTCGCGCGTAGAATAAAATCAATCACTGGAGTAGAGTCAAAAATCGCTATAACAGTTCATGAACCGACGCTATCATCCGCCATTGAAATAAACTCAGAAGAATATGTCGTAGATATCTATCAAAGCTCAATAAGAACCGTACTAGGATGGCCTGAATTACCACCCCAGAGTAAAACCGTTGATTTACCAGAACCACAAAAAAATGATTATATCACCGACGTAATAAAACCGGATAATCCAATAAAGTGTTATAAAGAATACCAATCGAATGCAGATTTTTTTAATAAGGGAGGGAAATATCCTTTTGTTAACGAACTTAAAATCGCTGAAAATTTCACAGCAATGAATAATGATTTTTCACTGTTGTTAATACCCCTTAAATCCGGCTCTCTTACCCGAGATGAATTTATCAGCGTCGTAGAAATATGTAACAAAATTATCGACGATATGGAAAAATTTAATTCACAAATTATTCAAGAGGTATTGGATGACAGTAATCCTGAAACCAGAACAATTTTTGCAGAAGGCAAGGGCATCCCCGTCAAGGATATTCCAACAGTCAAACTACCAGGATATAACGTACCAGAACTAAAAAAATCTCTCAACGATGCTATCGATATCGGTTTTAAAATAATTCATGATACATGGAAAAAAACAGCATCACCGAAAATAAAAATCCTCAAACACAATAATGACCCAGATGGTGGCGGTAGGCATATCGCTCCGTTCAACGTGAATATTTCAACGGTGATTGCACTTAATTTAGTGTGTGATGTTATCGAAGGAAGCTATCAAATTAATCTCGAACGATCAAATCAAGCTCAGCAAGGATATATTCTTTATTCATTTGCACCAACAGCTCCTCCAGGGTTTTTAATAATTGAAAACCCAATTAATCCTGTCTACATGCGATGCCATAATAATTCGTTAACCAGAATTAATTTCAAACTCACCGACCAGTCAAATAATCTGATTGATTTACAAGAAGAGGTGTTAGCGATTAGTCTGTTTGTGAAATCATAAATGATTTTCATCCTAAAGACTCGATCAAATCATTTCTTATTTTTGTTAACCAGAACTGAAAACTTTAGCAGCAGAGAGGGTAGATGACAACAAGTTGCGACCAAAATTGATTAAAAAATCGTTTTCATTTTTTTAGTTAAAATGATTTCGTATGTAGATTTCAATAAATTTTTTTGTCTGAAAACGTTGTAGGGTTCATCCTTTTTTTGGTTAAAATAAGATTATAAGACGGCTCGTTTTAGGATTTCAATCAAATTTTGTCTGAAAACGTTGTAGGATTCACCCTCTCTGCTGCTCTTCAGATGAAGTTATTTGATTTGCATAAAGAAAAATTTCCAACACTTCCAACGCCGCTGTGTTATAGACCCAAGGATACAAGGCGACAAAATATTGAAGTTGATATTCCAAGGCAAAGTGAAAAGCAGATTCTCGTGCTAAATGATATTGTGCTGGTTGATATCAATGTCGTCGAAGATGCATTACGCGTTGATAAATCCCCATGGACGCTAGTATACGCAGTGACAATACACTCTTCACAGGGATTGACAATATACGATACAATTGTTTGGATCATAGATAATCACATCGACTGGTCGAATTTAGTTTATTTTGCGGTCTCCGGAGTACGAAGAATAAATCAACTTCGAAGAGTTGTTTTAGATGATAATGACACTACAATCAATGATATTGTCAACGATGATATAATCAGTAAAAACTCTCAGGTTATAAACAACAGGATAAAAAAAAATAATAGTGAATTTGATATTGATGCCGAATTAATAATCACACTAAAACAACAACAGAATAATCACTGCGTTAGTTGCAATTGTATAATGAGTTGGTGTTGGTCGCATAAAGATCCTCGCTAATTTACCGTAGCCAGAAAAAAATAGCAGTATTTGTCATACCAGAGATAATGTGATGCTGACTTGTCTTGAGTGCAACAGACGAAGAGGTGCTAGTTAAGACCATGCGGTGGTAATTGAGTATCCTCGGGTATCACTTGTTATTGTTCATGTGTAAAGGCAGTTGAATCCAGCCTATAGATTGCTGGTCTACCCTTAGATCTTGTTATGCGAGATATTTTATGCACGGTGACACTCCAAATAGGATCAGTAACTCTTTTTTACCATCTTCAAGCTCTCCTAGTTCATATAAATATCTAACAATGACATTACTGAGTATTGGTTGTTTTGAAAAATCGTTTTGTGGTTTTTCTGGCATATACATCTTTTTAATCGCGTTGTTAGGTTTCATGTTGATTGTTCGAGTAATCTCATTATTCAACGCGGTAATTACGCCTGTTAATCTCGACCCATTCATGATATCATTTATACTGAATAATTCTTTCGCGTATTAATATCCAAATAACCGCTCAGCAAGTGTCCGATTAAATCATTCAACAATTGCCTGATCGCGATGTAGTGCAGTCACTATGTACTCGTCTGATGGTGACATTATGATGCTTCATTTTTGATAACACTACACCATGAAATTCCTTGCCAGGATCAACTTGTAATACATTCGGCCAGTGCAGAGGGCCCCTTCGATAAATCCTTTCAAACGCAGAAGCAACTTCAGTTGATGATTTTGTCTTTAGCGGCTCTGCTTGTTTGTATCGACTCGCAACATCAACTACGGTAAGCGCAAACTTGTAAAAACCATCATGTGGCAGAAATAATGTATCAGCTTAATGAACTTCATTAGGGACTATCACATCAAAATGCGAGTAGTTAATTCGTTTAGGCGGTGGTAGATAAATTTGCCATATCGCCTGTTTGGATAACCAATCCGCTGCAATGGTATTTTTTACCTTTGCGAGTTTACCGATTGCTGCTTTACCCCTCCAGTATCCTGTTGGGGAATAATAAATAGATTACATGTTGTTATTAATTACCAGCACCTAACATCAATTTACCTTTCATTGCCGATTTTACTAACCATGAAGCCAATTTTTCTTTGAATGATTTTTCAGTGATAGAATTCAATGCGTGAATTAATATCACATCTGCGAGATGTCTTTGTTGCAGATTGCTGCTTTTATAAGCAACATCATGAGCATGACAAGCCTTATCAATAGCATTTATTGGATATTCACCCGGTCAGGGATGGTTTTGATATCAAGTATGGTCCCGGGTCCACAATAACTATACCCTGGAAGGTGTTATTCTCCTGGGTATTTTGCCGATGGTGTTCTTTGGAGTTTAGCTAGCTTGGCTGCAATATCACCTCCTCGTTTTTTTTAAATCCTTAGAAACAAATCTAAATTTCTTAGTACTACATTGTACACATTTACCAGTAAGTGCTGATCTGTTATTGCTAGTTGTAATCGTCGTCAAGTCATTTGTGCCAGTACGCTTCTTGCATTTCACACAATATAGATCCATAATTTATTTATAATAATATGAATGTAATTGATTTTTCGGCGACAAAACACGAGAACCAGTTAAACATCATGCTGCGCTACCAAATTCTATTCGTACAATTATAATCAGACCATCTGGAATTGGCAAGACACAACTGCTACTTAATTTAATAACGAGATGGATGAAATGGGATAAGTTATATTTGATTGCTCCTAGTGTAGACGATCAGCGATGTTACGAGGTGTTAAATGATTACAATGAGAAAGCTTCAGAGATTGCCGATTATAATGCTATTGAGTTTATAACCGATATCGAGGAAGCACCAAGCATTGATGATATTGATGGAAGTATTAACAATTTAGTCGTATATGATGATGTGATGTTAGACAATCAAAAAAATCCCTCTAGGATATTTTCCAGAGGCAGGCATAAAAGTACTGACGTGATATATGTCACTCAACGATACACACAAATACCAAAAGTGATCAGAGATAACTGCAGTATTCTTGCGTTATTCAACGGAGTTGATACACATACTTTACGAAATAGTTTGCAAACTTGGTGCGGCGGTGATATGGATTATAATCTTTTTAGAAATTTCTTTAGTCACGCTCAGTCAATCCCACATAGATTTGTAACAATAAATTTGCATGATGCTAGATCAAGAAAATCGTATCGGACTTCATCAATTATTCGGTTGAAATAAAATTGTTAACCCATAGCAGCAGAGGAGGATCGACAATGACCTTGGCGTCTTTTTTTTTTTTCGATTTCGATTTCGAGGAATCCTTAGTTTGCCGAAACGACGCTTTTATTAAGCATTTACGAGGAAGCCTTAGTTTGCCGAAACGACGCCTCTACAAAGTTGTCTGATTCGGCCCCTCTGCTGCTGAACCTCAAAATGTTTAGTAATACATGAAAGCTTTATATGCATCATTTAGTTTTTCTCAGCACTTTTAACTTCATATTTCTGGCTTTTTCACTAAAATAATTTGGTAAATTTTACAAACATTTCTTTTTTAGTATTATAAACATGAAACAAAATTTTTGTTTTTAGTTAAAATTCATCTATTTCAAATAGCTTTTTTAAGGGAACCAAATTACTGATGGACTGAAGACTTACAGATGGATGTGAATGCTACAAAATATTGTGTTTGAGAATAGAGATTTGCACAAGAAAATACAATATCATAATAATGTACCAAAATCCATTTATATTGTATGAATCATCAGATACAATATTATAATAATGTACCCAACAACACTTTAGATTACGCCAATACTCAAATACAATATAATAATAATGTACAAAAAAAACCACTTTGCATTACACCAATATTTAAATACAATGTAATAATAATGTACCCAACACTTTAGATCAGCGTTTCCCAAACTGTGGGTCGCGACCCAAAAGTGGATCGCAGAGCTTTGGCAAGTGGGTCGCGAAAGTTCTTCTTATTTCTCTGTTAATTTCAGTATTTATTCGAGTAACCCTCAAGCGTCATACTTTATTCCGTTATAACTAGCGAAAAAACGTTTGACCATGGTTGGGCTATAACTAGCTTCTACTTGTGCGTGTATGTGAACAGGAAACAGTGCACGAGACTTAGCAACGAGACTTAGCAACGCATGATTATTAAAAACGTCTGCCATTCAAAAATAAACAACGTGTATTTAAGTTTTAAAATTTTGCGAAAAAACATGGATAAATTTTTGAAACGAAAAAGAGAATCTTTGTCATGTGTGAGTGGTCATAGCTCAGAGTCGGAGTCGGACGATGATGTTAATTCAGCTCTTGATAATCGACTTCCGAGTACGAAGAAGGCATGTCCGCCGAAACGTAAATATTATGAATCATATCTGAAATTCGGATTTATTTCAACTGATTCAGGCGATGAACCAAGACCTCACTGAAGGAAAAGTTCTCAGAGAGCAGTCTTTCTATTGTTTGGCTTAATGCTGCAACTGTATTTCCCGAACTCTATGATATTGCGTTGTCAGTGTTGTTGCCGTTTTCAACCACATACCTGTGTGAGGCTGGATTTTCAGCATTGACGGCAATGAAAACAAAATACAGGAACAGGCTGTGCACAGATCACGACATGAGGCTGTGTCTGACTTGTTTTAAACCGCGCATTGACTTACTTATGAGCAACATGCAGGCCCATCCTTCACATTGATTCTTTAAAGTTTAAATTTAATGATTAGTTACTGTTACATTGATATAACAGTTGCATTGCAATAAATGATCGCTTTTTTCTTAAGTTTAATTTTATTGTTTAAAATGTGATAATTTCTAAATGCTGGATGTAAATCAGCATATCTTAATCGCGATTTATGATGCAATCCTTAGCTAGTTTAGTAGTACTCTGTACCTAATTTTGTTTGGTGGATCCAGAGATAGAAAAAATATTCCCAAGTGGGTCCGGAGCCAGAGAAGTTTGGGAACCTCTGCTTTAGATTACACCATTACTCAATTACAATATTATAAGAATAGAACCCAACAACACTTTAGATTACACCATTACTCGTATACAATATAATAATAATGTACAAAAACAAACATTTTAGATTACAATAATACTCAAATACAATATTATAATAATGTACCCAACACCACATTAGATTACATCAATACTCAAGAGAAAGTCATTGATGAAAGTGCCACCAGCCCAATGGAAACAAATACAACCATCCATAATAGACATACAAAGTTGTCAATTGTATATTATTTTTAATTACTTCCAAGCATAATGTAAGCTTTCACTTTCTACTGCATCCCAAACTGTTGGTTTCTGTACTCTTACTAATTGTCCTAGCAAACCCAAATCCACTACGTACCACAAGCTAAGTACATGTTGTTTCTATTTCATTGGATGAATATTGTGATACTTGTGATGTGCTGAATCCTGATATAAGAATATTAGAATACCTGACATTACCTGATATTTCGATTCATGATACAAGAATATTTGAATACCTGGCATTACCTGATATTCTGAGTCATGATAGAAGAATATTTGAATACCTGGCATTACCTGATATTCCAAGTCATGATACAAGAATATAAGAATACCTGGCATTACATGATATTCTGAGTCATGATACAAGAATATTAAATTACTTTTTGTTACCTGATATTCTGAGTCATGATACAAGAATATTAGAATACTGGGCATTACCTGATATTCTGAATCTTGAGACAAGAATATAAAAAAATACAGTTGTTACCTGATATATTGAATCATGATATAAGAATTTTAGAAAACTAGGTTGTTACCTGATATTTTGAGTCATGATATAAAATATAAGAATAATGGGTGATAAATAGTATTTTGAATGGCATTTGCTCATTGTTTGTATGATTTGTTAAGCCCCATAAAATATTCATTTTACCAAGTTACAATCATTCAGTAATCACACAGTAAAAATGATTTATGAAAAACTGTCAACAAATTTGATTTGGATTAAGTAAATTAACAAAAGTATAATACTCACCACTCTCATCATGCTTTCTGTAATCAGAGTTAAGATCTGCTAGCACATCTGTCTTGTTTCTATAATTTCCCCTATCATCAACACATATTTGTAAACAAACATGCAAATTTTAATCACATGAGACAATAAATAATAAGTATAAATCAGGATCAACTGGACTTGAGGATGTATGTGTGTGCCCATTTCTGATTGTCTTCCACAGTGATGTGTACCATGAAAAATTCTGTATCATGGTATGATTTTTGAATGTGCCACGATACATACAGCTGTACCATGGTATACCACAATTATATCAGGGACCAGCATTTCAATGTTCTGGGGCAGGGGCCTGACTTCTTTTTTTTAATTCCATCTGTCAATAGCTGGAACACTATCTTGCTTTGATTTACAGCAAAATAGCACCATATTATATCAATGATATTATTTGGAATGAAAATTAATTATCTTCAGATAAAAGAAAAGAAAATATTTCATCTAAAACAAATCGCAGCCCCTCCCCCAAACTTAAATAACTTGTATCAGATGAATTTGCTGTGTATGTTAAATGTTGTATAAGTTGCAATCTAAAACCTGTAACTAAAGTGGAATGGTCAAGATTACACTTTAGCTAATATGGTGAAAGGCATCGTGCTGATATTAGAAAATCTACTGATAACAATAGGAAGTGTTGATATTGAAGCCTACAATTTTCTAACTACATTATTTGAATAATAAGCATAATGAAAACTGTTCTTTCAAAAGCAAAATCTTATTTTTGCACATAATTAAATATGTAAGAAATTCTGATGCTATGTTATGTACATCTATATATTTTGTAATTTATGGTACATTGTTTTATTTAATTTTTGTAATTTGTATTCATGGTTGTAACTTTTGCATAATATCTTTAGTCAGATTTTGCCTACCTGACCTAAATTTGTTTAGAGCAAAAATGACAAAGGATTGATAAATAGATGTTTATGTGTGTGTTGATAATTAATAATAATAATCTTAATAATAAGACTTAATGGTGCTTTTGAATTAATTTCTCATTAGCTGATTGGTTTTTAACAGTTCTAGAAGGATTCAGTAACTTTTCATTGGTTTGGCTGGGTCACATAAATAGGAACATTTGTGGGAAAATGAGCAGTTTTCATTTCAATCAATCAGATTCATTCCAATGTTTGAGTCTTCCTCATTTCCTGTGTTCTGGTTGAAATTCTGAAGACGTGTTTTGTTGTACTACGATATTATTCAAGAGAGAAAAAAACATTTGTTTGAACTGTTCAGTGGAAATAGAAAGTGCTTATTATTTGGATTATAATATTATTTTGGAACTGCAGTGAATTATTTGAGGGAGTCCTGGCAGACCACTACATTTCAGGTTTTGAAATTTACCATATACAGAACGTTCCAATCATTTAGTCTTTCATTAACCCTTATCATGATTATTCTGGATTCACTTCATAATACTGCAAGTTCCTCTCTCATTTTCATTTATAATATTGATAATTAAATTATTTGTTAAATTTTACAGAACTTGTTCTTTTTCCTTCTTTCTTTATTTAGTTTCTGACCATAGAGTCGTAACAACTAAGGTAAATTTACTGTTGTTCATCATTGTCATTTTTAGTTACAAACCAAAGAGGTTTCATTTCCCTATTAGCAAAATTCCCACACAGTATTTTCCTTAATACAACCACTTTATCCAACATTTGTAATACACCATCACTCATTTACAAAGCTTATATATGAAATTATATTTTTAAATCATTATCAGCTTTGGGTGTTACTTATTATATTGCCATTTTACAACTATCTTCATTTAAATTGCAAATCATTCATAACATTATTTTATGCTACTTTGCATAACTTGGCATAACTGAAGTTGATACATTCTCTATTCTAAAATTAGGTTTTTAGCTATTTTAATTGTTACCAACAAATGAAAAACTCTGTATAACCAAGCAAGAATTCTACAAAGCCACAAAATTGGTTACTTACTTTTCTCAATATGACTTGGCATTGAAGAGTGTAACAATTTGGCATACTTTTTGGTGACATAAACTATACATTATCTGTTCCCTTTTTAATAGTTCCTTATGTAGGCATTAGCTATTCTTGGCCAAGTGTGGATGGCAGTAATAAAGAAACCGGTTGATTTTATTCATGATAATGTGACCTTAGCTTTTAAGCCGTCTAGTGCCTTATATGAACCTAAAGCCATTTCCATATCAAGAAGCCATCTGAAATGCTTCTAGTGATTATGTGGTGCATTATATTGATATTTTCTCACTTGTACCAAAGTGATCTTCATCCCTTGAACTTTTGGTCCAAATGTCAATTTATTTATTTCTTGATGCAAGTGTAAGCCATCCACATAGATCAATATAATGGTAGAGAACTACTCTTTAGAAGCCACTTTCCCTATTTCACTGTGACCTTGACATTTGGCTTTTGAACCTAACATTATTAGTAGTCATTCCAAACCATGTGGAAGTTATCTGCCAAGTTTGAAGGTGGTATGTTTCACAGCTAAATTTATTATATAGAAACATTTTATTTATTGAGTCACAGTTACCTTGACCTATGGTCTTTTTACTCCAAAATCAATAAATTCCACATTAACCCAATCAAAATCCATGAAAAAAGTTTAATGCAGATATGTACTGTATGGAATTAATAATGAATGGATGGACAAATTAATGAAGATATAAGGATACACATATGGGCAAAGAAATCAAATTCTAAGCACTGTATGTGTCTTAATATTTCTCATATATGTCCTGTAGTCCAGCTAGGTAAATCTTTTGAAAAGTGGAATTTGACTTATAACTGGTAAGGGTTTTATTGCCTGAAAATTAGCCCAAATTTACTCAAAAAGTAGCAGGTTTCAACATCATAACAGTCTTTTAAGGATAAACCATTGCTATGAGTCCAGTCTTCCAATCTTCCTAATCTTATAAATTCCTTACAGTGTGACAGCCTCTAAAGACACTTACCTTCCATTTTAGGCTTTAGTGTCCATCTTTTTACAAAACAAACTACAACAACAATGGCAATCACAAACAAGATTCCTGCAACAACACCTTCTACAATAGCTGCAACATGAGAATCTCTAACTACGGGAGAAGGAAGCACTGAAAATGAATCAATCATTCATTAAAAATTATACATTATTTAAAATTATATAAAAGTATACATTAATTAATCGTCTATATTAATCTTTTAAAAATAATCAATGAATGAATAAATCTGCCTTCCCACTGGCGCATTTCCAACTTTGAACTGCAAGTATGTATGTATGTATGTATGTGTGTGTGTGTGTGTGTGTGTGTGTGTGTATGTATGTATGTATGTATGTATGTATCTATGTATGTATGTAATGTATGTATATATGTATGCATGTATGTATGCATGCATGCATGTATCTATGTATGTATGTATGTATGTATGTATGTATGTATGTATGTATGTATGTATGTATGTATGTATGTATGTATGTATGTATGTATGTAATGTATGTGTGTGTGTGTGTGTGTGTGTGTGTGTGTGTGTGTGTGTGTGATTATGGTTTAAAAGCCACATCAGCACAATCCTGGCTATATAGTATCAAGCAAGTTTGGTCATCCCAATAATGATATACAAAACAATGGTAAATAAAATCCTTACAATACAAAATCAAGTAACTTTGTATTTACAAACTCCTTTCATAATAACTTTTAATTTTTTGATAGCTGAGAAAATTGTAATACTAATAATGAGATCATTTTCTTAAATTAAAGATGGGGTTTCAATAATATGTTATATTATGTACCAAAAGGGGAAAAGATATGGGCCTGAAACCACTCACCTGACTACCACTAAACCTGACTGTTTATCATTTTATTAAGCAGATTTAGGTCATATTGTATACATAAAAAGGTATAAACTATGCATACTTTAATTGTGAGAAATTTTGCTCCGATTCTAATTCCATATAGCAAGTTATCTTGTGCTAAAATATATCTAAATATGGCTGCAACATGATGAAGCTGACTTGGGATTGGATTTAGGAAAGACATTGAAAGCAGTTTTGCGAATGTGATGTTTATTTATAATGCAATTGAACAAAAAATGAAAATGAAACTGCATATAAAGTTCACCAATCGATTTATTATAATGATGTGCACTGAAAGCAACAGCTAATGTAAGAAAATTATATCATTTATACTTCAACAAGTAACCAAATGAGAATCATATTGTTAAACATATACACAAATATGATTCTATGATCATGGATGATAACTAAATAAAATTTATACAATAATTTGTGCAATGTATGATTATATCACCAAGGATGATTAATGCACAGAATTTATGCAAATACATGAAATGATTGTTTCATCCACAAGAAAGATGAATAACAGATTTTCACTAATATAGCAATATTGAATTTTAAAAAAAAGCTCATTTTTTTCTCCATTAACTTTACACTGTCAGAATCGTTCAATATTTTACTATACTGAACTCGCATGCAACTTATTGCACTCACGTGGATAAAGAAACTACTTTCTATTGTAAACAAAGAATGGACACAGACACCAGCACTTTTGATTTGTAAACAAATCATGTACACTTGTGTAGTAGTCGCTTTACGTTTTTGGTTGATTAAATTTGTTTCTGAATGAAGATGTTTAGGGGACTGCGACATAGCAGCTGCTTTGCGACATTCCGGGTTAACTTTTGATACAATGTTTCAGATTTAGACGCCTGATTTCATAAAATTGCTGGGTTCCTTTAAATAACATGCAAGTAAGTGACAAGGAATAAACTGTCTTCTTTAGCAGGTAATAAGAATGGCAACAAATATACTTACAGTTTTACATATTGAATTTCCTCAAAATGTACATTCTTAGTTCTGCAAATCCGAATTACACGAGCCATGTCATAGGTTCTCAATCTTAATTACATATTTCGAAACTGTACTGTAATTTCGAATATATTCAAAGTGCATCTACATCCTCCTTACTGCACTCAAAATGAAATAAGCATTAAATTCCGTAGCGTCTTTTTCATAATTGCAATTGAAAAACTTCATATTTTTCCCCACATTATGATTTCAAACATTCAATGACATTAACATAAACATATTTGCAGATGTCAACACGTTTCTCCCTCTCTTCTTCAATCCGATGTATTTCATTTGGAATCGCCACAAAAACATCCAGTCCATAATCACAAAATTTCAAAGAGTCGACAAAAATACCAAAATCTATTAATTTAGGATCAAATGGAAAAGTTGTTGTAATGCACATTCATTCACAATATGACTCCAAATTTCAGTTTTAACTAGACACGCCATTTTCTTTCGAAAGTTATGTCTAGCACATGTCTTAGACCATCTAAGTTGGTCTCTAAAAGCCGCCAAGTCAAAATAAAAAAAGACTTAGAGACCAACTTAGATGGTCTAGCACGTGTCTAAGTTCAAATTTCTTGGGGCAGAGTTATGTGCGCATTATTAATATTGTTGTTGTGTAATGATGAATCTGTGGTGGTGTATTTAGTTTTGAATATGCCATAAATTCAGTTACTTTGCTTCGTGTAGTTTATTTTTGTTTAGATAATTAAACCTTAGGTAGAATAAGAAAATGAGCATATAATAAAAAGATTAATGTTTTTATGTGGGAAAATATGAACTCATTTTGTCGGATGGATATTACTGCACTCCCAAGGTCGTGCAGTATCCATCCGATAAACTCGTTCATATGTTCACAAACAAATGCAGTAACCTATAAATATTTTCACCCATATAGTGATACCGAATAATACTTATTAAAAAATACTTATTAAAAAATGGAACAAATGTATTTTATGGCATCCAGCTTATGATCATGATGTATTTCCATTTCAAAAGCTCTCATCAAATCATCAAGGAGCCATCATGCATGACCCACCCCTCCCAGTATGCCAAAGGATCCCTCAAGAGTCTCTTTTTTCCTAGAGACCCACTGGTCCTGAAGATTTGGTCTCACACTGTGTGTAAGCCAAATTGTCCTCAGAACCAATGTCACCATTGACGTTTGCATCTGGATTACACAAAATCACTTAGTCTGAGTTTCCTCTGACCCTTGCCGCTCCATTTTTTATATTTGGACATTTCTGTTGGAGTGTACACCTCAACATAAATGTCCAAATATTAAAAAAGGGCTGACAAGGTTCAGAGGAAACTCGGACTAAGATTTATGACTACTGGTCAAAACAGCTAAAATCTGAATGACTGAACAAAGTAGTAGACGCGATCTAGTTAACTATGAATACAGTGATGTACATTACACATGTACACACATGATCTAGCTTTGTTGCACATTAAATTGTTTCATCAGAACTACTTTATGAGATTATTATTATAACAATATTGTTCATATATGAAGCTGTGTTCAACAAAAATGGTCTCAATCAATTATAAGAATTCAAACCTTACTCATCATTTAAAGCAGGCAGTGTATAATTGAATTCATCTTGTCTGTTCAGTTATATAATGGTTTACTTGAAACAGACTATGTTTTGTATGACATCATCGTGTGACATACGTCTGACACTGTAAAATTTTGAATCAATTCAGAAAAAAATCTATAAAACAATTATATTGTATAAAATGGATAGCAAGAATGCAATTTTATATTTCACTTACCTCTACAGATGAAGATTGCTTTGGTCGGACAAAACCCATTGTATTGTTATTATAGAAAGATACCATTTGGCTCTAAGTACATTGGTTGTAGTCAAATCTACAATCAAGAAACTTGATGTAATTTAATTTCACACTGCAAGCTCTTTAATGTGCAGCAATAGGTAAATCGAACCCAGTGTTTTGAAATAGATACTTTTACAAATATACCACTCTCGGGTAATGCTGTAAGACAGTAATGAAACCCAAGTAATTTTTGTTCATATATAATACCTAACAGTTTACTATACACAAATCTGTGATAATGACACATTTTTCAAAGAGCTGACATAAAATTTACATTCCAAGTTGAAGTTATTTTTGGAACATCACTGGAATATTTAACATTATTCATTAGGACTGGTTATTAAACGTTTTGGACTATTATAAATTTAATTCAAATTACTGTAAGTTCATTTTAAATTTTCATTTTGTATTCTAGGGAAATAAATTATTTTTTGAATTTTACAAAACTTGTTGGTTTTTACTCTTTTCTATTACTTATTTCAAGACCACAGGAGACTTTTATCTCAAAAATTGCTAGCTCTTGTCAAAATATTTAACATATGTGACTTTAGGGAGACAGGCAAATTACTTAAATCTATTTAGAAAACCTTTTGCTTTAGTTGCAGTAATTCCATCATCGATATTAGCATCATTTTACATACATATTAAAATAATAGACCATGCATTATGTATTTTTTTTAAACAAGATCATGTAAACGGAGCCACCTGACTTGAATATGCTTTTAAAAATGTTTCACATAAATCATTATTAGGATTTGTATTTCCTTTACCCTGTTATATCTCAGATGTGAGCATTGAAAGTAACTGTAAAGCTATCATATTTTTCTGAAGCTGCTAAAGTTCAGGAATACGTCTCACTGCATAGAAAAATCCTAAGGCTATTCTGTGAACAGCAGACCAAACATGAATTGAAATTCAATGGAACTCTTTAAATTTCTTCACTATTCTTAATTTTGCTCTGAGCCTGATACTTTTGATAAGAGGATATTGTTTGCTATCAGATGCTTTGAGACTGCAAAATCAGTTCTTACAGTGCCAATTAATAAAATGTCACAGAATAGAACATGTTTTATTTTGTTTTAAAACCACATCAAGAAATTAATCCAACATGGGGTTAATAAATGGATTGCTGACTCTGCATATAATAACCATGGGATCTTTGGGGGGAGGCTTGGGGAGGAGATTAGGCATGGGAAAGAATTTAATATATTATATGGACCTAAAGTAAGTAACAAAAGAATTGAAATCAAGAAGTTTATTAACATTAACAAATAATTTATTTCTCAAACTTATAAAGTTAAAATTTAAGAAGAACTTATAGCATTGTGAATTAAATCACACATAATCATAAATGTTTTATTGCAAATCAAAAAGTTTAGAAAGTTTCAAATGTATTCCAATATTGAATGTGCTGATATACCAAGTCCTGAATATGTACTAATGGTCTTGATGCATGACAATGATACAATCTAGAATGTCTTTCAATGAATTAATAATAATCCAAAAGTAGTGTTTGAGTCCAAAATGACAATGAGCAATTTGTAATTCCAGAGAATAATTTAAATAAATTAAACACAACTACAAACTCTGACTATAGATTCCCAATGACAGACATTATAACAGGAATGAAGGCTTTGTTGACAAAACCTTTATATATTCTAATTTCAAACTACAGAACAATAAATGACAAATGAAAGTGGAACAAAATACAAATGAATTGCATTAAACTATAAAAAAATTGTATTTTAAAAAATCTGACACATCATTTTCATGATCAAAAGCCCTTTGAAAGATAACTGCAAATCAGACTCTTTAAAATGATAATATGTCACCCTTGACACTGTTCTTGTCAAGGCAAAATCTGTATTTTATTCCTGACAAATACTCCACAATCGTATTTGTATGCTTACAAGAGGTGTACTTAATTTAATTTGTCCTACATTCAGTGCTCTTTTGCTATTTTATTCAAGGATAATTTTAGGAGATACAATAGCTATAATGGTTCTCTCCCTTTGAAAATATTTACTTTATTGTTTTCGTCATCTCACACAAGGTTGAGAGGTATTAAGGTGTACCGTATTCACATCACATACAATAAAACACATAAACAGCATACCACTTGATTGATCTAGGAGCAAACTGACCTCTTCAAAAGCCTGACCAATGCATGTATCAGCCAAAGGAATAATTTCCTGATCAACATCATTCTCAAGAGCTCTCTTTGCCATAGTCCTGATAACTGCACAAGCAGGGTAAAATCAGGAATTTCAGTCGCAACATGATCAAAGTTTTTGTCCAAACAAAGCTTTATAGTTACAAATGGAATAACTCCAACCTTATTCCCAGCTAGGTCATTGTCTAGTAAACATGAATATCCTCAATTGGTAAAGAAGTCATGGCTTCAAGTCATGGATCCTGACACTAAATCTGATGATAAATATACACAATGGAGAGGAACATTAACAAAGCCATACTCTACTACCTGAAAATGAACACTTTTACTAGAAGAAGGCCTCTCAAGAAAAGGCTAAGTACATGATAATAAAAGACTTTGAGAAGCTTCTGTATCCCATAATATTTTAATAGGGATGGGTTTGTCAGAATCAACAAACAGTGATATAGAATCTTTCAACATAAATGGTTCATAATTCTCCGCAATAAAATCAGATTGTTTGAGCCAGCAAATTAATTGTGTTGAATATATGATCATGACTTTGACAACTTAGAAATAAAAGCATTAGTTATAGTTCTGTTTTAATTCTTTCTTCAATCTGAAGCAATCAGAAATAACATGCCCTTTCTTCTTGCAATAAGTGTGCTATGGAAGACGTGCAGGTGTCTGGTCAACTGTATGAAAAGTCTGATTCCTAAAAGTTGTGCAAGACTGAGATTTGGAAGTATTCATATGAGCTGGGATGTTTTTTTTTACGAAAAAGCTGCTGAGAGGAAGACTTATTGACAAATGAATCATTTTGGGTCAGGAATAATTATTTGATCAGCATCTTCTCAAATTTTCTACCTTTGGCTCATCAACATAGGTCTTAATATTACTATGGACACAATTTTTGAATTCTTCAACTAATATGTGGTGTTTGAGGTTATCATAGTCTTCATCAACGTTCTTGGCTGAGCACCACCTATGAAGCAGTTGTTTTCCATTGCAAATTTGACATGTGTTTTTCTAGACACATTTTTTAGCCATCTACTACTAGTAATGATTATCTTTAAAGATAGTTAGTTAGTTACATGGAACTAATCCTAATTATGTTTCTCTATTACATGCATATTTACACCCAGGGTACACACACACACACACACACACACACAGACACACACACACACATGCACATGCACACGTGCACACACACACACACACAATATTCATAACAAACTATATTTCTGCATGGATGCGATAAACAGAAAATTTGATTGAACATGTTCCAACTATGTACTCTCTGCATATACAGTACAAAAATAGTGAGACAACGAGGTGTAAGGTTAGTAATAATAATAATAATAATAATAATAACGATGTTACTTAAAGAGGGTAACACAATTAGCTAAGAACTAATCTACCTTGAGGCCCTCATACAAAGGAATTTATTTACTTCAGCTGCATCTCTGAAGCCACTGGATATATTGGGTTTGGAAGAAGGAAATTGAGGGGGCATTTCTAATCTCAACTGGAATACTATTCCAGAGCAATGTTCCAGAATATTGGAAACTTCTTTTTAAATAATTCCTTATTTGGTTTGGGAATTTTATACTGATATGTGGTGTCTGAGGTTATAGTGAATTTATACTTTATTTTGTAATGTAATTATCAAACCAATCACATTCCACTTTTCTTTCATTTAATAAGATTATAATTAGATACAATAATTTATTTGGATAATCGCTAATATTCTTTGGGGTTCTGTTCCAAATTGATGATATTGAATATTGAAAACTTTTCTTAAACAGTTCTTTCTTTGGTTTTGGATCAAAAGGAGGTTAGCTGCTGAAATTGATTTTAAATGGGAAGTGTTGCCTTGTTTTCTAGCACGAAAGGCCAGTAGTTTATTGAGATATAAGTATATTTTTAAATAACAATCTCCAGGGCCCTCTTGGCAATTTTAAGATTCAGCAATTCTTTCAATGGGAAGAAAATATCTATCAACTTCTTTTCCGTGAATAGGGTGAATTAAAGTAATATTTTTGGTAACATGAAAATTTGAACTTGGTTGGAAAGTGGGAGAGTATTTTCTGCCTGCCAGTTTTAATTCTTTCATTTCAATTGCATTTCTCTTTGCCTCTTTCTACAGGACAATGCTTTATAATATTAAAATATTTTTTATAAATACAAATAAATAACGTTATAGTACAGAAAAGAAGAATTTTTCATTCATTCTCTAAAGAGATTCGAATCCAGGTCCATGAGTAAATGGCACCCATTGCTTTGCTTGTAAGCACTAGCCCATATTAATTACCAGGTTGACATGCGGGTGTGTCTGCTATGCACGAGCAGTGTCAATAGGCCCGTTTTGCTTTTTTCCCTATTGAGCCCTGATACACATTACAACCTCCATTCCCTATGGCTTGGCATGCACACATCATACTATGTGCAGCCTATGGCTGACTAGCTTTAATAATTCACAAATGTGAACAGTCACGGGGATAGAGGCTTATGATGTATATTAGAGCTCAATACGTAAAACTGCCAAACCCAGTCTGATTAACAGTATTCATAATATGTACATCCCATGGAATGGTTAGCGCACAGAGCAGACAGTGTATGGTATTCACACACAGCAGTTGCTAAGCAGCCAGCATTGCTGAATCGGCCAATACTTGCCACGATTATTTGCTCTGCGATTACAGCTGAGGTAGCAGCAGAGATGCGAACCCTACAACTTTTTTAGAAGCGTCGACGAGTTAGTCTGAGGCTTCCTCGAAAATGCGTTATAGAAACCTCCATTCAGCAAAATAAAATTTAAAAAAATCGACGCCACCCACCCCATGGATTTAACAATTTATGTAGTTAACGATGTTCTTCGAAATGCTTAATAGAAGCCTCAACTGGGTAAAAAAAACAACGCAAACGCCAACGTTGTTGTAATTTCGCTCCACCCTGCTGCTATGGATTTAACAATTTATGTAGTTAACGATGAGATAACGTTTCACAGACCAACTCTTTTTGCGTCTGATTTTGGTAAACTGTGGCTTCCTCAAAATGCTTAATAGAAGCCTCCATTGGGTAAAAAAAAACGACACCATTATGTCAAACAGCTCTCTCAAAAAAGACAACACACAGGATACAATTTTCATATATCAAGGAAGATAAATCCTTTATGGATAAATCCATATGACAGAGTTATGTGGCGTGATTGAAATGTAGTCTAATTACTGTCTATTACAATTAATTAATTATTCGTTACGATGAAAACTGTTAGCTAGCAGCTATATTATATTTTTTAGTGGTTTATTCAAATATTCAGTCTCAATTAAATACTGTGAAACACAATTTACAAGTATTCGAGGAAATAAAATAACACACCGTGAGGATTGAAGCTGCTGTTTAGTCACCTTATATACCATTTGAACGATATAAAGCTTGTGGCTTTCCGAAGGCCAATCAGACCAATCAAAACTAACTAACGCCATTTGACACGGCGGCGTGGTTGTCTTTTGTTAATCATGCAACCGGGTTAAATTTCGTGGGTTGCTTTTGATTGGTTGGATTGCCTTTGAAAATAAGCCCGTCGTTTCATGTCTGTATCGTCTAGTGCTGTCCCTGATTTCCCCAAGCATATCTTCTGGGTGGTCTAATATGGCATTTGTCACGCTAGGCCTCCTGCCGGAGATTTATGTTTCGGGTGATGCCCATGGTAAAATAAATGGACGTCAAAATAAAAAACAACCATGGATGTAATTAGCTCTCTGTCACATTTGGGTAGCCCCGTAGTCTAGTTCAGAATGAATTACCGGCCAAAAGAAACGGTCATAGGGTCAAATCGAGATTGAAGAAATCTCAGAAAAAAAATGGAAATTTAAGAAAAATACTCTGACGAGAAAAAAATACTCAAAGAAAGAACCCTATGAAAGACAGCGTCCTAATAATAAGGGGGCCAAATTAATGATAAACGCTCATCATAGGTTGTTATTTATTTTTGAATTTTTTTCTTTCTTCAAATTAGAGATAAAATATTTTATAATATATAATAATGGATATCCAAGATGTAAATAATATAATTGTTGAAATCTCAAATTTGAAAAATAATGGAATAGTATTATCTGAAAATCTAGACTGTGAACGCATTATATTAGAATATGAGCATATCGATGATCAATCAAAACGAGGTCGTTACGTTTTACCTAAGATGTATTCTCTGATAAAAAGAATACAAAAATCTATTAATGTCTCGTTGTATCGTAACGACGTTAATGTATTCATACAGTTATTTAGCATTGTTGAATCAATTAGACAGAAATTAGGGCAACAGTACCAGATTAGATCCGAGATAGCCTTTAAAGTTCGTAATATTAAAAAATTGATAAATGCCCCCCCCCCCCCACATGACCATACATCGGATTCACCTAGCAACATTAACGTCGTTACCTTCAAGGGGCACATACATTCATACATACATAAATAAAATTCTTATAGGTAGGGGATTCTTTTTTTTTTCGTTGTAAAGTCATGCAATACAACAAAGATTTTCACGATTTCATATTTGAAAATTCAGTGGAGTATTACAATAAGGATCGAAGAAGCATTAACGACTAAATTAGGACGAGAGAGATTGAATGCTATTAAAAAGATTATTCCAATCCGCGACTCGTTACGTGAAAAATTTCCGCAGCGACAGGGTCTTCAGACTGATTTTACAGAAAGCTCTGAACAACTTTTTTCTCCTATAACTACAACAACGAAACAGATAGTGTCAACAATCTCTGAACAAGGAAAAAAACAAGATGAGACTTTTCTCCCTGTGTTAGAAAAAATAGCGAAAAGAACTAAACAAACAAAAAAATCCTTACAATCACTTCCTCAGGATACATCAACTAAATTCGAAGAATTTCAAGTAGAACAACCACCAGTTAGTGGACCACCTAAATCAAAACAATTAGCGGATATGTTTACCAATAAGGCTTAACAACGAATTCTCAATGAGAAGGAGGACAATGCTATAATTCACAAGAGAAGTTTTTCACGGACAATTATAAAGATCATACATTGTCACATAATGAATGGGCTGATATTTTGTATGAAATAAATACTGGGAGTTTAGATAGAAGGATGACGAAATATAGAGAATTCAAGGAAAATTTTGATTAATATATACAACAAGAAAGAAAACACCAAACACCAAGACATAAAACACAAGACCCATACGATGAGGAGGAGTTTTCCCAGAAAGAGACTCTGGGGAGTGGGATATCAGGTAGTGGTCAAAACGTAGTGACGTTCCGTAGTTGTCCTGGCAATATTCTCAGTGATATAGCACGATTAGAAGTTCTCATATCAAGGAAACGAGCTGGAAATAACTCACCGGAATTAATTAATGAAACAGCTGATATCTGCAGGAGGTTATTTCAGGGTGGTATCATGGATATTGCAACATATCGAGATTTCATTGACGAATTGGCGGAACATTATAGAAATTAAACTTGAAGAGTTTCCAATCGAACAACAATTCAACACCAGTATTTTTTTATAGGAATGATCATACACTACAATCATGATAAACCAACTAACGAGTATGTGTTAAACTCACGATCGCCAAAATACCACGCATACTATGGAGATGGTCTCGTTGATACCATTTTAGGATTACTTTCAAGAATGGCACCAAAAGTAGCACCGCTAGCAAAACAACTATCAATGAAAGCCATTGATGTTATTCGTGATAACGTTATTAGTGCTGTTGGTGATCTTGCTGGGAAGGCGTTTGCAGCCGCGAAAGATAAATTAACAGCGTTAGTTCGACGGCGAAAGAAACCACAAATGACTTCACAGTCATCATCGTTACCATCTACGCAGTGATGCCTGCAAGTGTAAGTAAAATAATAAATAACGCAGTAGATTAAAAACTAGCATCATTGATGGCGACTAACGCCCAAGATAACATAACCGCAAATATGATAGCGGGAAGTGGCTTAAACAAACGCCAACGACGTCGGTGAAATTGAAAATCTTTAGATTTTCGCCTACAATTTAGACCAGCAGATATATAATAAAAAATGTTCAAACGGATACCTGATAACGCATTTGATATGGATGCCCCAGTACTTAAAGATGATTCTGTACGTGATTATCAATACTATTCCTATCACGCAGTACAACCTGATCTTCGAGGATTAATTAAGTTAATTAAGTATATGTTACGCCTACAATCTGCCACAACACTCGAGTGGAGATATATATGGCATTGTGCCGTCCCACATCATTACAATCACAAATTCCATCATCGTTTCATTGAATATAATCCATCCTTAATTAAGTTAATTAAGTATATGTTACGCCTACAATCTGCCACAACACTCGAGTGGAGATATATATGGCATTGTGCCGTCCCACATCATTACAATCACAAATTCCATCATCGTTTCATTGAATATAATCAATCCTTAATTAAGTTAATTAAGTATATGTTACGCCTACAATCTGCCACAACACTCGAGTGGAGATATGTGCCGTCCCACATCATTACAATCACAAATTCCATCATCGTTTCATTGTAAACATCCATCCTTAATTAAGTATATATATGTATGCCTACAATCTGCCACAACAATCGAGTGGAGATATACGGCATTGTACCGTCCATTAATTAAGTATATATATGTATGCCTACAATCTGCCACAACACTCGAGTGGAGGTTATACGGTATTGTACTGTCCTTAATTAAGTTAATTAAGTGACGTCCCCCCAAGCATATCTTCTGGGCGGTCTAAGATAATGTTTGTCACCTTAGGCCTCCCGCCGGAGATTTATGTTTCGGGCCCACTGGGGCTTTGGACGTGTTGTCGTATATGTAACCTCTTGGTCTCTTTCGCGTTATTTGACGCGAAAGGGGTTTCCAAATGGGGTTTTCATGTATGTGTTGTACTTAATTAAGTTAATTAAGTATATGTATGCCTAAAATCTGCCGCAACACTCGAGTGGAGATATATACGGCATTGTACCGTCCATTAATTAAGTATATAATTGTATATATAAAACAAAAAACGGGTCAAAAATGACCCCAAATATTTTTTAATAATTAAAGATAAAATGTATTATATAAATAATAGATATCAAAGATGTAAATGTTATAATTGCTGAAATCTCAAATTTAAAAAATGGAGGGGTAGTATTATCTGAAGGTCTCGACTGCGACAGGATTACCTCAGAATATGAAGACATTGAGTATCAGTTAAGTAAGGGTCGTTATGTTTTACCTAAGATGTACAGGCTTGTGAAAAGAATTCAAAAGTCCATCAATGCTTGTTTGTACGGTAACGACATTAATGCATTTATAACGCTATTTAGCACCGTTGAAGCAATAAGTCAAAAGCTCGGCCAATAGTATCAAAAACGAGCTGAAATTAGTTCTAAATTTCGTGATCTTAGAAAAATATTAAACGAGGAAAAACCAGTATCTTAACCACGTGAGCGTTACTATAAAATAGGCTTTCAGCAAATTTTTTAATAAAATTTTTTTTTAGCGTTTTTTGTAACTACATAGGATTTTCTCCTGAAAGAATACTCAGCAGTTTGGGTTTGTTCATGCAGTTATGTGCGTACTGGATGATCTATCTGTGGTAGCAAGTAATCACCGCGACGCCTCCATTTTCACGCAGTTGTTGTTGTTGCCGCGTCGTTAACAAAAATCGTTCATCGCTGTTCTCAGATATTACAATTTTGAAACCCCCAGCGATGTTATTTCTGAAACATTTGCGGATAGCGTCGTACAGTTTAACCTTGTCGGAGATGGATACGTTAGCTTGATAGTACATTATTTAATAACTCGTCCTTTAAATGTGATAGTTTCACATTTGAAAACTCAGTTCACAAACGATATATGGTAGGTGAATCGCTTACAACTAGATTAGGCCGAGAGCGGCTAGCAGCAATTAAAATGTTTATACCGGTTCGAGACAGACTTCGCGAAAAACTTCAACAACGACAACAAGCGCAGACTGACTTTTCTGTGTCAAGTGAACAACTGTTTACTCCGATAACAAGTGCGACCAAAGATGTGAAAAAGTTAACTGAATCAGCAATATACGGAGATATTCCTGAGCGAGAACGAGCAGCGAAGGCGCCGCTGCTTGATACGCTTGAAAAAATAGCAGCAGAGACCGGACAAACACGCGCAGGGATACAGCAGCTATCCAGTGATATGAAAACCCAACGCGAAATTGAAAAAAGCGAAGAAGAACAAGAAGGTGCAGTTGCAGGAAGAGACTATTCACCTGAAAGTATATTTACAGTCTCAGCATTAAATGAAATTAGGGGACGCCATACGGATTTCGAATTAGCTGATTTTGCTAAAGAAAATTTTCCAAAGGGTAAAAGAGAGAATTTTTTAAAAGACGAGTTTAAAAGTTTTATAAAAAGCAAAGACACTTGGGCATCAAAAATATATTTAGCGAAACGCGGCGGGGTTAAAATCAGACTGTTGCAGCACCCTGGTTATAATGACTTTCTAGCTGCGGTTAAAGGCGGTCCACAACCACCACGTTATACAGAGGATCCAATCCCGGAGGAAATAGACATAAGAGCAGAAGCCGGTTCTAAGAAAAGAAGCGGAAAAGGATATTCAATTAAAAATCCTTTGGATTTCAACGCAACCGTGACATGTCCTGGTAATATTCTCAGTGATATATCACGGTTAGAAGTACTTATGGGTGGAAAGCATGCCGGAAACAACTCCGTTGAAATAATTAATGAAGCAGCTGATATCTGTAGACGATTATTTGCCAGCGGTATCATGGGCATTGATGTATATCGAGAACTCATTGCTGAATTAGTTGAAAATCGCAGAGACGCCCATGGTTATGATGAAAATCCAATGGATTTTAGCGATTGATCGCAAGCGATTACTCAAAGAGTTTTCAATGACGGCTACGCAATTCACTAATTGAAAAACTACTAGTTTTATAACAAGATGATTATACACTACAACCATGATAAACCCGTAAGCGTCTACGTAGTGAACTCACGATTGCCTGTTTACCGCGCGTGGTACGGAGATTGTCTCGGCAGTACAATCGCTGGGCTATTTACAAGAATAGCCCGAAAAGTGGCGCCGCTAGCTAAGCAATTATCAATGAAAGCCATTGATATTATTCGTGATAAGGGAATCAGCGCTGTTGGAAATCTTGCCGGAAAGGCATTTTCTGCCGCGAAAGATAAAATAACATCATTGGTGCGAAAGAAACCAACAGTGCTGCCGTCTACGACAGTGATGCCTGCAAAAATCAGCAAAGCAATAAATAGCGCAGTGGAAGAAAAACTAGCGTCGTTGGCTGCTTCGGTGACTCCGTCGCCATTGACGGCCTCGCCGTTAACATAGCGCTATCATGAACGCGATAGCAGGAAGTGGTTTGAAACGAAAACGAAAACGACGATGATTGCAACGAGTTTCACAATTGAAAGAACTAAATAATAATAACAATGTTTAAACGAACAGCTGATCCCGCGTTAGATATGGAAGCCCCAGTGCGCAAAGACGATTCCGTCCGCGATTATCAATTTTATTCCTATCATGCAATGCAACCCGACCTACGATCGCGAATTGAACTTCAAGTTCAAGATACCAGTAAATATTTTTTGCCGTGTGAAGCATTTATTGAAATCGAGGGAAAACTCGTAACAAATGTTGCAGCTGATACCCCATATCCAGATGATCAAAATGTCCGAGTTGGTTTTGTTAATAATGGCATAATGGCGTTATTTGAAAGTGCAAGATATCTCATTGATGGTAAAGAAATTGAATCAATAGAATGCGAGGTTGATGTTGCAACAACAATAATCGGACTAGCAAGATATTCTGATGATTATACTAGATCGGCTGGTCCGTCTATGATGTTTGCAAATTATATTAATGATCACGCTTATCACATTAATCATACTAGGGTAAAAGCAACACGAGATACCGCAGTTGATCCAGCACCAGCCGGATATACTAGACCGGCTGGTACCTTTGATGTCGTAGATATTAATCGCAATTTCAATCTAGGGTTTGCAACACGAGTAGCGATGTTACAAGGACAACAACGATATTTTTCATGTGCAATTCCACTCCATCACATATTTGGATTCTGCAGAAATGTCAGAAAAGTCATCTATGGAGCATAACACACGCGTTAGTGCGAGAAGGCAATGACGATGATGCAATCTGGCGTATTGGTGTCGCTGAAGGTAAAGTTGTTTTGAGTAAAATAGTATTGTGGATGCCAGTAATGACCCAATTAATCGCCATAGAAGAGCGACTACTTTCATTTATGGACACGGGCGGCAAATCATTGCTAAGTTGGCTAACAAGAACAACTGATGTCAAACAGGATAATATTGATGGTACATTTACATGGCACTTGGCATCAAAACAAGGCGTTTCAGCTCCACGTCATATATTTATTGCGCTACAGAATCGGAATCGATTAGGCTCCCAAGAACACAGTCATATGATATTTGATCGATTAGGGGTAAGTGAGGTTTCGCTGAGAATAAACGAACAACAAGAACCAATCGAGGATATACAAATTGATTACGACAACAAACATATAGCACGAGTGTATCATCGGATGCTGTCATATATGGGTCGTAATCAAAACGTTGATACCGGTTTGCAAATATCGCAACTTGATTTTAAGAACTTGTATCCAATTTATTACTTTTCACTGGAACATCTTGATTTAACAAGGCAATCCGTCGTCGACATATATTTTCGAGCTCGTATAACCCCTGGTGGCGTTAATTATAGAGCGGTTGCTGTCATTCTCAGTGATAAATCAATGTTGTTAGAAGGGGTTGGAGGACGAATGAGAATTGTTGATGCACCAGTGGAAAATATGTAAACGGTTCACAATTAGATCAATTGAAAGCATAAATATGTTTACAATAAAATGCCATATAGTGTTGTTAGTGTCAAGCTGACTGATGGTCAGGTCAAGAAATTGCGATCAAAATCCGCTAAAGAATGTGGAACAACATTAACGTTAAAACCAGCGCAGATGTCCGTCGGTACACATAAAATATCATTAACGGATCGTCAAATAAAACATTTCAATGATGCAATGAAAAATAAGCGGGGGGTTCAAATTGTATTTTCAAAGGCTGCAGTCGCCAACATGATAAAATCAGGTGGTATATTTCCATTGTTAGCCGCAATACCAGCATTGATTGCAGCGGCCTCCCCAGCGGTGGCGAAAGCGGCGGCGTTGGGAGCCATTGGTACCGCGGCAGGGATGGCGTTGAAAAAAGCAACTGGGAAAGGATATAAATAAAAAGGGAAAGGGTCTAAGACTACCAGAGACTCCATATTCATGGTACAGTGGGAAAGGCTTAAGAATACCAGGAACGGTTTATTTGTTGAAAGCCCAATTCTTCCTATGTCCAATTTTGATTTAAATGATGCTGCTAAAAAACTAGCGATAAAAAACTTCAGAGGGGTTTTTATGAGAGATCAATTACCGAGAAAACCTAAACGCGTTGAAACCGGTATCATCAATCTTGATAACAGTAACGGATCGGGAACTCACTGGGTTGCATACGCGATTGATCCACGTGGAATTGTCTATTTTGATTCATATGGGTTATCTCCGCCAAGCGAGTTTATGCAGTATATAAATTCAAAGAATCAATCAATTCCGATTTTTTATTCCACGCTGCCAACACAACAATTAAATGATCCACCGATATGCGGCCGTGAAGTATTAAATGTCCTCGCGGAGATTTCATCGTCATAGAAACCACCTCATCTGGTTGTAAATGAATACACGAGTGGAAAATTACAAGATAATTTTAGAGAACCAATAAATTGAAAACACAAGTTGCGCTAACAATAATGATTGATATTTGGGGACGATCTCTTTCAATGTCGAAACCCACCGCAAAAACATCTGTGGGTTCTATCGAGGATGTAAAAAAAATAATTGAAGATGAAATCGTTGAGACGTTAAATTTAGCAAGTGTTGACCCGAACGAAATAGTTGTATTTCAAGATCGCCAGCGTAAATTGAAATCCAGTAATATATTCGCGGATGACATTTTGATACGGCGGCGCGAGGCTGCTGAAAACTCTATTGCGCTGTATTCCAGCGACGGACGACTTAAACCAGGAGCACTTGTGTCTACGATCACTGATTTAAGAATCAACGAACTTCTGATTTCATTCTTTTATAACACGGGCGCGAAGAAAATGATGAGTACTGGAGAAATCAAGGCAGAATATCTCGATATTTACGATGATCTTCTTAAACTAAGATAAGATTTTGAAAGGGTACAAAAACCCACCAACGAAATTGTTCGTAAGTTTTTTGGAAACCCACTTGTGGCAGGTATGACTCTCGCTGAAATTAGCGAGTTTATTAGAAAACATACTCGCAATCTCCTACTCGTTGATGGTTTCTTTTATGAACCCGGGGGAGATATAGCTGCGCTGACTCTCAAAGATATTAGTTTGTTTATTTTGAGACAAGTTATACTTAGTAACATCGTGAATAAATTCTTGGGGAAGACACCCGGGTCTGAAACCACATCGTTGACAGATGCGACCCTCGCTGAAATTAAAAGCGCTATTGACGAACAAAAGCCCATCAGCGAAATTGTTAATAAGTTCTTTCAGGGCACTAAAACCCAAGATATCACGACGAATTTTTCCAACATCGACTCGCATATTAAAGAACAAGCACGGCTTGGAATCAACTGTCTTCTTGCTTCATTCTTTTTTAACGCGGCGGGTAGGAGGATAATGAGTTCTAACGAAATCAAGGTAAAGTATCTCGATATTTACAACGACCTCGTTGAACTAAAACAAAAATCTGAAAAGGTAAAGATTCCGCATTCAGACATACACGTTAAAAATATGGTGTATGCGACCGATCATGGAACTATGGAATGGAAAAGAGACGTTGATACTAAGTTACCCTTCGGTTTCTCTGAAGAGGTCGAGATTATCCCCAAGCCGGTGTGGTTTGATGGTATCTACAGGCTAACGTGGATCTCTGTAGATCAATTTAATGTGATCGCGGATGGTAAAACCTACTCTGGTGGTACCCCGGCGTTAATTATGAAGGATCGCGGAAAAAAACTTTAATTTCGTCGCGGTTGATAGCTCCACAATTAGATCAAAAATAACTTGGTGTTTAGAATTTGTAGATGATTTTTCCGGCTGAAGATACCATACCTACGACATCCCAACCCATTAACGATGGCGAATAATTTAAAACACCAGCGGGTTTAAAATAACAATGACATCGATAAAATCAATTGAACCGATAATAGTCCCAGAGGTATCACAATCGCATCGATATCGATATGATACCGTGAAAGAATTTTCCGCGAGCTCGAAATCACTTTCTGAGCGTTATCGTGAAAAAATGAAAAAATATCGACGCAACGTAGCAATCATTGACATCACCGTGTACTCGGTGTCCGGTGTGATGGCCAGCGCCGGGGTTATTGTGTCGACGGTGACCATGATGGCTCCGATTGCAGTTCCAATCGCTTTTCTCCGCGGCAACAACAATCGCGGCAGTCGCCACCGCGATAACTAAAAAATTAGCATCGTGTTCTCAGAAAAAAACTAAGCGATTATACAGCTCGGTACAGAGCGGTATTTGACACGTACGCGAAATTATCCAAGTTGATCTCGCTGTCGATAGATAATTCGTTCATATCCGATGTTGAATTTTCCGCGATGACCCAGTTGTATAACTCAGCGATGTTGAAATTGGAAATTGAAGACAGCGTTAATAATAATGTCACTCGAACTGCTTCAACGAATCGCGGAGAATACCACTCCGATACAAACAAGCATGATATCAATAACATCAACAAACCCACAATTTACGAGTATATCATAGCTGGCTCAATATCAGATCAGTTGCATTTGGCGGTCAGCAACCGAATAACGCACTGGTGTTCTCGTATAAGAATAAACCCGATGGTACTCCAGACTGGGACGTTATTTCGTTACCAACTGGGTGGTACCAAATTGAGCAAATCGATGCTGAAATTCAGCGTAGAATAAAATCAAGCACTGGAAAAGAATCAAGCATAGCTATTAATCTTCATGAACCGACGCTCTCGTCGTCGATAGATATCCCGCTCCCCTGAGTATGCCGTGGATATCTATAACAGCTCGTTAAGAACAGTGTTAGGATGGCCTGAAAAACCACCCAGAACCGCCGTCTTAACCACGGATGTACAATCATATCATGAAATAAATCCTGTATTTCGAGATGATTTATCTGATATAAGAAAAGTAGAAATCGCCGATAGATTCATATTTACCAACAAAAACACGTTGCAATGGGATTTTATTATTAAAAGAACAGATGAGTCAACTGTTACTATTTCATTTACGCTAGCTGACATCACTGGTTATTTTAATGAAATTAATAAATTACATGAAACACAACTAGAACAACTACGGCAAACAAAATTGCGAAAACACGTTGAAATATTAAATCAGCTTGTATCTGATATGGAATATATCAACGAACGAATTATTCAAACAATAATTAATGACAACAGCGACAATAAACAACGATTCCTAACCGGTTACAATATCACAGAAGCCGATCTACATAATTTCAAGTTTCCCGGATATAACGCTGAGGAACTAAAAGAATCTGTTAGAAATGTTATCAAGGTATTACAAGTACAAGATTCAATTATCCTCAAATATAATAATGACCCAGATGGCGGCGGTAGGCATATTGCCCCGCACAATGTAAATATTTCAGCGGTGATTGCGCTCAATTTAGTATGTGATGCAATTGAAGGAAGCTATCAAATTAATCTAGAGCAATCAAATCAAGCTCAGCAAGGATATATTCTTTATTCGTTTGCACCAACAGCTCCTCCAGGATTCCTAATTATTGAAAACCCAGTTAATCCTGTTTATATGCGATGCCATAATAATTCGTTAACGAGAATTAATTTTAGACTCACCGACCAATCAAATAATTTGATTGATCTACAAGACGAGGTGTTAGCGATTAGTCTGTTTGTGAGATCCTGAAAGGATTTCCGTCCTCGGACACGATATCGTATCGGACTCGATCAAATATTCGGTTAAAATCATTTATTATTTTTGTTAACCTGTAGCAGCAGAGGGGGCGATGACAACATAGTTGCGACCAAAATGGATTGAAAGATCGTAAAGTCTCTGTTTGCTAAATGGAGACTTATTTTTTTTTTGTGGTTAAAATATGAGATTCGCAGGAAGGCTCTATTTTCCGTTTTGAGGCTTCAATCAATTTTGTCGGAAAAAGTTGTGAGATTCGCCCCCTCTGCTGCTGACTGTAATATTATTCTGGAACTATTGTGTATTATTCAAAGGAATTATGGACAATTCCATCTTGATGTCATGTCTTGGAGGACCAGTACGTTTACTAATTTGAAATATTTCTTGAACTGTTTCATTCGTTTTGACTTTCTAAGAACTTCATCAGGATTATTTAGATTCACATCATGATGCATTAAATTGCTCTCACATGCTCATTTATAACATTGATAATTAAATTATTAAGCTTTACAAGCCTTGTTGGTTTTGTTTCTTTCTGTTATGATCATAGATTCATAACAATATAGACAAAACTATATATGTGTTTTGTTCTGAGCTATTGGAAAGAACGAGTTTTATATGGCGCAGGAATTACATGACCATTAGGCCAAGACTTTGTTTCTATGCCATATCAAATTAGTTATTTCCCCCGACTCAGCATAAAACACTTTTGTGGTTTTGTATATTTTACATATCCCCTTTTTATTCACACATTCTTTTAACAATTTTTAATGTATATTTAAAAGAAATGACTTAGGCAGTTGCCATGTTATTACAAATCTTGTATAGCCATCAACATATACATGTATGTAGCTGGGCCTAAGCTTTTATACATACTGTGGCAGTTGCATCATCATTGGGAATTAAACATGGGGCATTTCTGATGATGCCATGAATCTTGACGAGACTCAACGAGTCTCTCTCTCACTCTCATACGAATTTATTGTCACTTGGCACACTAGCTTCATCTGAGAACTCATTGTCAAACATTCTAAGATATTGTTGTCCACCTCAACGAAGTCTGATTTCTCTGCCTTGATACATTGAAATGCAGATAAACTGCCCTTGCAGCTTGTAACAACTCATCCAGAACAAAAAGTCATTATCCCCGGTATCAAAAGTGACCTATTTCACCAAATGTAACTGCATTTCTTCCTTGAATCCTGGAAAAGTATTAGAATTTTAAAATAATTTTCAAGGGCCTTGAAGAATCATTGTATTGCTCAAAACCTTGCAAAGTTTTGAAACGTCATGGAATTTCTGGCAATGGAATTTAGCAAAATTGATAACTGCTAATTTCATAGAATGCTGAGCACCAATCCTAAAAATTGGATTTGAACATGACACAGTTACCATCAATAAACAGTTTTGTTTCATATAACAAAACTAAGTTCCTTTAACACATTAACCCCTGGAGGTTTTTGCTGTTTTCGCATGAAATGCGAGTAGCAAACATATTTTGGGGACTATTTCTAAATACATCATAATCCATCGATTTCCAACAATAATCTGTTAGACAAATGGTTACTAATGATAAAGGAAATGTTTTTCATTGGTTAGTTTACTGGCGCATGAGCAGAAGGGCAAAAATCGGACTTATTTTTTTTTTTTTTTTTTTTTTGCTTAACGCACCCATAATTTTCATATGTAGAAGACTCTTTATTCAAAATGTCCACCTTATCCTACTTTTTGCACAGGTTCACCTGTCTATGTGCGTCTCAGACTGGTCTGCTGTAGATCTGAGGTCATAAAGTCTAAAATCTGGACACAAATTCGGAACCCGACCATGGGCGATTTTTGGGTGAAAAAAAAAACGGGTCCAAAAACTTCGGTTTTTCCCTCTGTATTTTGTAACATAATTAAAATATCCAGATTACTTGCTATCATTGTAGAGCTACATCTGTCTACTTTTCAATGATACCACCCACTTTAGTGTATCATATATGACCTTGACGCTACAGACCATGGAAGTAGGCTACTACCTCATACCCCGTAAAGTCGTCGCTAGGGGTTAATGTGTTAACTGTAGCTCTCACATGATTTCCATTAGTTTGATTTGAAAATTCATATGGTTAGCCATGCTGCCTCGTGCTAAACAGAACTTATCAAATTAATTGATCTTTGGCTGAAGGAAATGGATAATGGACATATGACTGGGATTGTTTTCCTTGACTTCAAGAAAGCTTTTGATCTTGTTGATCATGAAATTCTGCTGAAAATGTTGAACTGTTACAGGTTTGACAATCCTTCTTTTAACTGGTTTAGATAATACCTAAACCAAAGGTCTCAGCAAGTAAGCATTGGCAATATTAGCTCTCAAACTCGCAATATTCATTCAGGGGTCCCTCAAGGCACAGTTTTAGGCCCTCTCCTCTTTCTTATCTATATCAATGATCTACCATTAAATAACGAATCCACCAATACAGATTTGTTTGCAGACGATGCAACCTTGTAAACATCTATTTCTGATTCTGAAGTTATCCAAATGAGATTAAACTCAGACCTTATTAGAGTCCATAACTGGGCATAACAAAATAGGATGGTAATTAATGAAGGTAAAACAAAATGCATGATTTTGGGGACATCACAAAAGCTACACAAGTCAGGGAACCCAGAACTATCTTTTGCAATAAATAATCATCCATTAGAAAATGTCAAGCATGAAAGGCTTGTAGGTGTGTCTGTAGATAAGAATTTATTATGGAATGACCATATTGATAAGCTTTGTAAAACACTGTCATCCAATATTGCTCTACTCAGCAGAATCAGGAAATATTTACCTATGGAAACTCGTAATCTATACTACAAGTCTTATATTCTCCCAACAGTGGATTATTGTTCAAATGTATGGAGAAACTGTGCTAAATCTGAACTTAACAGGATTTATAAATTTCAGAAATGAGGGGCACACATAATTTTAGATGCATCTATTAATCATCTCTCAAATGCGTTATTTATAGAACTCAAATGGTTTACAATATATGACAGGATAGATTTTCACAATGCAGTTCTTTTATATAAATGTCTGCATGGAACTGCACCAGAGCCTCTTCAGGACTTATTCAGGCCTTTTTCAGCACAATACCAGTTGAGATCAATATCACATGGAAACCTTCTAGCACCAAAACCAAGAACAGAGCAATTTAGAAAGAGCTTCCTATACTCTGGTACAGTTCTGTGGAACAGGCTTCCACTACATGTAAAATCTGCTGAAAATATTAGAGTATTTAAGAAGAGATATCATGAGCATGTATGTGATGCTAATAGATACTGGAATTTAGTATTTTAATACTGAACATGTTAAAATAAACAGTAATTATTACTATCTTTCATATAATGTGCATTGTTATACTCTCCTTAAGAGGGCCTCAAGGGAGAATAGTCCTTAACTAATGAGTCACCCTCTATAAATAAAGCATTCTTATATTATTATTATTATTATTATTATTATTTACCATTTGACAATCTGACAAAATGAAGATAATTTCTTGTGACTCATTTATTAGTTACTTTAATTGATATTTTCTTTCTTTTTATTAATTTACATGACAATGCAAGATTGTAGTCCTTGAGTTTTGTGAAATGGCACTGGAAAAGTGTTTGAAAAGTCATGGAATTTGTTTTTGTTAAGTCTGCAGGTGTGCTATGTTCCCAGATGGTAATTAAAAAAAAATACCCCACCCCCACCCCGGAAAGCCCCAACTTGCTAGATATGTCATATGAATATCAGCCTTATGTTTTTAATATGTAGTGCAGTGTATGTGAATATGTGTGTGTGTGTGTGTGTGTGTGTGTGTGTTTGTGTGTGTGTGTGTGTGGCAACTACTAGCTCCACATGAATAACATTCATAATGAAGGAACACTGTCCTATCACAGTGATGGAGATGATAGCTTTGCACTCTTAAATTGACATTGAGGTATTTCGATGCTATGATCGGCTTGTCGCACTTGTATGGATATTTACAGGTAATCCATTGTGTTGTGTTTATTTAATTTGTAATAATTTTGACTTATATTTATGATTATATGTTATCCTTTGTCCAAAATCAGGTTAATGATGTACCTGACCAGTGACATTTATTTTGTAAACAAGATAATACATAGCTAGTATTTCTCTATGATTATCGATTAAATATTCAGATCATTATTAATGGAGGTAGATATGTTTAATTCTATTTGAATGTGGGATATTGGTTTTTCACTTGGAAATTCCTAAACTTGTTGACAGCTTTGAATCTTTTAGAGAGGAGACTGACCGACATCTTGGCTTGATTATTGTGTCTTAGCTTTTTATATCAGTGTTGTTTATTTGATTAATTACTCATTCTTTCCTTAAGATCTGAAGATGAATCAGTCTTATTTTTGTGTCCAGTGTTTAATTTGGGTGGATATTTTTTTATTTGTTTGAGGTCCCTCAGTAACTTTACCTCACTTATGTTTTTTGGACCCTATTGTGTGTGAGTTATCATGGGAGAGATGTAATTAGAAACTCCTTTTGCCACTCTTCTATTCAGGGCCCTGAGTGGTCGAGTGGTCTAAAGCACTGTCCGTTACGGACCACTGCCATCTCACCTCTGTCTGCGTGTGTTTGAGTCTAAGATTCGGCAAATGTAGTTATGTCATAAAGCTTGCCAGTAGCTTCTCGTGGGTCGGTGGTTCTTTCCGGGGTTTGTCCGGTTTCTTCCTCCACCAGTAATACTGGCCGCCATGTATAGCCTATATTGTGCTGAAAAATGGCGTTAAACCATAAAAAAACAAACAAACCACTCTTCTATTCATATTTGGAATTCAAGAAAAGGTGAAAAATAATAGAGATATTATTATTATATATTATTGATATTATTATCAATAATGAAAGAATATTCTGCCTTCAAAAGTAAACTTATGGTTAAGAGAACACAAGTTTCTTTTAGTTGATAACTTGAAAATGATATATTCTAGAATTAGAAATAACTTGAGTGGTTTACATAATTATTTATATTCCAATTATCTGAGAGATAATACATAGTGTGCTTGTTGTGTTGATATAGAAAATGCATACCACAGCATATTAACTTGCGGGCACAATATGGAATAGAGTAGGAAATTGGTTGAGCATCTACATCATCTCTATATCCCAGTGACTACAAATATTTTGTTTCATGGGTCATTTGATTTCATGGTTAATGTTGGTATCTTTTTTGTCTTTGTTCTAAACATATATTAAAGACACAACATTTCAATCAGTTTTCAGATTTAAGTATTCAGTTACTTACTGCCATTTTGATAAAGACATAATTCCTTTCATTTTGAGTAGTTATACTTATATGTTTCCAATTGTTGCAGTGATTATTATTTTGTTCATTTCTCTCTATCACCTATTTTCCCTCAGTAATGTATTCTTATATATAATTGTATGAAATCATACTAATTTAGTGACACTACCCATGCAAATTTCATATCAATTGCATGGCTAGATTCCTCAACCATAGGGATTTTAATATACAACCTCATATTATATATATATATATATATATATATATATATATATATATATATATATATATATATATATATATAGTCTTAAGAGTAATTCTCCATAGGCCAGTACATGGAGTAATGTTTCATTACTCCCTTATATAAGTAAAACCTAACCTAGCCAGTGCCAAGGTTTTTTGAGACAAATAATGTATATATCTAAGATTCAAGAGTGTCTGCATGTTCTAGTGCCATATATGAATGGATACCAAAACATCATTTACTGGTGATGTGGCGGTGGCCGTGGTAGCATGGGCACTGGAACGTGCAGGCAGGCGATAGTTGTCTTATCTCGCATTCAGAGGTCCAAGCAGAAACTCACTATGGAGTGAATTATTGAAATTGTTTGTTTAGAGCTAGGGTGGCAATATTTGTAATAATATTTTTAGTAATCAATGTCCCTAGATTTATATATATATATATATATATATATATATATATATATATATATATATATATATATATATATATATATATATATATATATATATATATATGCAAAAAAACTGACAAACAACAGTGCAGAACTAGTGTCACTCTAGCCTGAGCGCTTTCGACTCTTAATGAGTCTTTATCAAAGGCAAATACAGAACATAGACAAGACAGACAAGTAAAATACAAAAATCGTGTTTCTAGTTTCTTCAAATTGTTGCGGATGCTGTAAAATGTCAAAATCGATGACCCAAAGCGACACATCTGTTATTGTATGTGAATTTATGTACGCGTAAATTATATCCCGGATATTTTACATTAGTAGTAAGAGGCTATTAAGCAAATGTAGAGAATTATTTAAAAGAAAATGTGTCAGCTGGAAAAGATAATTACATTTGTGCACGGCTGTCTTTTTCTAGTCTTCTTGGTTTAAACCGCTTGGTTTCAACGTTCGAAGGCAAGTGTGAGATCATTTTCCAACATGTTTTCACAATGAAACCACCAAAATCACTGAGATGTGCAAGGGGTGATATATATATATATATATATATATATATATATATATATATATATATATATATATATATATATATATATATATATATATATATATATATATATATCAGTATATAGTCTTAGAGTAATTCCCCTTTGGCCAGTGCTTGGAGTAATGCTTCATTACTTCCTTATATAAATTAAACCGATTTATCAACATTAATGGCAGTAAAATATGTTTGAACAAAAAGACAATATATGTAACACTTTAAATAGTGGTGCTTTGTATGAATAAGTATGTATGTTAGAAATTGTTGTTGACAGATGTTCCTGAGGTTCCATCAAACATTACCATTATGGAAGTTACCATAAATAGTGTGATAGTGCAGTGGGTGGCAGGGTATAATGGTGGTACCAAGCAGACATTTCATATTTTGGCATCAGCTGGTGGCCTCACAAGGAATGTCACTGCATCTGATCCTGGATACAGAAACAATGGGACAGTTGTCATTAAGGATCTAGCAGCCAGTACAAATTACAGTATTTCCATGTCAGCTAGTAATTCAATTGGCACAAGCAACATGACAGAGGCCATCTTTGTTATCACTCTGGAAGGTAATGTTTTGAATGACTGAAATGCTTGTATGTTCAGTATTCTTCATCGAAGTTAGATGATTGCAATTTTAATGTATATGTTAAATTATTTATAAACCACACTCTCACTCATTCTGTCACTTTTTAGTTCTCAGTTGAATTTATTTGATATGTAAATATAATTATCAACAAAGTCAATGCAGATAATGAATACATGGTAAGAATACCATGGTCTGGTCCTTGCTTTCTTTTTGAAGGGGCTTTTCTGGCCAGTTTAGTAACTGCATTTGCTGGCCATCCTTCTTGACAATGCACCTTGGGATCCAGTCTGTCATGATTCTTGAACCAGACAAGCTTATGCTAAAAGATGGCATTAAACCTATATCAGCCAAGCAAACATCTGCTTGGCCTTGCATCTGAAGCCATGAAAACCCCATGGACTGGCAAAGGAGTATGTCACCCCTTGCACATCTCAGTCTTTTTTGGTGGTTTCATTGTGAAAACATGTTGGAAAATGATCTCACACTTGCCGGTTGGGCTTACAATTACATGACCTCTAGGCACTAACATGGAAAATAGATCCTAGCCGTGAGGATGACAAAACTCTTTGCATGCAATTCTATTGATAACATAATTCATAATGAATCCCAAACCCAGCCTTGATATTCTCATATCGCTGGTGTAGTGAGCAAACTCTGAGGGCTTATTGTTCTCTTTTCCATAAACTAACTTTATATCCTGGCACCAATGTAAAAAACCCACAATTTATTTTTTATTGTAAACTAGCTTTGCTTCTGTATATTAGCTATCTTGGAAGCAAATGTCAAAAAGTCTTGGATTTAATAAGATATTGTTTTACATATTAACATTTTATCTTTATTTTGTAGGACTATGTGTCTATATAATAATTATTTAATTGGAAGGGTTTATCTTCCTAAAGATGTTTGCAAATTTTTTTTTATTCATTTGAGGTGGGGTGGATTTCCCTTCTAATCAGAACTATATAGCTGGGATTGTGCTAGTGTGTTGCCAAATCCAATATATATTGTTGATCTTCAATCAGTCCATTAACAAGTTCTTTCTTAAATTGCAGGGATGATATTCAATACATTTTTTTTAGTTTGCTAATTTCTGTTAAGGTGGCAAGTAAGTGTGGATGTGCTTTTTGCAACATTTTATTTTCCAAACTTTGCCTTCAGGCCAGAGGCATAAACATTGATCATTGATGAAATTTTTAAAATTCAGCATGTTTTTTATTCAGTAGATGGTGAATCACATGCCAGAATTTTCCACCTTACATTATTTCTACAGAAAATTGTCATGTGTCTTGCAGAACAAACAGAAACAGTAACATATATTATGCTGTCAATTCCTGCAGTTGCTGGTGGCATTGGGGCAGGTGCTGTGGTCATTTTGGTGGTTGTTTTAGCTATATTATTCTGGAGAAGATATCACCACTCCAGTAAACACTCAGATGGTAAGAATATAATAGTGTGCCAGCTCATTTGCTTTTCAGATATTGAACAGAATAATTCTTTCTTATTATTGGTAGTTAACATCTACAAAGCTATATGTAACAAGAATGGAAAAAATATAAACATATATCTTAATGTTAGTTTAATGTTGATTAAAAACATTTTCCAAAAATTAAGACCATATTATCAGTTTGCCTCCTGGTGAAAATAATCTGCAGATTACATTGTAGTCTGGTTTTCTCCAGGTGTGATCTTAATGCAAAACTTCAAGCTCTTAAGTATAAAATAGTTCAGTTTGTTATGTCCATCAACTAACTAGCCCACATAGTATGTTAGCTGTTCATTGTTATCATTACAACTCCTAAACTTCTTGAAGGAGGTGAGGTTGGTCCCATGTGAAAATGATGACCTTTGGGCATAAACTGTTGCAGATATAGTGGCTACTTTTAGATCCACTGGTCACAAACAAGAAGAGTTTATGGGATGGCCTGTTGTCCATCAGGATTTGTACTTATGTCACCAGAAGATCTTTTGTTGTCACTACTCCCTATCAACAGCTTGAAGGATTGCCAAGAAACTTTATACACTGATTCATCTTGTTATGAGTCTGTGCTCTTAATATAAGTAACATAAAAGAGTGGAGAGCATCAAGCTTTGTAAAGTTCAACAAAATAATTTATTTTCTTTGAATACAAAGTATAAACAAGAAATAGAACTGATGGTATTGCAGATTAAATCCAAAATTAATTCTAGAATTACAGACACAAGTCCCAATAATTTAAAGTTCTGAATAAACTTTAGTAGAAATGGATATGAAGTCAAATGCTGAAGATGTTGATGTGCCTGAGGCAACCTGTATCATGTTGTTGTACCAAGTCTTGCTGAATCAGTGTAATATAATTCCAGGTTTGAATTCACTCTAAATCCCAGTGAATGCTTCTGTCCGAGAATATTATTTTCTCATGAGCACTCTTATTTCTAGAGAAAATAGTGACTGAATTAAATAATTTCAAGAAATAAATTGCAGCCCAAAGTAATTTCTGGACACAACAATAATACAAAATTTATTCTGTTAGATCTTAAAGCATGAATGAATAATTTTTCCAGTTACAAGATTATATATCCTCTACTTAACCCCATGTCACAATTAGCGTTTTCCAAAAAAGAGCAACTGTTACCTAATGGAAAATAACCTTCTAAAACCTTATTGTTTACAAAATAAAATGTTTGTTATAATTAGAAAATCTGTTTGTACAATTATCATATATAACCTGGACTATGTCTGGTATGCCAGGTAAATTATAGGGGAATTCCAATAGTCTAGACCCAGACACAAATAAACATGTTTTATTCTATTAATAATGATCCTCATAATAAACACATACACAGAGAATATGTTAGCTAAGTATGAGTTGTTTACAGCATAAAATGTTTAAAAATCAATAATACTGTTCAAGTAGAAAATAAACTTGATTTTGGACAAGGTTAAACCCAGTATACAATGTTACATTACAATAGCATATAATGAAATAATAATTAAAAAATGAACTAACTAGCAAACAATGTAAATTAAATGATACATAGCACTGTCAGGTCTGCAATTATGTTTTTACCTCTTACTACACTTAATTAAAGAAAACCTAACATTTTATGAATGCAAAACAATGGAAATATGAAATATTTACATTGCAGCTGTTATTACAAGTAGATAACAACATAATAGCATAGTATATTCAACTTACTAGTGTTGCATACTTGCATATAAATTACAGTATATTTGATAAACATAATAGCCTGTTAGGTATACACAATGACTCATGTTTAATAAATATGTATGTAGTGATAAACAACCTACTAAAATGAATTGTAATGAATAAAATAGAATCCTCAAATCTACTCCTATTCTATACAGAGAACAAAAGAAGAGGAAAAAAAGAAAAATGTAACTTCCCAAAAGTATCATTCTAAACTGTATGCAGTTACAGCCTTTTTCCTGGTATTATTCAGAATGTGAAAAGAAATGAACTTTTATTCCTTAATCTGGCCTGCATGAAATGTATAGGTTTTATCTCCTGTCTGTAGTAATTGCACAAATGACTGCGAAAGTTTTACCATTCATGTTATTTCTTTATACAGTGCATTAGTAAGATATTGTGAAGTGCATGAGCTTCTTACCTGGTGAGATCTATTATGCCACTATTATGGTCCTGTTGCTTACTTGAGTTTGTATTTTAAAGTCAGCTTCGAATAATATGTTTTTACCAGTTGACTTCTGATAGTATACAGCCTCAGGTCTTTAATATATTGAAAATCTAATCTTATTTAATGCATAAATAAAACAAGTGAATTATTATTATTGAAAGACAGTTTGTGACACATCTTCCCCCTAGGGAAGAAAATGTATAACATTTTCTGGAAATACGAAATGACCAAATTGTTTCTACAACAAAACTTCAAATCCTTCTCTTATTTAATGGCTGTTTTAATTAGCGAACCTATTTACACTTTATAAACTACCCCTGTGCGTAATCAAGTCAGCTCAGATAATCTGCATCCTTGTTTTTCTACCTTGCATTGCTTGAGCTCTTATTCTGTATGATTGGAGTACTAACGCCCATCTTGTAAATCTGGAATTTGTTATTTTTGACTTGTTCAAATTAGTGAGTGTCTGGTGGTCCATTTTCAGGATATAATTGATTCCAAATGAGTACCTATGGAATTTGTAAACACAACATGCTACTGCTAGACAATTGTTCTCAAAGAAGGAATATTTTTATTCCTAGGTAATAAGATTCTGAAGGCATAGGCTATGGAACTTTTCATTTTCATGTTCCTGCAATAATACTGCACCTAAGCCAACATCAGAAGCATCACTTAATGCCTTCATATTAGATGAAACAATTTAAGACAAACATGATAATAATTATTGTTGTTATTGTCCATATTTTGTTTATTTGTTTAGTAGTTTTGTTTTTCCTATTGTTTCAGAAGGAGATTTGAATATGGAGCTTAAAAAAAAGTGAGTAACTCTGTCATTTTGTCAATGTTTGATGCCCTGTATTTGTCAGTAACTTGTATAGGTTAGATTTTTAACGAAACTTTTGACACATTCTAGATGCATTTTTGAAAATTAATAGTTTCAATAACATATAGATACACCTACATATGGTATATAATTGGGTTTAGGGATGGGAGTGTGGCTGTATTTGTCTTTCTTTCCAAAGTTTTTCAGCCTGGTCTATTTTGTTTTGGGTCAGAATATATCCTAATCAGCATGTATATAGCCTGCCAGGAAAATGCAATTATGACATCGGATAGAATATCAGATGAAATATTCAAAATTGAATTGTTGCAATTAACAAGGCCATAGAAAATGAAAATATTAGTTTGGAATGATAGTAACAATGCATCACAAATGCATAGACAATAATCATCAATAGAGAACAAGAAAATGATTATTGCTAAGTTTCAAAGAGTATTTGGATGTGAACAGTTTTGAGGAAATAAAATGATTCCATGACAATTCGGTCCCAATATCTTTTGTTTTCCAGATCAATTCACTATTTTATATTCTACTTACCTACCATAAGCTCTGAATATCCATATGCATGATCATGTATAGGGTTAGGTTTTATCCTTGAAGCATTAAACTTGATCCACGCATGCATATGGATGATACCTTTTGCTGATGTTGGTTGCATTCTGTGTTTTAATTGTTCAGACTAAAATCATTTAAACTTTATGATTATATACCTCTTTGTTAGCAGCACATCAATGCAAGAAAAGGTCACTACAACATGCATGCATATGGGTGAAATGACTACTCGATGTATTGATGTGTAATATTGATAGTTTTCCTATGTTGATGCTCATATCGATACAAGAGGAGAAGAATCACTACAAAACAATACTTGCAAAATGCAAGTTACTTTAATCTTGCAGCAGGTGTGAATAAGTATTGATCATTTACCTTTTCATTCTTTAAAATGAGAATTCATCTGAAACAGTGGTAGCAAGCACATGCATTTATTGATGTTAGTAACAAAGAAATATTAGAAATTAGAAAATCAGAAAAAATAGATTCAGCTTTGAGTAAATCATATGGTTTGAACTCTGCCCCTCTCCCATGCAAATTCCATAAGGATTATTTTATCCTGTGAGTAAGCTGAGCCACTGATAACATGCATCAAGGTAATAAAGACATTCCAGATTTGTTTCCCATGTATGATTTAATTACTTTGCTCATCATTTAATAACCATTTATACATGAAGTTTTTCTGTTACCTAAAATCGTGTCTGCTTAATGCAGAGAAATACACTACATTCATTTCATATTTTTGGGTTATTGTTTGCTCAAGATAATTACTGATCAGAACTTAAACTGTTGGTTATTCACAGAAGTATTGGCATTCATGAAAATAGATGCAAGGCAACTTGGTGTATGTTACGAATCTATGGTCATAAATTTGAAGTAACAGAAAGAAGCAAAACCAACAAGCATTTTAAAAACTTAACAAATGATTTATGAAAATTATACAATGAAACTGTAAGAGGAACTTACAGTATTGTGTATTAAATCCAAAATAATTCTAAGATGGGTACATATCTAAAACAAAAATCGAATGTTCCAAATGAATTTTGGATCCTCGAAAGTACTGGACTGCCAGCAGCCCTGATTCATCCTGTAAGAATGCTGTTTTACAAGAAATGAATCTACAATTTCAGTATTATGCTAGATTTTTTTCTTCAGGTTGGAACATCATTCTAGAAAAAAGTACTCATATTCACATATTAGCTGCTTTAGTTCATTCTTTCCCTGTGGCTGTAGATGTACAAGTTTCTAGTCCTAATTCTTCTCTAATATTTCTGAATTTCGAAGCAGATGTAGCCACCGGAAAACCCCATGGCGCACACCTATCTGTTCATCCTGCATTCACTGTGAAAGGTCATATGGCTGTCCTTTTTACAGCCTATGGCCAGATGAGACTTGGGATTTGGCAGAAAGTCACATGACGTACAAGGGAGGAAGAAGAAGCTTTCTTTTTCTGCTTCAAAATTGTCTGAGCTCTTCCTGTCTGGGTCCCAGGATCTCACACAAGGGTTACTCAAATCTTTCCAGAGACTTCTAATGTTAATCGTTGGCCTCTCCCAGGGGAGGTAATAAACAGTGAAGATTGAATCACACCCTTCCAAAAAATAAGAGCAACGCCATCCCCATTCTGTGAGGGCTGAGAGTGAGTTGCGTCATTTAGAAAGGATTGATCAAACACCCTCTTATTGCATCTGTGACAGAGACCGAGTCCTACCTCGGAGGGAAACTGCACCTTCTCCTCTCCACAAGGGCAGGGGAGTGGGGAGCAGCATTCTCCACTGACAAGTTGTTCACTTAAGCTGGTAGTAAGTCATGTCCTTCCTAAGGGGAGAAGCAGGACCCTTAAAGTCCACAGGGCCCATTGTCTGAAACAGAATTCCATAATATCCCTCTTAATCCCTATTGGATGTGGAGTTTTCCACTACAGGAGAGCATTGGTCCTTTTTCATAATGTACCCTTTGGTTTCCGAACCTTTGTCACATGTTAGTGGTGTCAGGTTTGCCAACAGTGAACCTTGGTAATCTTGTGGGTGGGCGAAGAAAGAGAAAGGAAATAGACATTCTTCCCCAATATGTCCTAGGCTGTTGGGAAGTTGCCATAAATCTCCTGCAGAAACCACTGTAATTACCAGTCCCTTAACTACATGATAGGAATTACCATTTGGTCTTCCCAAAACAGGGAGAGATTGGGTCACATTATTCATGCTCCCAGGACCAGGAACCAGACAAAGATGTCCTTTCTGTCCTCATTGATACATAGCAAGCCAATGTGACTTTCCCTCCTATTGGGTCCCCTGTCCCTTCTCAACTATCAATTAAGGAGGCAGAGGACGAGACTTGGTTATTTGATAAGCAGTTAATAAGGCTTACTGCCTGTTACTCACTGATTTATGTCCCAAACCTTCTGGTCCTAGTGATTCCAAATTTCTTTAAGGCTTGGAGAATCTCTCTCGGATAAATCTGTGACCAGATGACCTGTTATCACCCACTTGGTGACAGTCAAGGTTTAGCAAGGGCCAAAAATTTGCCAGATAATATCAGTGGTGGTCTGTTTCCCTTTCTTCATTACAACCCTTGATTAATTCTTCTAGCTACAAGGTTCATACCCTATCCTGGCCCACTAATCCACCAGCCTTGAAAGCAGATGCAGCTCAAGTGGATATTTCTATGGGGACTTTGGCTCGTCTTCCAATTAAAACATTTGAATCTCTAGAACAAAGGGCTAAGCTGCTTGTAAATGTAGCCTCACATGCCAACCTCTTTTTAGTAGCCTCATTCAGCTTGCTTAAACAGGAGTTTCTGTCTACATTGCCCTCACCATCTGTTGGAGACAGTGACCAAATCATTGAGGCATGCATTGTTCTTGTCCATGGCTTTGTCAATTAAACTTCTCCACCTGTGCATGGATGTTGCTTTAGACGCCTCAGTAGTTCTACTATAACATAGTATGAACCTTCTGAAGTCTGCTCTTCTGGAACCAGAGATTCTCTTCAGATGTCTCATTCTCTTTGTGGCAACACAGGATTTGAGGGACAACTAATACATGTCCCTTGCATGTATTCTGGCTCATCAAAACCAGCTTAAAAGAAATTTCATTCCAACAGCCTACAGGGCTCATCAGTTAAAATTTGTTTTAAGCTGTACAGTCCAGATGAAGCAACAATACCAATTCAAGCCCCCCTCGGCAATCAGGTCCTAGGAAGGGGTGTCAGAAATGGCCCAGGGAAGAAGTTCACAGGACCTTCCCACTTTCCTAAGGACAGGAGGAGGCAGCCCTATGGACTCACACCCTCTCCTACTAAACAGACCTCTTCCTTCCATTCCTGTGGGCACCAGCCTAAGTATCTTTTTAGAGGCTTGGCTAGGCATAATAGTCAAGGCTTGATCCTTTCTATCTTGATGGACCGGCTTCAGTCCTGGGATCAGCTTCCACTTGTAAAATCCCCCATTTCTTTCCACCAGTCAAACATGGGATATTTAAAGGATGAGGTTTAGTCCCTTCTGTTGAATGGTGCAGTAGAGAGGATGTTTAAAGACCAGTCTCTAGCCTTCTACTCCAGGATTTTCCTAATCCCCAAAAAGTGGGAAAGTTTCATATAATTATCAACCTTTTTGCCCTAAACAGATTTCTGCAGGAGGAACCTGCCAAAATCAAGACCACATCCTCAGTCAGGAACACCATAAGTTCAGGTGAGTGGGCAGTCTCCATCAATCTTCAGGGTGCATTTATTGACATCCCTATCTTTCCTCCATGCAGGAAGTACTCCAGTTTTACAAATGAAAAGGTTGCTTCTCTGCTCTGGATAATTCATGTTCATTAGTGATTTCCCATATTTGTTATAGGTCATGTGATCAACATTTGTCATTGATGAAGGCAGTATGCTATTGCCAGAAATTGTGAACTCTTAAGATATTCATGCTTTTAATATGGGAAATCACTAATGATCATACCTCCAGTTTTATCTGGATGGGGAGGTCTTCTAATCTCAAACTCTGCCTTTTGGCCTAGCCTCCATTTCCAGATTGTTACTAGGATCAAAGGAGTAGTTGTAGCTCATATGAAATCATTAGGTATTCCAATCCTCCAGTATTTCAATGATTGGTTGATCCACAATGGCATCAAGAGTCCCTCAGATTAACTTGACTTGATGTTGGTTCATAGTGATAAGGCTGAGTCTTCTACTAAACTTTTCAGGACTTTGTCTATGTGGGGATGAATTTCCTTATGGTCCCTGGCAGAATCAATTCTCCACATAAATGATAGGAAACGTGAGCAGTGTTTTTTTTGTTAGGCCTTCAGCTTGTGTCCAACCAATAAGAGCTCACTGTGTTATGATTTCTTCTGAAAACACATTGGTGGTTGCATACCTAAGGAGGCAATGAGGTACATGTGCACTTTCTCTCTGTATTGAGGACTGGATGCTCCTTTGAAATTTTCTTGTCTTTGTCTCATTCCAGTCAGGAAAAACATTTTGGCAGACAGTTTGTCCAGAAAAGGGAAGATTGCTTTTATGAAATGATTGCCTCAACAATCCATAGTGGACTCCCTGTTCCAGCAATGTGGAGCTCCTCTGGTGGGATTTGTTTGCCACCAGGTTGAACAACAAGCTCTCTTTCTTTGTTTCCATAGACACCTACTTGAGAGGCTGGGCAGTGCACACTTTCAGCCAGAGCTGAGATCATCTGTTCATATATGCCTTACCTCTAAACAGGTTGATTTCACAGTCCAACTCATTTTTATAACTCTCCTGTGACCTCAGCAATTGTGGCTTAACAATATTCTCGATCTGCTAGTGGATCATCATTGGGATTTTCCTCAGATAAAGAACCTCCTGTCATAACAAAGAGGCTCTCTCCTGCACAGAAGTCCTCAGATTCACTGCCTTCATACTTGACTCATCTCAAATGATCTCTCAGCAAGGAAAGTTTCATTCAAAATTGCCAGGTCTATCATTCAGTCCAGGAGAAGCTTGATGTCCAAGAAATATAGTACAAATGTATATAATACATTCACAGCAATGCTGGTTTGATTTTAAGTGTTTGTAAGTCACCATCAATGACCAGGTGCAGAACAAGTTACAATGAATTCTGGTTTTGTGGATGAGATGGTAATCACAGAGGTCATGCTATTGGCTGTATTTACAACTACCTGTTGCATCACAGCATAGATTTCACATAACAAACTTACTCTCTCAATTGTTTGAGAATGCATCATCGGTGTTGTATATATCATGAACATCTTTAAATTAATGTACCAATGCATGACATGTGTCTTTGTTGATAAGATTATTAGTGAACAACCACTGACATGTTGATGTAGCTTCATTAATGTTTTTGGGTCATCACCAATGCCATTTCCTTGTTTTACCTGATATTTTTCATACTTTTTTAGTTGTTTGACTTCATTTTTATCATATTCTTTTATTCATTGTTTCATTGGCCTTGACGATACATCAATATCTATATCAGATGGATTTAAAAATGGTTCAAGAAGTGGTGTTATTCATCCATGTTTGGGTGCTTTTCAATGCAGATTTGGTCATACCATTTCCATTTTGGAGTTTTGCTGTTGGAGGCACAGGTGCAACATGTTATTGTTTTTCCTGGTAAAACCTCTGTGCCACTCTAAGACTTCTTCCTTTGTGAAAAAATTCAGGTTTAGATTCTTGTGCTGATCAGTTAAAAAATTCCTAAAATTTAAATCTCTTTATTATGATTCACCTTCTTTCCACTAAAATCCATAAATACCATATTAGGTTATTTACCTCTGACTTCTCATCAGTTGGCACATCAGGTATTCTGGCAAGTGCCTGTTTAATGTCTTCATTAGCATCTTCAATTGCCTTTGGCAAACACATAATAGTTTCTCAATTGGCTCTTGTGGCTTTCTTGATATCCTTGGTATGTTTGGCTGTCTTACAAACTGGATCAGGTTCTTCTTCAGACCAGACGTGATTCCTATATCAGTAATGATGACCCATATATGAGTTTGATGAATTCTTCTTGATGCAGGAGATGCTGTGTTTCACGAGATTTCTGTCGTAAATGATGTTGAACGTCCCATTGTCGTAGAGTTCTTTTTGCTGTGCACTTGTTTCTATGCCGACCAGTATGGTGATCGCGAGTGGCACGCTGATGTCAATGATGAGATGATATGTGGTCATGATGGCATCATCGAGATCTTTACGATTTTCAATAATGGCATAGGTGAGATACCGGGTGTTGCCGGCCATGTCTCACTCTATATGTTTTAAGTTCTTTTTTTTTTAAGTATTGCGTTCCCAGGCACTTCACGCAGTAATTCCGAATGACGTCTTCCTCGTAGATGACCTGATAATTTCTAGACGTTGTTCTCGCGTCAACAAGATTTGCCTGCGTGCCACTCCAATGGATCTTGTCGCAGTGAGTTCTAAAGTTACAGGAACGTTGTTTCTGACTACGGTCGCGAAGATTTCGCTCAATGTGTCCGGGTTGTGCAAGATGATGCCGATAATGAACACATCATCGTTGTTGTAGTCATACATTTATATATTAGAGAATAACTATTTAAATAAGCATAATGGCTGAGCATTTGCATCAGAAAATGGATGAATTTGTTGCACGTTACTGCGTCAGACAAAACTACTCGGAGTGGTATCAGCTGATAGAGACTCTCCTGGGCGAATTCGGGCTCGCAATGGTCATATAAAGCTGAGATTTTTGAGACATCGATCCGGTCGTGACTGAAGAATTATCTTCTCGGGGGGGGGGGGGGTACGATTGTCTAGAAGACGTTACCGTGCTTGTGGGGATCAATGTTCGAACCTGCGTTGCGACTCTAGACGGAGAAGCTATTTTGATGTAAGATCGTGTGCAATGACATCTGCATCGACGATGCAAACGAACGTTTCCACTATTCTGATGATGGGTACATTCCGACCACATTGTTCTGCTCAAGTTTGAGTGTCCGTTTGTGAGACAAGTGGGAGTGATGCCAGAGTGTTATGACCTGCAGGTCTTATCTAGTCTGGCCGTATCTCTGATCGCGTCCAAGAGTCTACTGATCGATGCGGTCTTTCACAAGTACTCTTACAACCATTTGAATTTCACACCTCGTTACGACCCAAAATCGCATCATCGCGACCTTTTTCATTATACCAAAGCGCCACTGGCCATCGAGTTCATTGGCCATACTGACACAATGATAGTCTCTAATATTACGGTACAATGTCATGGTAAAAAAATGTTTGTACCTGTCGGGGGCGCTCTACAGATATTATGAACTTCTAAGAGAGTGGGTTGTGTAAGGTGAAGCTGTTTAATTTTGAAACATGCACAGTGGAGAGAATGTTGGTATACGTCTGTTACTTTCATGTACTGTGGCTAAAATTTCTTTAAATTGTACATATGGTAATTGTATGTGATCTAAGCACACTGATAACTAAAACGACTGCTCCCTTATGCTAAAACAAATCAGCCTGAATTAGTCTAAAGGTCTCACTTGACGGTTTATCTGGTGAATTTTCATCCGACAATGACCTACTGCAGAAAAATGAAAATAATTTTACACTTATGATACAAATAAAGACAAACTAATGATATATGTAGAAAGCATGCATGTGATATATTGACTCCGGCAATCAGGTTAATTCCTGATGCAACTGGTCGCTTTTATACTGAACCAATTTTACATTCATTTTTGAAAGGAAATAGCTATTTTGAATATTTTCCTGTGATAAGGCAGCTAAAAGAATCAGTATGTGCCTTATGCATGAATAAAGTTCACTAGTACTATAACAAATTAGCATACTTTTGATCACCCCTCAACCATCTAGATTGTTAGATATTTGCCTCTGTAGCAGACACACATAAATACGTAAGCCAAGTCGGCTACTCATTTGCAGCCCAAGTTACGAATTTGATCTCCACTGCTCATCTGTGACAGGCAGTCACGAACAAGCCAACCTATTTCCAAGCCTAACTCCGAGTAATCCCAAAGACTTACAAACATGGTACTAACAGCTGCCTCGCTTGGCCGCTCAGCATTAAGAGGTTAGTAATAGGACTGGTCGTTCTGGTGTCAGGATAATGTGACTGGGTGGGACATCATGCTACATGTCTGCGGCATGATGCCCCAGTGCTAGACATCACTATAAACTGCCACACTGCAGACATCGTAGCGAAATGACTGAAGTTTTTTTAAAGCTACGTTTAAAATCCAAATCACACACACACACGCACACACACACACACACACACACACATTATATGTGTAACGGGGGGGGGGGGGGTCGTTTATCCAGTGTTATTAATACAATATTGCACAAGCCCACTGGTCAGAGGTATTGCGCAGCTTGGAGAAACAGCCCCAGAAAACCGTCTCCCGCTAGTAGCCGTTTATCTAAGTAATGACCTCTACGGTGTGATCTGCCCGGTTATCGAATGAATATGGTAATCTGAGACGATATCTTTAACAAAGACAACATACGATCCCCATAAATATAAATAAAGAATTTAATCAAAAGAAACACGAGAATAAAGACACAGTAAATTACAATTGCTTTCCCTCTGAATACTCTTAGTTCAGAGGCACTCTAAAACCGAAGTTTTAAAACAATTCATACGTTAATTAAATTTCAAATACTAATAAAAATAGACAAATCCTGCCGTTAATAGCTGATAGCAAATTTCATCACGAAATCGAGTGTTCATTAACATTGGACCACTTGGTAAATTCTCATGACCTGTTCCTTGACTGGTTTTTCTCTGCTTGCGTCTCGACTCTGACTTGCTCCCTGGATGAATATGGAGCCCTCACAACTCTGACTGACTTCTAAATTTCTTCTTCCCTCCTTTTGATCTTTCTCCAAACAAACGTTTTCCTTTAAAAGAAAAGGGTAAACGCCCTAAGTATCTCGTTAGGCTTTAAGAGTGGAGATTGTCCGTCCGTCTTTCTGGTTCGAACAATCATATTTTACTATCAGTGATACGTTTTATACGGCGAGCTCATACTACCACAGGTCTTCAGATCAATACAACTATACCGCTAATTATCGACATCATAATTTGGGTAAGTCACATATATTCCCGTTAATCATTACGTAATGTGAGACAATAAATCATAGCACACAATCATTATTCTCTAATATAATAAATTCAAAATCAATGTAGCAATTTCCAATCATAAATGTACACAGCGGGTTTTCTAAAACACCCATTAACCTACCTACGTATATAAGGTGAAAATTCAAAGTCATAATTCAAAAGTACATTACTAAATCAATGTATAACCAAACTATTCATACGAAATCTCCACACATCATGCATGTGTAACGAAGAAATATAATATCAAAGTACATTATTATAAATGTGAATTTGAGTTAAATACCTCGTGCTTTTGGCGTATTCCAATCGTTCCAAGATTATAGATTTTCAATGGAACCACAATTCGGACGTTCTTTTCGCTAAAGTCACGCCCGGAGTCTTTACTCAATGTTTTCTTACTCCTGTCCTTCTCTTGCAGAAGATTTTCAAGACTGTCGAACATTCGTTAGATCGGAGAGTATATTCCCCCCAAGATTCAGGGGTCGACACACCCCTCATTAAACATTGACCAATCGGAATAAATGCAATTCCTACATACATTTGGAAACTGCTTAATAATGTGCCAAAAATACCACCTGGGGTTCATTTAACACCCTGTCGTTTAACTCAAATCACGTTTGACAGTTTTTCGTGTGAATTTCGCCTTTTTCTAGCTGACATACAATTAGTTCGTTTTTACTATAAACATCCTAATGGTTCTGCCCCGAGTTTACACAAACATTTCTTCGTGCAAACTCGACTGCCAGTTAACAATTAATTGTGGGCTAGACTAAGAATAAATTAATGGACATTACTGACGAAAAATTTGGCACTTCACAATATGTTACAGACTTAAATTGATGTATGAACAATAGCGCTTGTTTGTTTGCTGTTTGGTCCGATTGAGGTCAACTTTTTGCTACATTGTTGCCAATGTCTAGTACCATTTCGTCACCTCACCTATTCAATTTCCCTTGTTGCTATGTCACCATTAAATGTTATATAACGCAACGTACGCACATGCATACAAACACACAAACACACCCTCTACTAACCACACAAACGTACGTGAACGCATACAAACACTACTATCCACACAAACGTACGCGCAGGATACAAACCTAAAATATACGAACAAAAACCCCAATATCTACTATCCACAAATAGTAGAGGGTGTGAGCCCCACAACTTTTCAAACAAAAATCGATTTTAACCGTCAAAACAACAAATAGACCCTTCCTACGAAATTTCATGTTATAACCAAAAAAAAAAAGAAAGTCTCCATTTGCCAAACAGAGACTTAGTGATTTTTTTCTGAAACACGATCTTGCAGGGGCTTCGAAATGGGTAAAAAAACACGATGGTCACTCACCCCTATGATTTCAACCGAATATTTTATCAAGACCGATACGATATCGTGTCCTCGGGGCTGATAAATTTATTGTCACAAATCCGTGTGGTATTGACTGAGCGTGACTAAAGAAATTTCTAAATCGATTATGATCCATATCACCGCAGCACCAAGTTTGCCAAATATTTCTAAGAGTATGTGTGTCAACTCCATTGAATACACACAATAAATTGCAGTTATCTCTGATCACTTTTGGTATTTGTGTGTATCGTTGAGTGACATATATCACATCAGTGCTTTTATGCCTGCCTCTGGAAAATATCCTAGCAAGATTGTTTTGATTATCTAACATGATATCATCATATACGACTAAATTGTTAATACTTCCATCGATATCATCAATGCTCGGTGCATCGTTGATATCAGTAATAAATTCTATAATATCGAATTCTTCGAATTTTGATTTTGCTTTCTCGTTAAAATCCCTTAGCACTTCATAGCATCGCTGATAGTCTACACTCGCGGCTATTAAATAAAATTTGTTCCATTTCATCCATCTCGTTATCAAATTAAGTAACAGTTGTGTCTTGCAATTTCCAGATGGTCCGATTATAATCATTCTAATTGAATTCGGCAACACTGCATGATGCTTAACTGGTTCTCTTGTTTTAGTCGCTGAAAAATCAATTACATTCATATCTCTATACATAAATTATGGATCTATATTGTGTGAAATGTAGGGCGCGTACTGGCACAAATGACTTGACGACGATTACAACTAAAAATAATCGATCAGAACTTTCTGATAAATGCGTACAATGTAGTACAAAGAAATTTAGATTTGTGTTAATGAGATCTGCAGGAAATGCTAGCATTTCTGATGATTTAAAAAAAACGTGGAGGTGATATCGCAGCCAAGCTAACTAAACTCCCTGGAACCCCATGGGAAAAGTATCCAGGAGAAAAGCACCTTCCAGGGTATAGTTATTGTGGACCGGGAACAAGACTTCATATCAGACTCAATAATCATAACCAACCCAAACCCGGTGAAGAACCAATAAACGCCATTGATAAGGCATGTCACGCTCATGATGTTGCATATAAGAGCAGCAATTTGCAACACAGACATCTAGCAGATGTGAATTTAATTCATGCGTTAAATGCTATTCCTGATAAATCTTTCAAAGAAAAATTAGCTTCATGGGTAATAAAATCGGCTATGAAAGGCAAATTGATGTTAGGTGCTGGTAATTAATAATATGGAATCTATTTATTATTCTCCAAAAGGATACTGGCGGGGTAAAGCAGCAATCAGTAAACTCGCTAGTGCTGCAAAATTTAAAAAAACCACTGCGGCTAATTGGTTATCTAAACAATTTATCTACCACCGCCTAAACAAATTCACTACTCGCATTTTGATGTGACCGTCCCTAATGAGGTTCATCAGGCTGATATACTATTTCTGCCACATGATGTTGGTTACAAATACGCGTTAACTATAGTTGATATTGCGAGTCGATACAAACAAGCAGAGCCGCTAAAAACAAAATCATCAACTGAAGTGGCTTCTGCATTTAAAAGGATTTATCGACGAGGCCCACTACGCTGGCCAAATCTATTACAAGTTGATCCTGGCAAGGAATTTCAGGGTGCAGTGTTATCAACAATGAAGCATCATAATGTCACCATCAGAAGAGGACATACTGCGTTACATCGTGATCAGGCAATTGTTGAACGGTTTAATCGGACGATTGCTGAGCGGTTATTCGGATATCAATACGCTAAAGAATTCATCCAAGGAAAAAGATCTCATGAATGGGTTAAAAGATTACCAGCTGTGATTACCGCACTAAATAATGACATTACTAGAACAATCAACATGAAACCTATCAACGCGATTAAAAAGAAGTCTATTCCTAAAATGGAAATTCAAAGAATTTCACAAGAGGATTCTAGCGTTTCCCAACCAATTCATGGTAGTAATATCACTGTTAGGTATTTATATGAACCAGGAGAGCTTGAAGGTGGCAGAAAAAGGGCTACTGATCCTATTTGTAGTGTTACTGCACACAAGATATCTAGTATAACACGATAGACGGGTGGAAACGCAGGTGTTTCTAGACCAGCAATCTATAGACTGGATTCAACTGCCCCTCAACGAGGATTTACTCGACAACAACTGCAAGTGATACCCGAGGATACTCAATTACAACCGCGGGGTCTTAATTAGCCAAAATCCGTAGGATTTTTAAGGACAATTCTTCGAAGTTGATTTATTCGCCGTACTCTGGATACTGCGAGATAGACTAAATTAGACCATTCGATGCGATTATCGATCATCCAAATAATTGTATCTGATATAGTCAATCCCAGTGAAGAATGTATCGTCGCTGCGTAACCTAGCGTCCACGGGGAATTATTATCACGCAATGTATCTTCAACGACGCTGATATCAACCAGCACAATATCATTTAGCACTAAATTCTGTCTTTGAAATTCTTCGGATTTTTGTCCTGGAATATCAACTTCTATATTCTGTTTTGGTGTATCCGATGGCCTATAACACAACGGTACTAACAACGTTTGGAATTTGTCTTTATGCGTTTCAAATAACTTCATCTGAAGTGTGTCTCTGACTATTTTTCTACTTGCAATTATCAAATCATTTGGTCTCCACGTTTCCCAAAAATCATTCATTGGAGTTTCTGAAATTATTTCACGGGCTATTTCGCATTGAATTCTATCCGGTTGTAATCTAATTAGCGCTTTGAATTCTCGTAATTGTTCATCAAGTGATCTATAATCAGTGTTAATTTCTTCATAATAGTCTACAAAACCCTTTAGCCATTCATGTGGGGATACACCGACAAATGGTGGTGGTTGGTCGTAATCACCGCACATGACGACTTTTGTATTTTTCAATAACAACCACTCGAGAAATGTTTGTAATACTTTCAACGATACCGTGCATATTTCATCAAAAATTATGATTTCAGGAATAAATTTCTCGCCCATACGCTCAGGAGTTCACTTATCTCCTTTCCATCGAAAGAAACTGTGATAAGTACAGGCATTTACCCCTCGCTGTATCATCTCTCTTGCAAGTCTGTGAGTTGGTGTTAGCACAATCATGTTTGACTTGGAAACGTGAAATAATTCAATTGCACGAGTAGTCTTTCCTGATCCACCACAGCCGTTTAAATAAACTGTTTTATATCTACATATTGGATTAGATATCGATGGTGCATTAGAAAATTCTGATTGAATCTCAAAGAGATTCTGATAATTATTTTCAATCGTAACATCTGCTGATTGAATATAATCATTAAGCATATCCCTCTTAATTCTCCATGATCCCCAACTCTCGTCCCTCTCACTGTGTGAGGGATTCATGAATTCAGCCACTGCTTCTCGATGTTTCACGTTTATGTAAAATGAATCAGTAGCTACTCTAACTGCGGTATTAGGAAATCTATTTATCATCGAAAATAAATTGATAAAAGCATAAGCTAGCATACAACTTCTCAAATGCGTATACTGCGGATTGTATCCATCGTTGTAGGTAACAATTGTACCCAATTTGGTTCCATCAGACAGAAATGCGTCTTTACGATTGACGTATATGCCTTTATTCGTTAGATCCGCGATTACAAAATCGTATTCAGCATTGTCTATAATCAACCGTGAAGAATATTTTGTATTATCGTATTTGCCACCTTGAGTAAATTTACCGATTATTCTTCGTCCAAGATCTTTTGCTTCGTTGTTTCTAATTTCAAATAACTGTTTGGACCATTTTACAATTTCTTCTTCGTTGAAATTTGGAAACAATTTTCGCTGTTCGCTAATTATTTTTTCTATATCAGGTTGTGGTAACAAGACTGATTTCTGTGCTTGATAGGATATAATCGCTTCGCTGACAATTAACGGTTTTAACATCCCACAATCAATCATATATCTCAATAGTACTATTGGCATCCAGTGTTTTTCAGACATGTGTCTACCAATCCAAAGATAACTAGACGGATGAAGTCCTGTAGCCAATTCAAATGATACTACACGAGCGAATCCGGTTAAATCAAAATGTGGCAGCGGACCATTAATCGCAATACGAGCCATTTCATGTGTAGGGTGTCCAAATCGTTTAAAATACTCAGCACATTCTCCATACCCGAGAAAACTCCCTGGATAACACGCAATCATATCAATGGAAATAACGGTTTCAGTGTTATATTTTGTATTCCATAATCCACCATGGCTGTATTCAAGACAGCTCAATCTGACATCTCATAAAAACTCACTTCGCGTTGGTTTATACGCGTTTTTCTTCCTAGCAAAATGTGCTGCAACCGAGGGAAGTGTAAAACAGTTTGTTAGTAATTGATCTTCGATTTCCTCTGAAGAAAACTCACTAGCTAGTTTTTTCATTTGATTATGCAGCTCTTCAGTACGGTACAATTCTCCGTTGGGTCTTACAAACTGATCGAATCCACATTCATCGTCTGCAGTACTGTGAAATAGCCACATCGACACAAGATCTTTTTTACTCAAATTGTAAATAGCATCAAATAATTTCTGCTCGGAAAAACACTCTCCGGTTTGGGGTATATATTTTACAGTTCTATCCCGTGGGAATATTGTTACTGCAGATGACCACGCGTGTTCGTTATGATCAATAATTTGTATTGGCGTTCCTCTTTTTGATTCATATTTCGGTTCGTGTAATACTTCTCCGGTTATTGTCGTTACTGATATTGGAAATCTCAATGATGTTTCTAATTTAACTATATCCTAAATTGTTGCCCCATGCTGTTTCACCGTTAATTCCCATTCATTTATTTTTTTTCGTCTTAGATCAGTCAATTTATATCCCCGGGATGCATTTGTGAAGTGTTCTATTATTCGTTCTGCTACACAATTCAACGATGAAGAATATTTCATTGGTGCTAGTTTTGCAATGTCAGGTTTGTCATTTAACGGATATATCCCAAGCACAACTTCTGTTACAGGATAAGATCTATCGTAGTATGGTTTGTCAATTCCAGTCAAAATTCCTGGTTTGGAATCTTGATTCACAGTGATAGTTTTTTATCCTTGAGAATTGGTTCGTATTTATCCCTGATGATCCAATTTCCAGTATCGTCACGGATAATGAATTTTATTCTAAAACAATACCTTTTATCCCCAAGATGTGAGATTATCACTACTGCTTTTTCATCATTCATGGTAGCATCGATATTAGGTACAATTCGAAATGTTGACCAGCAGTGAGATGCTCCATTACGCTTGAATTCATTAAAACAATCTCTGATTTTACTAATCATGGCTCTATTAAGAATTTTATTCTTTGGTGTATCAGAAACTCTATCAAGATTGAATTTAGAATTTTTCCGTTACCTTGTATTCGATGTGGGGTTGGGGTTAGGGGAAATCGCAGTTGTGTCTGAATTGTGGTGGCAAACGATACAGGGAGTTAAAGCGTTATTATGACAAAAGAATCAAAAATTCCATAAAAAATTCTGACCTTGACAGTGTTCCTGACAAAGTCCTTGACGCTGACAAAGTCAGTATCAAGGATAAAATCATAAGAACTCCTCATGACTACATCGAAAGATTCTCCAGTGATGTTATTTTTAGACCAAACAATGAATTAGACAAATAGTATTTGTATACAAATGAACCAAGAATTCAGACCACATCCTGTGATTACAAATTATGAAGCATCCATTGATGGTACTGTCAGAAACCGTAGACTGAAGAAACCAGTTGGGTGGGATAATGGTATGGGGTATTTGGTGTTTAGAGCCGGAGGGAAAATACGTCTTAATAATTGAATCATATATGAATGTCACAATGGATTGATCAAAGATGATTTTGTAATTGATCACATTGATTCTAATCCAAAGAACAATTCTTTATCAAATCTACAAGTTGTTACACAAAGTGAGAATTTGAAACGGGGGAAGACTGGTACTTGCAAAACGGTTGGGAAGAGACCAGTAAAATCTTTTAATACGGCAACTAACGAGGAAATAGTATTTCAGTCTATGAATTGCGCCAGTAGGTATTTCGATATTTGTCCACCTTCTGTACAAAAAGTTGCAGGAGGAATCTATCGATCTGCTATATCAAAAAAGACCGGACAAAAATTAAATTCATTTATGTCTGAGTCATTCATATTTTCCATTTAGAAGTATATAATTATCATAGAATATGAATTCTGAAAAAATGAATAGCATTATTGCTGAAATTTCAAAATTGATAAGTCAGGATATCAAACTATCAGATGATTTAAATCCTGATCAAATTATTTCAGATGTTCAGGATATATAATACGAAGTTAACACTAACACGTATATGCTACCAAAGAAATATGCGTTAATCAAAAAAATTCAGAATTCTATTCGGGACTCTCTTGCATTTTCCAGTGACGTAAGTGTGTTTGTCCCGTTATTTACTATCGTAGAGGGAATACGAAAAGAATTGGGTAGGGAATATGAATTGAAAAAGGATGTTAATTCGAAGATTAGAAACATGCGAGCGTTAATTCAAGAAAATGAACGATTTGACAAATAGTCAAAATTGAATCCTAACAGCTTTGAAATTTCTTTTAAGAACTTTTCTTTACGAGAATTTCCACACAAAATCGACTACTTTACCCGACTGAAATTTTTGATGATTTTTAGTCATTGACATCATTTTTTAGCATTTTTTGATTGAAATTATCGATTTTTGGGTCAAAAATCATCAAAAATGAATCCTAACAGCTTTTCGTTACGAGAATTTCCACACAAAATCGACCACTTGACCCGACGAAGATCGACTAAAATGGCACTAAAATGTGATAAAATGTGACAAAATGACACTAAAATTTCACAAAATGGCACTAAAAATAAAAAATATTTCAGAGCGAATAAAAATAAAATTTCTATTCCAGAGCGAATAAAAAATAAATTGAATCCTAACAGCTTTTCGTTACAATAATTTCCACACAAAATCGACTACTTGACCCGACTGAAATTTTTGGCGATTTTTGGTTCTTTTTTAGTCGTTTATTGCCATTTTTTGATTGAAATTATCGACTTTTTGGTCACAAATCATCAAAAATGAATCCTAACAGATTTTCTTTACGAGAATTTCCACACAAAATCGACCACTTGACCCTACTGAAAACCACCAAAACAGTCAAAAAACCAGTGAAAAACAGGCAAAAATGCATAAAAAACACTGAATAAAAAATATTTCACACTGAATACAAAAAAATATTTCACACTGAATAAAAAATAAAATATTTCACACTGAATAAAAAATATTTCACACTGAATAAAAAATATTACACACTGAATAAAAAATATTTCACAATGAATAAAAAATATTTCACACACAGCAATAGAAAATATTTCACACTGAATCAAAAATATTTCACACACAGCAATTGAAAATATTTCACACTGAATAAAAAATATTTCACACTGAATAATAAATATTTCACACACAGCAATAGAAAATATTTCACACTGAATAAAAAATATTTCACACTGAATAAAAAATATTTCACAGTGAATAAAAAATCAAATGTCAGTGGGAAAAGTCACAGAATTAACATTTTATATACAATTATGTGACTTTCCCCATCAATGATAGGGCTGTTAAAACAACAAAATTAAACTTCAACGGTGATGTTAAAAATCATCAAAACAATATTTCTGTCTGTTAGGTCGGGTTCGGGAATTCAAATTGGAAAATTGTCTACAATTTCAATAATGGTCAACGAAGCATTAACAACTAGATTGGCTCGTCAGAGACTAGAAGCAATTAAGAGATTTATACCAATTCGTGACTATGTAAGGAAAAAACTGCAAGCTAGACAGAGTTCACAAACGGATTTTGCTGCGGGATCTGAAGAATTGTTTAAACTAGTAACCACAGCAACGAAGGGGGTAGAGCGTGCTATATGGGGAGATGATCCAAGAAAAGAAAAGTCTCTTATTGTTGAACTTGAAAAAATAGCAGCGGAAACTGAACAAACAAAACAAGCTGTACAAAAACTCCAAGGTGATATGGAAATTGAACGATTAGGTGATATGGAAATTGAACGATCTAAAACATCTGAATCAAAAAGAACAGTAGATGACCTACGCGTGAGATTTAACGAGGAAATGTTAGCAGTAATTGATAAGACTGATCCAGCAGAAATTATTGCGCTTGTTGTTACGACTTATGAAAACAGAAAAAAAATTTGAAACCAAAACATCATAAATATGTTAGAAATATAACTCATTGGGCTGATATATTCTACAAAATCAAAACTAAAACAAGTCAAATTAAGACTGAGTGCATCATACATTGAATTTATCAAGATGGTAGATAACGTGTATAATCAATATGAAGAGTTTAAACAACAACAAAAACCGCAAAAATTGCAAGGAAAGTGACAGCAATTTGCAAAGAAAATATCCTTTTCACCCAAAAAAAACAACAACAACTACCACTTGATGATGTTTTTGATTATTTACAAACTACGGATACAGAAAAACTGTATGAAGCAACTGGTTATAGCGAGAAGGGATTGCCAGGTTCCAGTGGAATTTCAATTGGAAACGCTAGCGTTTCATGTCCTGGTAATGTTATCAGGGATATATCACGATTAGATGTTCTCATCGGAGCAAAACGGGCTGGAAATAACTCACCGGAAATAATTAATGAAGCAGCTGATATCTGTAGACGGTTATTTCAAGGTGGTATCATGGATATCAGCACATATCGAGATTTCATTGGTGAGTTAGTGGAAAGTGGGTATCATAGTGACTGAATTTATAATTGAAAAATTGTTCACAATTCAAATAATGATCATACACTACAATCATGATAAACCAACCAGCGTCTATGTAGTTAATTCACGGTTTCCAGTTTATAGAGCGTACTATGGTGATGGTTTCGGTGATACCATTGCGGGGTTATTTGCAAGAATGGCTCCAGAAGTGATGCCGTTAGCTAAACAATTAGGAATGAAAACAATTGATGTTATTCGTGATAAGGGTATTAGTGCTGTTGGAGATCTTGCCGGAAAAGCGTTTTCAGCTGCGAAGAATAAATTAACAGCGCTAGTGAAATCACGGCGAAAATCCAAAGTGACGACTCCGTCGTTACCACTACCGTCTACAGCAGAGATGCCTGCGAGTGTTAGTAAAATTATAAATAACGCAATAGATCAAAAACTAGCGTCGCTGGTGACTTCCGACCAAAGCAGCATCGCAAATATGATAGCAGGAAGTGGCTTACAACCACGACGTGGAAAATCCTACGGAGTGTGAAAATCATTGTTGAAATTCGAAGAATTTTCACGATGAAAATCGCGATTTAGATCAATGGATATATAATAAAATGTTCAAAAGGTCACCTGATCTAGCGTTTGATATAGATGCCCCAGTTCGCAAGGATGATGTACGCGATTATCAATATTACGCCTATCATGCAATAGACTCAAATAGTCGATCAAGAATTGAACTTCAAGTTCATGATACCAGTAAATACTTTTTGCCTTGTGAAGCGTTTATCGAAGTAGAAGGAGAAATTGTAACAGCTCCTGATACTCCTGCTGTACCAGCACCGTATCCAGTTGGTACTCAAGTCGGATTTGTCAATAATGGTATCATGGCGCTATTTGAGAGTGCAAGATACCTCATCGATGGAAAAGAAATTGAGTCGATAGATCGCGATGTTGATGTGGCTACAACAATACTCGGGTTAGCGAGATATTCCGATGATTATACAAGATCAACAGGCCCTTCTATGATGTTTGCAAAGGATGGTAAAAATACTGCTAGAAAAAATCAATTTGTTGTAAGACGACCAAAAAATAATGATGGTGCTGCTAATGCTGATGTCGAGGATATGATTATAAATGCTGATCCTAATTTCAATCTATGAGCTGCAACACGTATGTCAATGTTGGGAGGAGCGCGTAGATCATTTTCATGCGCGATTCCACTACATCATATATTTGGATTCTGTAGAAATGTTCGAAACGTTATCTACGGGGCGAAACATACTATAGCGGTTGTGCGAAAGAGTGATGATAATGACGCAATTTGGAGGATTCCAGCAGATGATACAAATCCAAATGCTGATGCCGGTAAAGTTATTTTAACAAAAATATCATTGTGGATGCCAGTGTTGACTCCATCAATCACAGCAGAAGGACGATTACTATCATGTATGGACCAAGGAGGAAAATCATTACTAAGTTGGCTAACGGTAAGTACAGATGGCAAACAATCAAATATTAACGGGTTATTCACTTGGAACCTAGCATCAAAACAAGGCATTGCTGCTCCACGTCATATATTTATTGCGTTACAGGATAACACACGAGTTGGCAATCAAATCTTCAGCCATATGATATTTGATCAATTAGGTGTTAAAGACGTCTCACTGAGAATAAACGGCCAGCAGGAACCATCTAAAGATGTACAACTTGATTACGGTCAAAATCATATTGCTCGTGTGTATCACAGGTTGTTGTCATTTATGGCACGCGATCAAAATGTCGATATTGGTCTGCAAATATCACAATACGACTTTAAGAGTTTATACCCGATCTATTACTTTTCACTGGAACATCTTGATTTAACAAGACAATCCGTTGTTGATATACACTTTAGAGCTAATGTGACTCGTGATACTATTGATAATTATAGAGCAGTTGCTGTCATTATCAGCGACAAATCAATGCTACTGGAAGGTGTTGGCGGAAGAATGAGAGTGGTAGATGCGCCAGTAGAAAATCTATAATTGAAATCCTTCGGATTTTTATTGAATCGGCGATTTATAATTAATCTATTATTGTATAATGTCATACAGTCATATCAGTGTTGCGTTGACACCCGGTCAACTCAAGAAATTGCAATCCAAATCAGCTAAGCAATGCGGAACCACAATAACGTTGAAACCTAATCAAATGAATGGCGGTGCAAATAAGTTGTCGCTGACAACTCGTCAAGTGAAACACTTCAATGATGCACTTGTAGCAAAAAAAGGTGTCCAGATTACTATTTCTGCGGCTGCTATCAAAAACATGATAAAATCAGGCAGTATATTCCCGTTGTTTGCTGCGTTACCAGGATTAATTGCAGTGGCCGCATCAGCAGTTGCAAAATCAGTCGCATTGGGGGCAGCTGGAGGCTTGGGAGCAAAAGCTGTACAAGGTATTGCTGAATCATATGAACCGAAGAAGGGACGAGGATATAAAAAAAGGGAAAGGGTCTAAGACTACCAGGGACCCCGTATTCATGGTACAGAGGAAAAGGTCTAAGACTAAGACCGGTTTACTAGTTGAGAAACCTTCGATTAAAGAATCTTTAATTAAAAAATACCAACGAAGAATCACCGGAATTGACGTTACAATGTACTCGGTATCAGGTGTAATCACCGGAGCTGAAATTATACTATCTTCGGTGACAGTGATTGCCCCGATATCTGTTCCAATTTGCATACCAGCGGCAACAACAATCGCGGGAATAATTTCGATAATAACAAAAAAAATATCATCATGCAGCCAGAGTAAACTGCAAGACTACATGATTAAATTTCATGTTGTATCAACCGCGTACTGGCAATTGTTATCGATGATATCGTCGTCGCTCGATGATACAATTATATCAGATAGTGAGTTCTCAGCGATGGTCAGTATTTATGATTCTGCGATGTCAAAATTAGAGCGACAACATGAGTATAATAACAATGAAAACACCGCAGGAATTACTTCAACGAATAGTGGAGAACACAAACCCAGTACAAACAAGCATGATATCAATAACATCAACGATATAAGATAGTGAGTTCTCAGTGATGGTATGTATTTATGATTCCGCGGTATCAAAATTAGAAATACATCATGAGTATAATAACAATGACAACACCGCAGGAATTACTTCAACGAATAGTGGAGAACACAAACCCAGTACAAACAAGCATGATCTCAATATCCTCAACGAATCCAGAATTCAGTGTGAATTTCCCTATCCCAGTCCCCGTGAAGGAGATAGCGCTAGCAAAACTACGAGTGTATCACAGTTGGCCTAATATCAGATAAAAATCATTTGGTGGTCAACAACCGAATAATTCCTTGGTATTTGCAAATAAGAATAAACCCGATGGAACTCCAGACTGGAACGTTGTTTCGATACCAACCGGATCATATCAAATCGAACAAATCAATGCTGAATTAGCGCGTAGAATAAAATCGATCACATGAAAAGAATCGAAAATCGCTATGACGGTTCATGAGCCGACGCTATCATCTGCCATTGAGATAAGCACAGAAGGATACGTCGTAGATATCTATCAGAGTTCTATTAGAACCGTACTAGGATGGCCTGAAATCCCACCACGGACAGCTCATCAAATACCTGAACCACAAAAATCTGATTATATCACCGACAGGATAAAATCTAATAATCCAGTAAAAAGTTATAGCGATTACAATAAATTGAATTTTTTTGGTTTCGGATACCAAGAGAAGGAAGGTGGAATATTAGAGGAATATAATTTTATTGACGACCCTAAGTAGTAATATGGGGCACTATAGGGACAATTGAAAATCCAGTCAAAAACAGCTTGGGGCACTATGGGGACAAGATTTATGGGGACAATGGAAAATCCAGTCAAAAGCAGCTTGGGGCACTATGGGGACAAAGCAGCTTAGGGCAGTATAGGGACAAGGGAAATTTAACATGGTGGGCCTGTATAGGGACAAGGGAAATTGAACATGGTGGGCCTGTATAGGGAAAAGGGAAATTGAACATGGCGGGTCTGTCTAGTGACAAGGGGAAAAATGGTGGCAAAGAAAGCTAATATCTTTTCGAGACCTATGAGTGGCCCTGAAAAGGGCCGTTATGTGTAATGTTAACAGTATCTTGTTAACACAGAGGACATCTCACAGATCTTCTTCTCTTCCTTAAACTTCTCCTTACTGTGGGTCCATAGAAGAGAACTCTCTTTAAGCAACCTTGTCTTTCCACGTATACCCTTCTCTTCCAAAAGGCTGTATCCGTCATATGAATGACACTCCACGATGATCTGACATACATGGGTATGTCAGTCCGAAACAGCATGGTAGAAATAAGGGTAGAAGATTCAACGTTAGTCCACATCTTGTTATGAGAAACAGGTGAAGTGAATGCCGTGAATTGCGGTTATTTATAGGGGAAGAGCGGATCGAAACGGATTGAGTGTATCGACCAATCCAAACACACGTTACAAAAGTCAGTCACAGCCATCCAATCGGAAGAGAGCAGTCTGTGACGTCACTTTTTCTATATAGAGGTACTAGCGTCTATGCGTAGTCAATCGATGAGACAGAGTTGTCAATAATGGCGGACACTAAGAAGACGATGAATTGGGGTGAGTCAGGAGTAGAGACAGCAAGTCATGGGCTAACAGTGACTACTAAAGTCATGACAAATCTACATCTAGAAGAAGCTGATTTTAACTGGGATATTGTGGATTTTTTAACATCACAAGAGTTTATTCCGGAACCTTCGTTGCCTTCTGCTTCTTATTATGTACACGTCGATAATTTTAAGCAAAGACAAAAAGAAGAATTGGAGCAATTTTTACAACAACAGAAAGTAGAAGAACAAGCTTTTCTTATTCAACAGCAGGAAGAAGAAGCAAGAAGGAAACACCAGGAAGAAACAGTAGCAACAGCAACAACAGAGAAGAATGAAGACCAAGGACAGAAAGAGAATAGTGAAAATCAAACAGTCACGACGGTACTTTTAGATATTTTAGCATAGTTAAGGAGTCTGAAACAAATGTATCAGACTTCTTTATCACGACCGAAGAGAAAAAGACCTTCTGGAGCTAAACAACCCGATCTCTCTGTGACTACGTCTGCCATACCACCGTTAGTGATTTCTACCAAATCATTGACAGGAGCCACCAGTCCCGAAGTAGGCCTTGGCCGTGGCAAATGCTTAAGACAGCTCAAGAGGATTTCGTCCCGTTTCTGAGTTTGTTTTGTTTCAAACAAACTAAACACCAACGGTCCTTTTCAGGGCCACTCCAATTATTTCGAAAAGAAATACTATTTCAATTGCCTAATTCAATGAAAACTCAAAAGTCCTTTTTATTATTTTTTTTTTAAACCCATGATGTACGTGTGTGTGTGTGAATGAATGTGTGAGTGTAGGTGATTATTCTAGAAAATCAAAACCAAGAGACACTTACGTTTTTTCTCTCTGGTGTATTCTACTATAAACGTTACAATTCAATATCATAACATAACATAACACAATACCACTTTAAAAAGTTTATAGGTTTCTTGTTTCATTCTTTCTGTTTTTTCATTTTCTTTACTGTCACAGGTTTTTCTTCTTCCTCTTCACTTTCGTTTCGTCTTCTTTTCTTGTCTTTGTGAACGTGTCGGGGTTCTTCCTTGGGGAGGGTACCTCTTCCTCCTCCTGTTCAGAATTCCTTTCCCCCTCCTACTCCTCCTGCTCCTGTTGTTTCTTAGGGCAGTTTGGAGACCAATGTCCTTTCTCTTTACAATAATAACAGGTATCTTGACTTTTGTCTCTATTGTACCGTTTTCTGTTTTTGTCACGATCTGAACATTCTGTAGCCCAATGTCCTTTCTTCTTACAGATATAGCAAGTATCTTGACTTTTATCTCGAAAGGAGGGAGAGTAGTCCGTCGGCTGGTCTGAAGAAAAGTTTCGTATAACCCCACGTAAAGCTCTGATGAGAAGTTCCACTTGTGTAGGTTCTTCCATCGTTCTGGTCAATGTGAGAATAAAATGAATACTGAACGATTAGACACTGACACTTTATATATGCACGGATCGGACATGAATATATAGGGGTTATGGTCTTTAAAAGGTAGTCATTTGACTGTTTGGAGACAAGATGAAAAGACCGCATCATGTTGTGGAGAAAGGAGAAGACAGTAAGAGACCGAAACGTAATGTATTTCCTAGCACGGTAGCTGAAGTCTTGACTCAAATTCATGCCAGTGATTTTGAAGATGACATGAGTGAGCCCGAATTTGCACCCAGATAATCGACGTCCAAGCAAAGTGCACCACCCTTAGTAAAGCCTGAAAATTATTATCACATTTGAGAGACGGAAAAGCGTTCCTCTCGAAAATTTAGAACAACGGCTTACACGTATGCCGTAAAGTTTAAAGATTTCAAGTCCAATGTACCTTTGGTGAATACAGAAGGGTTCATTACCGAGGTGTGGGATTGTGTGTTAACTGCACTGAAACAGCAATGTCAAGCCAAAGAAGACGATCGCTTGAGACTTTCTATTCATCACGATAATTTGAAGTCTCCCGTTTGGATTAAGTTTACTAGCCCATCACAATTAACACCTTCCAAAGTCATCGACAAAATTCAACATGTGCAACAATCCAACGACAAGTTTCACATCACCGATGGAAAATCTACACTGTTTATGACCCACGTGTCTCTTCCTCAGGGGACCGGACGCAAAAAAGTGTTATTGGTGGACAGCCTTCGCAACATTAAGCGAAGCCTCGTCCAAATTATTAATTCTCAAGACCAGATGTGTTTAGCCCGTGCCATCGTAGTGGGACAAATGTATGCCAACAAGAGCAAGACGATAGAGTGGAAAAGAGCCTGGACAACTATTCGAAAATCGGGTCGAGCAAAACAACGAAGTGAAGCAGAACTCATGTTACAGCAAGCAGGGATATCAAAAGACACCCCGTGCGGTATTCCAGAAATGCAAAAATTGCAAGGTGCCTTGGCTCCACATTACACCTTGAAAGTACACCCTCAAGAAGTGCGTGGACCTCTTTTGTTTCGAGGCCACGATTTCAAAGACGGAAAATACATTAACGTCTATCATCACGATGGTCATTTTGATACCATTACCAGTATCACTGGATTTCTGAAATTCAGTTACTACTGTAAAAATTGTGACTATGGTTATAACAATCGAGAACAACACAAGCATTGTGGATCAAAATGTGAGGGATGTTTGGCCTCTCAACCTTGTCTCGACAAAGGACAAGTACGAGTGCATTGCCCTGTGTGTCAGCGTACTTTTGTCAGTCGGAGCCAAAATCATTTCTATGCAAGTAGGACAATTACAGTTTAAAGATTCCATGTGTTACTTGGCCATGCCTTTGAGTCGCATGCCTAAAACGTTTGGAATGACAGAAATGGCCAAAGGTTATTTTCCACACTTTTTTAATACTGAAGCCAATCAACATGCCGTTCTACCCCATTTGCCTGAGGCTGACGACTACGACCCCGATAACATGCGCACCGAACAACGAGAAGCTTTCCATGCTTGGTACCAGACTCACGCCTCGGACCCCTTTGACTTTCAAGAAGAAATTTTAAAGTACTGTCGATCTGACGTGGACATTCTACGACGTTGCTGTGGAAAATTTCGAGAATTGTTCATGGAGTACGGAGGGATCGATCCTTTGAAAGAAGCTTGTACCATTGCCCAAACGTGTTCCTTAGTGTACCGAAAACGCTTTATGCCCGAAAATACTCTAGCTGTCATCAGTCCTCAAACGACAAATTTTGTCAAACGTCAATACTCGGTCAAAGCCCTACGCTGGCTCCATTATTTGTGCGACAAGGAAGACAAATGGATCCGACATGCTCGCAACGGAGGAGGCGAAAAGACCATTGGAACGTATTCGGTGGATGGTTGGGACTTAGAAAACTCTCAGATCGTGTACGAGTTTAACGGATGCTTATTTCACGGATGTCCCCTGTGCTACCCTCAGCGTGACACCAAAAATCAGTTTTTACAACGGACTATGGAAGATTTGTACCAGACTACTTGTCAGCGACGTTTGAAGTTAGAACAGCAAGGATACCAGGTAGTGGAAATGTGGGAACACGAGTACGATCAGCGTTTGAAAACCGATCCCGAGTTTAAACGCATCGTAGAAAGTTACAAGTTGGTGAACCCCTTGAACCCACGGGATAGTTTGTACGGAGGACGAACAAATGCTACCTGTTTGCTGTACCAGGCGGACGAGGAGAAAGGAGAAGAAATCAAATACTTGGACGTGTGTTTGCTGTATCCTTGCGTGTGCAAATATTGTCACTTTCCCGTAGGACTTCCATAATTGATGACAGAACACATTGACTTGGACCACATTCGACAGTGCGAAGGATTGATCAAGTGCAAAGTCTTACCCCCCACAGACTTGTACCATCCCGTTTTACCTCACCATTGCCAAGGAAAACTGATGTTTCCTTTGTGTCGCACATGTGCCGAAATATGCAACCAAGACCAACTTTGTCAGCACACCCAAGAAGAACGCGCCTTGACAGGAACGTGGGTGAGCGTGGAATTGTTTAAAGCACTGTACCTGGGATACCGACTGTTAGAAGTGTACGAAATTTACCACTTTCCCAAGACACAACAATACCACAAGGGCAACGAGACACAGAAAGGTATTTTTGCAGACTACGTGGATGCCTTTTTAAAACTAAAACAAGAAGCTAGTGGCTATCCTTCCTGGTGTCACACTCCCGAAGACCAAAAGATATTCAAAGAAAAATATCGGGAGCAAGAAGGCATCACTTTAGACCACATCGAGAAAAACGAAGGAAGGCGGTCGTTTGCTAAAGTGATGCTCAATTGCTTGTGGGGTAAAATGGCACAACGACCGTCTTTATCCAAGACAGAGTATTTGTTCGAACCTTCTCGCTACTTCCAGATGATTCACGACCAAACCAAAGTCATGAAACACGTCGACGTCATTCGTGAGGACTTGATCTTAGTCAATTACGAAGAAGAACTAGACTTTGTAGAAGCCGACAAATTTGGAAATGTCATCATTGCGGCTTACGTGACAGCCCACGCTCGCTTAAAATTGTACGAAGTGTTAGAACTGTTAGGAGATCGTGTGTTGTATTTTGACACGGACAGTTGCATCTACATTCACCGGCCGAACCAGTGTAACCCTGTCATTGAAGGAGACCGTTTAGGAGCCTGGACCGATGAACATCCCGACGACAAGATTCTATGATTTGCAAGTGGTGGTCCTACAAAATTACGGCTACGAATACCGAGACCTACAAGGAGAAATGCACACCGAATGTAAAGTGAAAGGATTGACTCTCAATTATCGCACCAGCCGAGTGGTGAACTTTGACGTACTTCAAGAAGCCTTACAGTCTGGACAGGATGAAACGTTTAAAGTGACTACCCACGAAGCGCACAAGATTGTCCGTCTACCCACACACCAAATCGTTAGCCGACCTTTGGAAAAAGTCTATCAAATCGTGTACCAAAAAAGAGTACGACTTCCCAATCACTTCACTCTACCGTACGGTCACGTCGAAATTGGGCAGCATATAAAAAGGGACATTGTCCAAGACCAATAGTTCATTTGTCACTACATCGACCAAGCGAAAAGAAGATGAATCCATTTAAACAGACATCATTCAAATTTGGGAATTCTCAAGTGGAGTGCGATGCTAAACCTTGCGATTGTAGTGATGCCAGGCGCTGTGACCTCAGCGATTCAGCAGGATATCGTGGGAACTTTGCTATGACTACTACCCCTATATCTACCCTGGAAAGTGATGCTGTGCGTATCAAACCTGAGGGATGCGAAAGCGGTGCCACACGTTATCGTGGACTCCTAGGAATTTCACCGTACCTACATCGAACTGAAGTGAGGAGAGTCGAATATTCGTTCCCGAAAAGTTTATCTGAATACTGTCACTTTAAAAGTCGATTCCAAACCTTCAAAGATAAATGGCCAATATCTGCCTGTACCAACTCCTGAAGAATTAGCCAGAGCCGGATTTTTCTACTTGGGCGAAGGGGATAAAGTTAAGTGCTTCAGTTGTGGTGTGTCCATTTACGAGTGGGAACATAAAGATTCCGCTTACCTGGAACATGCTCGATGGTCTCCGAATTGTCAATACCTACCTTTAGTGTGACCAAGTGATTGGAAGTGACGCTACTGCTCCATGTCGTTTAACAAATCTAGACCAGTATATAAACCCTCTCTAAAACATAATATTCAAGGATTACCACAAGAATTGCAAGAGAAGATCTACAAGGACGTTTGGCAAGGCCTTGCTAAAGAAAAATCTCAATGGGTGACTGTAGAACTTTTGTGTCGTGAAATTCACAAGTGGAAAGTGACAAAAATCAACTAACGTGTTAGATTTCTTTGGATCAAGAGTGTTTTTTTGCTGTTTCCAATTTAGTACGTTTACATCTGAAGATGTTTTGATCCTTCTTAACCGTTACCCTGAATGGCAGTGGGACGAAATTACACGTTATATTAATCACTTTCGCTTTTGGAGGAGATTTTATTCTGTGTAGAATATACAGTGATGGTCTTCGACCTAAAGAAGTATAAAAGAGAACGACCATGCCACAACCTTTATCACTTGTGATCAAACAGATTCCGTGGAAGGATATCAATGAGAAGATTCACACGGTGAAAGATTAAGAACACTTATTGCAAGAACTGTGCCCTATGAATTGGGGTCGACGTGTAGTGTGTGTTTTAGTGACTTGCTTTCTGGGATTTCGTTTACCTGTTGATTCCTTGTGGACACTTTACGAACACTACCTACCAAAAAAGACAGTATGGTGACTCCTTTAAATGACCACGAGAGACTCATTCTGTTCAAAGCCTTACGCTTTCATCTGGATACGTCTCGACCTCTACAGGAAAAAAAGATTCGTCAACTTTTACGTACGGAAGTAGTGTATGAAGATGTGTGTGTAGCTTGTGATTTACATCCTCATTGGACAGATGTACGTAACTGGAAAAGTTGGGATTTTGAGACTTGGACAAACGAAGCATCTCATTATGCCCAAGCGTTGTGTTCCTAAAATTCATCGTCGAGTGAAAAAAGTCACTTTTAAACCTGTGTTAGTGACAGTACCAGAAGAAGAAGAAGAAAAAGAATCTGTCACCCACGACAATCCCTCTGTTCAAGACAGAACTGTCATGGACATTCCCCCACAAAGACCCTTTCGAGAAGACACCTTTGTGACTATACCCCATGTAGAGACTATAAGAACATTACACACTAACTCTAGGACACCTTCGTTACCCAAACAATGTTGTACAGTGACTTGTTTATATGCCACTTTGATCGTTTCCCTGTGTATTTTATTCCTGTATTTATCCATTTGGCTGTTATGTATATTTGTCTTTCGTGTTGCATTGAAATAAACGTGTCTTGAAAAAAAAGTATAAAAACCTCTTGTCTAGTCTGTTTTTGTGTCAATAGTGTCATACCCTACACGACTATGGCTCTCTCTGCTATTTCTACTACTCCTTCCTCCTCTACATTCAAAGTCATTGACGAACACTTAGATCATGCTAGTTGGAAAGCCTTGTATCTTCGTCATCCTTTTAACATGTTAATTGCTGGACCGAGCGGTTCAGGCAAAACCGAATTTGTCAAACGTTTGATCGAACATAAACATCGCATCGTGTGGTGTTACAAAGAGTGGCAAACGTCATACAGCCTCTTGCAAGAAAGTCAAGGTGATTCCATTGTGTTTGTAGAAGGTATTCCTAAAGAAGACGAGGGGATCGTTTCTGATCCTAGTCAAACTCATTGGGTCATTTTTGACGACATGTTAGGAGAAGACGAAGAAGAAATTAAACTGTGGTTTACACGTAAAGGGCATCATCGTTATGCCAGTGTCATTTAAATTACACAAAATTTATTTCAACAAAGTAAAGCCCATCGTACCATTAGTCTCAATGCTCATTACGTGGTCTTGTTTAAAAGTCCTCGCGATAAATCACAAGTGCAAGTCTTAGCCAAACAGTTAGGAACACCTTGGCTGACTCATGCCTACGAAGATGCCACTCAAACGCCACACGCCTATTTACTCGTGGATTTAAAAGTCACTACCCCTGAATATTTGCGATTTCGTACCGATTTGTTTCACGACTGGTGTCAAGACGGAGGACCTGTCGTGTACACGTCCTCGTCGTCGACCTAACCATATGAAGCACTAAAAAAAAAAATCTATAAAAACCTTGGGTCACTTTGACCTTGTCTCATACATCGTCAACATGACGTCTCTTCAGTCCCATCTTCCCATCAAATTGATTCGTGCCTTGTACGGTATCAGTCGCGAAAAAAATCCACAAATACGTGCTCACGTCTTAGATGCCAGTCTCAAAGAAGTCTTACGATGGTTTACGGTGACAGCACGTCAAATACTGCAAGGCATCATTCACATTCCACATCAAACCAAACGCTTTTTTGACAGAAACAAAGTAGCCTTGACGCAACTGGCCGATCCTCGCATCGACACTCAAATCAAAAAGCAGATCATATTGAAACCTGGAGGTAGTGGTTCTCTAGGAGGTGTCATCATTCGTTCCCTTTTAATATGGGATCCCAATGCTCCCAAAGTTCACCCCAAGAAAAAAAAAGCCAAACGAACCCCAAAGAAAGAGAACAAGGGTACCAAGACCAAAGCACAGAAAACGAAAAGTCCACAGAAAAAAGCGCGTCACCCGCAAAAGAGGCACTTCGGCCAGGACACAACCTTACCTTCGTCAACCACGACATGTAAGAGAAGATCTACAAGGACGTTTGGTAGGGACTACGTTGCCAGTAGCCTCAGGTGCTTCCACTTCTCCGTTGCGGGTGATGCCATCCAAAGCCAATTTGACACACGTTTTTCCTAATTTGATGAAACATTGGAAATCTGCGTCTCCCAAAACGTCTTCTTCACCGGTAACACCCTCGTCCACATTAGCGGCAATAGCAGCTGCTCACAAAGTACCTGCCCCCAAAGTCAAAGTCCAAGAAACATCTGGCATGTTAAAGAGTTTACTGGATTTGTCCAAACAAGAACTGTCCCGATTGAGTCCATTGCGAACTCCTTTACGACGTGTGTTACCTGCCATGAAGTTGATACGACGCAAAGATAATCAGTGGCGTCGCATTCCAGTATAAAAATATGACTTGAGGACAACAATGGGAATCAGTATTTTCTGTGCCACTGCTGAACACTCAAAGATGCTTCCTCAAAAACGTGCACACCACAACCCTCGACGTTCTGCTGTTCAAAAAGGAACAGCAAAAAGACAATTTCGTCATCCCACCAAAGGCTTACAAACCAAACATCGACGTCATCCCCTCCAAAGACGTAGTCCTTTAGAGAAAAAGAAGAGTCACCAAAAAGGAGGATCCTTTGCTAATTTTGGGAAACACATTGTTACCTTTCTGACGAAGCGCTAGTAGATAAAAGAGGGTGTGTACCAAGTCATTGACGTTAGAGGTATTGTGGAACGAACAAGCAAAGATATCACCTCGCAGAAAACATTCTTATTCACCCCACAAAGGAAAGAAAAGGAAAGGAGTACCTCCTCGTTTAGTCAAACACGGAGATGTGTTGTCCGTCCTGTCCAAAGCCTCTCCTCTCATGCGAAAACAAATCATTAAAACTGCTTCCAAAGATGTCATCGATACCGTGTGCGAATGTTGTTTGAATGTCTTGAAAGGTACGATACCTTTGTCTCCACACCAGAAAAAATGCTTAGGCAAACATCGACACGTTGTTCGTCAAATGGTTCAAAAGAAAATATCCATTCGTCAAAAGAAAAAGATGTTGGTGCAACGGGGAGGATTTTTTCCCTTTCTTTTTCCTATCTTGGGAGGATTAGCAAAAGCCGGCGCGAGTATATTGCCAGGTTTGGTACAAGGGATAGCACGAGGGATCTCTCAAAGTTGATCCTTCCAGAAGATAAAAGGGAACCATGGAGCACCACGATCTCAGACGTAACCTTTGGAAGCCCATGGAAGGACGAAAACTGACTTTAGTCCCTTACAAACGATGGATGGAATACCATCGTTGGCAAGAACAACGTACCCCCCATTTACCACCCATTCCTGATTTAACCGAGATGTCCCAATTACAACACGAATTGCAATCCTTGATGCATCGCCACGATTTGTCCGAAACCGAAAAATCGCAAAGTACCGTCGACTTTTGCAACTACTACAACTCTTTCATCGAAAAGCTGTGGAACAAACAACTCTACCTACTCTGTCCGATTTGAAGGCTCTAATGAATAATCCGTCGCCCTTACCCTCTACAGCGACTAAGACAGACGTCACCCCACCATTACCCAAGGAAGAAGAAGAACCCCATGATCTCTTTCAAACACCCACTACCACTCCCATTCTGAGTAAGATTGACGCTTCCTTGTTGACCCCTTCCCCCACTCCCCAACGAGAAGAACTCAAAACTTGGGTTAAAAAGATGATGGCTACTCCTTCTTCAACAGAAGTGAAAAAGAAAGAAAAGAAACCAGAAGCGAAAAAAGAAAAGAAGACCAAAGCTATCTCATTACCTCCGCCACCTCCACCACCACCACCAGTACGCTCGACGTCAACTCCTGTGGCACATCGGACACGTAAAACCGTTTCCAAACAACCCCCATTTCGTCCCACCCAAAGCAATATCCTCGAAGAGTGAGTCACTTATTAACCAAACCATGGAGAAAGTATTAGCCAGCATATACTACGATCCAGCTCACCTTGCAGGTTACGGAGGCATTCAGAAATTGTATCGTGCTGCAAAAACTCGACTGAAAAAGCTCCGTTTACCTGCAGTACAACGATGGTTACAAGAACAAGCGACGTACACTTTACACAAACCCATTCGACGAAAATTTCACAGAAGTCGCACTCAAGTGGAAGGCATCGATCATCAATGGCAAGCCGATTTAGCCGATGTCTCTCATTTAGCCACCTACAATCGCGGCTACAAATATTTGTTTAGTGTCATCGACGTCTTTTCTAAATTTGCCTGGGTCGTACCATTGACATCCAAATCGAGCGGAGATTCAGTACGAGCTTTGCAACTGGTGTTGAAACAAAGTGGTCGTCACCCTCTTCGATGGCAAACCGACAAAGGCACCGAATTTCTGAACCAAGCTTTCCAACGAGAATTAAAGAAACGTGACATTCATTTTTTTCACCACCGAAAATCCTGAAACCAAAGCCAGTATTGTGGAACGTTTTCAACGTACCTTGAAAGAACGCATGTGGAAATATTTTACGCATCAACACACTCTCAAATACATCGACGTCTTACCGCACTTAGTCCATGCCTACAATCAATCTTACCATAGAAGCATTGGACGTGCCCCACAAGAGGTGACACCCGACAACGAAGTGACTGTTTTTGAGCGTCTGTTTGGTACGTCCCGGACGATGGCTGTCCCCAAGAAAGGTGAAGAAGTGTTAACCCCGGGAGATTGGGTACGCATTGGTAAAACCAAACGCACTTTCGACAAAGGTTACTTACCCAACTGGACCACCGAATTGTTTCGTGTTACTGGACGAGTGCGTGATCGTCATCCTACCGTCTATAAATTGGAAGACATGAACGGAGAAGTATTAAAAGGAACGTTTTACTTGCCTGAGTTACAACGTGTCACCAAAAAAGAAGACGACGTGTACGACATTGAAAGCATTCTCGAACGAAGAACCCGTAAAGTAGGAAAACGTCGTGTCAAAGAAGTCAAAGTACGTTGGAAAGGATATCCTCCTAGTTTTGATTCTTGGATTGACGCTTCGCAAGTCATCGACTATAAAAAGAAATGATCATCATGCCCTTCAATACAGCTTCAGCGACGACAGTAACTACTCCTTCACCCACTTCATCTCTGCAAGATTTACAAATGCATCCATTGTGGGTGTGGTGTGGAGAACGTGTCCCTAAAACGCAAATCGTCTTTTTCTGTCAAATCTTTGTGGTGTATTGTGTTATCGGTGCAGCCATTGCTAATTTGAGTTTGCAACAAGGAGACAAACAATTGTGGACTATTTTACTCAGCAGTTGCATCGGTTATCTTCTTCCTAATCTTTCCCTGAAATACTCTTACAACGGGAAGAACAGTAACACTACTGGGAGTCTTGCATCCAACGTTAGTCATTCTCCTGACAGTTACCCTTCCAATCACCATCCTCTTTTATACACTCCTTTAACCTGGAGTGACTCCTCGGACAGAAGAACATTGGAATTATAAACAACACTATTAACCAATTTTACTTAACGTTACCCAGTGACAGTTCCATGAAGGTGTTTCCTAACAACACGTTATGCTGTTACACGGGTAAATTACCTCAAGCCATGCATTTGAATGAAGATGCTCATTGGGAAGTGGCTTTAGTGGAAATGATACACCCGACAAAAATCAAAAAACATCGTCGAAAATCAAAACACTTTTACAGTAGAAGTGTTTGACGAGAAATTGCAAAAAGCCTTAGACGCACGAGGTCACACTAGCCCACCGCACCCCAAAACTAATCGGTCCACCTATGTGTTCACCATTCCTGCAGGCTATTATTTTAGTGGTCAACATTTAGTGACTACACTGGCAACCAGGTTCAATGTTGTGTTTGGTAAAGCCCTGGAGAAAAAAAGTGTTACCTTTGAGTACCATAAAGTGGCTCGTCACCTCATGATGAATTTTTCAAAGGATAAAATGATGGCCATTACTTTTGTCCTGAATTGTTTGATATTTTAGGTGGAGACACAAAGATGTCAAGAAAAATGAAATACCAGGCATAACCAGTAACTCAGATTTTGCAAAATATTTTGGATTCCCTGTAGAATTGAACCAAGGACTCAACTGGATGTTTGTGTACTCCGATGTGGTGGAGTACAACGTGGTAGGACACACCTCTGTACCGTTACTGCGTGTCATTCCTTTCAAAGTGGATTCTGTCGTTGCCGCTGACGAGGAAGGTGGAAATACCTATCACGTTCACCGTGAATTTGTACATCCTCATTATTTACCCGTCAGTAAGTCGTATTTCGACAGTGTCAACATTACTATAAAAGGAGAACTATGACAAAATTTTCCATTTACCAAAGGGAAAGTCACAGTGAAACTCCATTTTCAAAAACGATTCTCAAACAACTGAAAAAAAGATGTATCCTGTGTACCAAGGAGTCACTCGACAACGAGGACATGGTTTAGGAGATATGTTTAAATCAGCCTTTCGTTCCGTAGTCCCTGTTTTGAAACCGATGGTGACACGAGGATTGCACGCCTTAAAAGATGCCGAATTGACTCACGGCAAAGATTTTCTTCAAAATGTTCTCATTGACAAACAAAACCCCAAAGAAGCTTTTTTGAGAGCAGGCAAAAAAGTCTTGCTTCAAACGGGTAAAGAGATTTTGGGTCGACGAGAAAGTCCTATAAATGCCCTGAATCGTACTTAGTCTGGCATTCCTGCTTCTCTGACGACACAGCAAGGACAAGGTAGAAAGCGACGACGAAGGCACCCTTTCAAAAGTCTCCGTACCTCTAAAGTTAGAAAGACGAAGAAAAAAAACCGTTCGAGACTTAGACATTTTTGATTATTAAAAGTAAAAAACACATAGAGACTGAGAGAAAAAAATGATGCACCAAGAATCTTGTGCCTGTTCCAAGTCGGAACTAAATCTATTTGCCATGCCACCCACGATGATAACCATGCAAGAAGCCCAATGGATTGAATTTCATCCTGTCTCCTCTTTCACGGATTCAGCTCCCATCGAGTTTGAAATCAAAGGACAACCCGAAGATTACATCGATCTCAACAACAGTTACTTGTATTTGAAAGTGAAAGTGGGCAGAACGGACAACGACAACCCGCTGACAGCCGATGCCCTAGTAGCTCCCGTCAACAATTTCATGCATTCCTTGTTCAGCGAAGTGGATTTGTACATGAATAACAAACTGGTCAGCAGTAGCATGCATACTTACCCTTACCGAGCGTACCTCGAAAATCTCTTGACGTACGGAAAAGAAGCCAAGAACACTCATTTAGATGCTTGCGTGGTATAGAAACCTGACACCGCAGGTGAGAATACATTTAACGACACAGCCTTTTCCGTAGCAGCTGAGGGTGACAATCCTGGCAATCCTCACAATGTAGGTTTTAACGAGCGTCGAAAGAAAATTCTGCAAGGACGTAGTTTAGAACTGTTCGATCGTTTGCATTTGGACATGTGGTTTCAAGAGAAGTATTTGCTGAACGGAGTGGATATTCGCTTGAGACTGAATCGTAGCAGTGCTGCTTTCCATTTGATGGCTGATGCCAACACATACAAAACCATTATCCAAGAAGCCAGGTTATACGTGCGTCGTGTGGAAGTGTTACCTATAGTGGGAAATGACATCAGTGACACATTGAGCAGAACGACAGCCAAGTATCCGATACGACGCGTGGAAGTAAAAACTTTCCCCATTGCCACTGGACTCCGATCTAAGATCGAAGATCATCTGTTCCAAGAACAGTTACACAAACGTTTATTCATTGGTATTGTCAGCAATGCAGCCCTCAACGGTACCCACAATATCAATCGTTTCCAGTTTAAGCACTACGGAGTAACCAAAATCGAAGTCAGTAGCGATGGCAAAACTTTGTGTACCAGACCTTTCGAACCCAATTTTGCCCAGAAGAATTACTTGAGGTCGTACTTGTCACTGTACGAAGCCACAGGACAGTTAGGAACCAACACCAGTCACGGTATTTCCTACGAAGATTATGCAGGAGGTTACACGTTGTGGGCTTTTGATTTCACTCCAGACCAAGGCAGTGACGAGGGACATTTCCACCATATAAAATCTGGGCAACTGCGTGTGGAACTTTAGTTTTCACCAGCTCTTACTGAAACGGTAAATGTTATTCTGTATGCTGAATTCGATAATACCATAGAAATCAACAGTTTGAGAGAAGTCATTCTAGACTATTAGACACTATGGAAGACCCTTGTCCTTCTTTGAATAGTGGAGAATCCATGGAATGGGAGGTTACAGAAAAAGCAGATTCCCAAGACCAAAAAGAAGAGGTAGTGATCATGCAATCCAGATGGCCAGAACAGGAACAACAGTTAGTCACCTGTTTTGCACAACACTTGGAAGATACAGTGAGAGACATGATTAAAAAAGATTGTTATGGATGTCAAATCAATCATCCCAGTCAAATTCAACACGATAAATGTATGATGATGAGTTAAGAAAAAAAATTGGACAATTATCTGAACGAAGCTTGGAGTCTCATCTCGGAAGAAGACGTGTTACATCAGTGGTATAAAGGCTTACGTGATCATTCCTCTCCTCCATTGTTTGCTCGAGAAATTGATCGCATCGAAGCTCTCTTGGACAAAAGTAAAGAGACGAAGCAAACCAACATTTACTTGCCAGACCTTTTGAAGCAAAAAGTCTGGATTGAATTGATGATTTATCATCACCTGTGAAGAAAGGGGAAAAAAAAACAAGGTTACACAAGAAACAAATGGATACCTGGGAACTTTATTATCTTTTGAACCATAGTTCGTACACTGCTTCTTGGAATCCTGTCGTGTGTGCTAAAGATGAACTACCTCATCGCAAACCTCAAGAGAATCAAGCTTATGTCATCAACACAGATGATAGTCATCTTCCAGGAACTCACTGGGTAGCTGTCTACTTTCCTCAAGAGGGTTGCGTGGAGTATTTTGATTCGTATGGATTACCCCCTTTCGAAGACGATATCATTGACTTTATGAGAAGAAATGCCCAGACGACACGATTCAATAATGTGAAATTACAAAGCGCAGATTATATGGTGTGTGGACAATACTGTGTCTATTATCTGCATCATCGCAGTCTTGGATATTCTTTAGAACATTTAGTGACTTATTTTGATCGTCATTCGTCTCGAAACGATGACAAAGTAGATCGATGGTTTTGTGACCATTATGGCTATCTGTTGTCTTTAGCTAGGAAACGTAGCGTACATCAATGGCCCAATGACTTCCAACAGTGGAAATCTCATTTTAATTCACAACGTTGTCAACCATGTCAAAGATAATGTATTAGTGTTATGGAAGAAAAAAATGTTTGTTATTTGAAAAAATCGTGTTTTGTGAGTTGTTTTGTTATTTGAAATCATGTTTGTTATTTGCAAAAATGTTTATTAGTTGAAAAAATGTTTGTTATTTGAATAAAAATGTTGTGTTTTGAAACCAATGCGTCTGTCGTTTGTTTTACATTTTTATTCATATAGATGCTCTTTGACTTTTCTTTCTATCCCTCACATCAAACTATCCCAATGTTTCCAAACCCTAAACCGTCGTGGGGTGTTTTCCATCACTTCCGCGTGTTTTGGTGATGATAGGAATAATGTAAGTTTTTGGATCGTAGGGGGTGTTTTCCATCACGTCCGCGCTTGAACCATATATAGAGAATAGCGGCCGCTATTTTCATCAAGTCGCAGTGAACGAAGCAAGCTGTACACAGCTGAAAATGACTCTAGCGATGGATATCATCCCCGAGATGGCACTTAGTGCTATAACTAGCCTAGGATACCACAAGGCCAATAAATGGAGCCTTCGAGCAGCGGAGAAACGAATAACTCTGCTGCTTATATGGGAGCAAACAACCAGTGATAAAGAAATCAAAGGGGTGACCAAGTACAGGGGTCAAGTAGGGCGAAGGCGGGAAACCGGAGCACCACGCCGCCCACCCACCCCTAATTTTTCAGTTGCTGAAGGAAAGAGCCCAAATACTGTACTTTTGGACTCAAATAGAGAACTTCAACAACAGATAGCGGTGCTATCTAAACAAATACAGGAGATTACTTGCGTCAAGGAGACAGTAGAGGTGGCCACGTCTCCAGTGATTATTCCAACTCCTGTGACACCACCACCACAACCAGCCCCGCAACCTAAGGGAAAAGGAAAGGGGAAACAGAGGGAGAAGAATTTGCCATTTTCTTCTACCCCTGTACCCCCCCCCCCCCCCTACCAGGTCCTGCAGTGAACCTGGCAGAACTTCGGGAAACGACAACCACTAACACCTCAACATCAGAGGGAAATTGGGAAAAACCTGCAAAAACAGCACGGCAGCCTAAGAAGTCCCGTAAAGAACTACTTGGGACCCTATACCGGGAAATGGATTTACTCAGACTGGAAACGAATTGGAAACATGCCAATAACCTTATTTCTGCAGTAAAATATCTCGGATTCCGTTCTTTGGCGCTTGAACAACCTAGAAAAGGTCAAATGGAATTTGCGGTGTTGTTGCTATCCCAACGCTACAATGATGTTTACAACAATCGACCTATGTTCCAGTTATTTGAAGCCGCTGCATATCTTGCTGACCATCATGGAATTGACTTCCCCAAAACATGGCGAGAAGAAACCAGGACAGCGACCGTACTAGTGGACATAGAGTACGACCAGGGGACTTTCCCAGGGGAATAACAGCCCTAACAAGGGCTTTCAATCACTGCCTATTTAATAGGGTACTCATTTGGTAACAAGTTACCCTCTTTGAATAACTATTCCGTGGCCCTAAAAAGCTGATATGACATTTTTTGGTACCTCCGTTCAAATTAATAACTAAAAATACCTAACAGTGACTACACTTTTATGTGTCGCAAAGACATATTAATTTTTAAATTGTTAGGGACTTATTATATGTACGCTAATGTACTAGTTATTTCGGACAATAGGAATGTAAATAATAATTCTTCGACTTCGATATTTGACGAATTACATAGGTGGCTAACACAATATTGGATATTAGGTTGTCCATTAGTAAAACTGGACTGAATTTGATGTAAGTAAGGCTTTTTCGTTTCAGGTGTGGGCGGCGTCCGTGGCTTTGCTGTCCTTCTCTTTGCGTGTGTGCTAGCCGACCTTCCGAACCTTTGCCTCCTTTGCCTCTGCCTGGCTCAGCAAAATTACTAGCGATGTGAGAAAACTAATTTTCTCTCGCTACCATGTTCGATTGGTTGATAGGGTGGGTGTGTGTTGGTACGATTCCTACCCACCCATAGGGGCCTTCATTTATGCTGATAGTTACTTATTAGTAATTCAGCATAACGCCCCTAATTTAAGTGCACTAGTTTGCATATAAATGCCCGAGGGGGGTGTAGCAACCCCTCCCCAAGGGTCACAAAATGGTCATCGTTATGGTGACTATAAAAGTTGCCCATATGTTCCTAGTGAACGGTGGCAACTATAAAACACCTACTTGTCTGTCTATTTTCATCAAACTACGAGCTGAAGAAAAATGGCTGTTGTAGATGTTGATGTGCTGCCTTATCATGCTGCTGAAACCACATTGCAACCAGCCATGGAAATTTAAGCTATGTGGCGGACCTGGGGCGCGCTGACTGGTGATAGCAGAATATGAGTGAGATTGTCCCACAGGACTACATGAGGATATAGGATGCTATCACCATGTCAGCGAAATACCACCCTGGATACTCAGAAGTATGATACAATTACAGCTGTCACACAGAAACAGTCACCACCACCAGGACTACGAGGAAAGCTGTACAATGAAAAGATATTTCATTGCCATATGTCTTCGTCTGAATAATAGGGGACTCAATTGGTTACGAGTACCCCTTTTTGACTAACTATCCGTGGCCCTAAAGGGATTAATTTGGTCTTATTGGTACCGCCTCCATATAACTTACAACCAAATCAAACTACCATTGACTACACTTTATATGTCACTTGACATTTTAATTTCAAAATTTGTTAGGGACTTATTATACGTACGCTTATGTACTAGTTATTTGAATGATAGGATTATAAATAATAATTCTTCAACTTTAATATTTGAGTAATTGCACAGGTGGCTTACACATTATTGGATGTTAGGCTGTCCATTATTATAACTGGACTGAATTTGACCTTTAGTATGACCTTGTCTTTTCAGGTGTGGACTGCGTCCTTTGCTGTGCTGTCTCGCTGTTTGCGTGCTCTGGTGTGTGTTGCTGTGTCGTCGCCCTCCTGGACCTGGGCCTTTTCCGCCTTTTCTGCTTCCGACTCATCTTAATTACTAGCGAAATGAGAAAACGTTTTTCCTCGCTACCAGTACAATTGCTTCTGATTGGTTGATGTCGATAGATGTGGGTCCTATTCCTACCCAACCAATATAGGCCTTCATTTCCCCTGATAGTTACTTTTTAGTAATTCAGGGGAACGCCTTAATTAATAGTGCAATTAAGCACTCTTAAGGGAGGGAGTAACGACCCCTCCCCCTTAAATGGCTACCGATATGGTAGCTATAAAAGTTGCCCATATGTCTCTAGAAGACGGTGGCAACTATAAAACAATCATAGTCAGTCCAGTCTGGCAAAGGCAGCGGATTGAGTAGGACGGCTTCTCTGGAGCAAGCGACCTGATTACGTCACCGTTGTAGTGCGAAAGCATGAATCCCGGGTTTTCACAGCTAAGGATGTTATTGTGATATTATCCCGTCACTGCTACTGGAAGAAACATCAATTTGTACAGCAGTGGACTATACAGGGACTCTACATGGATATTTTGTAACTCCCGAAATATCTTCGTGGCAGAAATGTCTATGGCGGGAAACTTATAGCGGCAGCGACCTCGACTTCTTGAAGCGGATACTTCATAAGTCCCAACTTATTGCGGCAGGGGTTGAAACAGAGAGAAAATAGAGGCCACTACTTCTACCTAACTACGGATTGAAAAGAAATGGCTGCCGTAGATGTGGATATGCTGCTGTATCGAACCACTGGAACCATATATTGCAACAAGCCATGGAAATTTAAGCAATATGGCGGACCTGGGGCGCGCTGTCTGGTGATAGCAGAATATGAGTGAGATTGTCCCACAGGACTACACGAGGATATAAGATGCTATTGCCACGACAGCGAAATACTACCCCAGATATCCAGCGGTGTGATAGAATTTCAGCTGTCATACAGATATGGTCGTCACCACCGGACTACGAAGAACGCTGAAAAATGAAAAGAATTTTCATTGCCATTTCTTTTGCCTGAATAATAGGGAACTCATTTGGTTACGAGAACCCTCTTTGAACAACTTTCCGTGGCCCTACAAAGACTAATTAGACCTTATTGGCACCTCCAACAAAATTCAAGACTAAAAATACATAACATTGACTACACTATTATATGTCGCTTAGACATTTTAATTTAAAATTGTTAGGGACTTATTTTATGTACGCTTATGTACTAGAGTATTTTGGAAGTAGGAAAATAAATAACAATTCTTTAACTCTTGTATTTGATCAATTACACAGGTGGCTAACACAATATTGGATGTTAAGTTGTCCATTAATATAACTGGACTGAATTTGAAATAAGTGCGACCCTTCCTTTTCAGGTGTGGACTGCGTTCGTGGCCTTGCTGTCTTGTGCTTCGTGTGCTCATGTGTGTGCTGCTGTGTCGCGGGACTCCTGGACCTGGACCCTTGCCGCCTTTTCCGATTCCGCCTCAACTAAATTACTAGCGAAATGAGAAAACGTTTTCCCTCGCTACCATCACTATACTTCTGATTGGTTGGTATCGATAGGGGTGGGTGTGTGTAGGTACTATTCCTACCCACCCCATAGGCTTCCATTTCCCTTGATAGTTACTTTTTAGTAATTCAGGGGAATGCCTTAATTAATTAATAGTGTCAGTAAGCACTTTAAACCTGCTAAAATGGATACCGATATGGTATCTATAAAGGTTGTCCAAATGTCCCTTCGTGGAAGGCGATAACTTTAAAAAATACAACTTCATTCATTCAGTCTGGCCATCATTCGGTTATTATTCTGCAGCGAACACGAAGCAAGCAACATGGAGTTATTGACCAAGCTAGCGATGGATGTAATACCTCAACCAGCCCTGCAAGCGCTTTTTGGCCTTGGGGTAGATAAGGCTTCAAATTGGAGCCTTAGGGCAGGAGGGAAAAGATGTACTTTACTGCTCATATGGGATAAAGAGGATAGGTCGAAAAATATAGGAGGGAAGCCCAAGTACAGGGGAAATAAAGGACAGCAATGGAGGGAAACCGAACCAGGCACACCCACCCCTCCACCTGCAGCTCAAGAAGGCACGTGCACCAAAGGGTCTCAACAAGATACCACTGTACAGGCGAGCACTAAAATTCTTCAAGAGCAGATAGAAATTCTATCACAGCAAATGCAGGTATTATTAGAAAAAGAACCAGAGAAAGTGGAGGTGGCCACGTCACCACTGGTCTACCCGGAACCGATACCTGTAGCATCACCACCACCACCACCACCCCCCCTGCAAGAAAAGGTAAAGGAAGGGGAAAAAAACCTGGGGTGTTTACATCTACACCTACCACCCCCCCCCACATACGTCGGGTTTAGCAGTGGACCTGAACAAAGAATTTGAGGAAGCCGCTACTACCACCACTATCACCACTCCAAAAGAAAAATGGGACGTGCCAGTTAAAACTACAAGAATGCCAGCAAAAGACAAAGAAACCTTGATGACGAACTTATGCAGGGATCTAGGATTGGAACAACTCTTCGAAGATAAGAGAAAAGCCACATCATTCGTCTCATCAGTGACCTACATTGGCTTCCGAAACCTGCAAACTTCGCCACCAAGGGCCAATCAATGGCAATTTGCCTGTGCTATTTTAACTAGGCACTACTATGAAGCCTTTACTGAGCGACCATTTTATCACTTGGTAGATGCAGCAGAATACATCGCCTCCTGTCATGGAATTTATTTTCCAAAAGCTGTAAGACGGGAAGAGAAGATTGCTGCTCAGCTGGTGAAAATTGAGGAAAAGCGGGGTACTTTTATTCAGTAAAAGTACAAGTCATTCTAAGGACTCTTTCAAACACTGCCTTAATAGGGTACTCATTTGGTTACGAGATACCCTCTTTGACTAACTACCGTGACCCTAAAAAGCTGATATGACATTTTTCGGTACCTCCGTTCAAATTTATAACTAAAAATACCTAACAGTGACTACACTTTTATATGTCGCAAAGACATATTAATTTTTAAAATTGTTAGGGACCTATCGTATGTACACTATTGTACTAGTTTTTTTCGAACGATAAGAGTATAAATAATAATTCTTCGACTTAGATATTTGACGTAATTGCATAGGTGGCTAACACAATATTGGCTGTTAGGTTGTCCATTAGTAAAACTGGACTGAATTTGGTGTAAGTACGGCTTTTTTGTTTCAGGTGTGGGCGGCGTCCGTGGCTTTGCTGTCCTTCTCTTTGCGTGTGTGCTGGCCGACCTTCCGAACCTTTGCCTCCTTTGCCGCTGCCTGGCTCAGCAAAATTACTAGCGATGTGAGAAAACTAATTTTTTCTCGCTACCAGCTCGATTGGTTGATAGGGTGGGTGTGTGTTGGTACGATTCCTACCCACCCATAGGGGCCTTCATTTATTCTGATAGTTACTTTTTTAGTAATTCAGCATAACGCCCCTAATTTAAGTGCACAAGTTTGCACATAAATATCTGAGGGGGGGAAGTAGCGACTCCTCCCCAAGGGCCCAAAATGGTCACCGATATGGTGACTATAAAAGTTGTCCAAATGTCCTTTAGGACGGTGATAACTATAAAAATCCAACTACTACTACAGTCTGGCCATCCATTGTTTGACTCATCCTACGACGAAGATGTCCTCAAGACTAGCTAAGCTGAACGAAGCTTACGTCACTCTGCATCGTATCAGACACAATCTGATGCCAAAGCCTGAAGAGATAGAGAATGTTTGAATGCTACAAGTAACGGAAGACCTCATAGAAGAACTCTTCAGAGAGGAAATTCAAAAAGACAAAGAAGAATGGACTGAGAAGTATAGACTTCAGAAGCAGCAGAGAAAACAGAGAGAACAGCAGCAGCAACAGCAACAACAGCAGCAGGAACCAGACAGAAGTTTTGTCGACTGCCGTGTAGACACGAAAGAGTTCTCTTTCTCTTTCCAAAGAAGCAGACCCTATCGTGTTGCCAGACGAGGATGCAATCTTAGACGATAAAAGATTGTCATCCTTCCTCGTACACACAAAAAAACAGCCCTTTTCAGGGCTACCCAATATTCTCGAAAAGAATTAATCATTCAATTTGCTCATGGTATGCGAGGAAGTTGGTAAAAAATAGAAGTGAGTCTATAATCACTGTCTCTTTTTACTTTTGTTTGAAGTGCGTCTATAAGCCCAACGTAATTTTAAAATAACTTGTTAAATGTATAATTGATATGAGTCAAGTATAAAAGTGAGAGAGTGTTTCATTTAAGTCTGCGTGTTTTTTGGTGATGATAGGGATAATGTAAGTTTTTGGATCGTAGGAGGTGTTTGCCATCACGTCCGCGTGTTTTTTTTTTTTTTTTTTGGTGATGATAGGGATAATGTAAGTTTTTGGATCGTAGGGGGTGTTTTGCATCACGTCCGCGTGTTTTTTTTTTTTTTTTTTTTTTTTTTTCTTTTTTTTGTGATGATAGGGATAATGTAAGTTTTTGGATCGTCGGGAGTGTTTTCCATCACGTCCGCGTGTTTTTTTTTTTTTTTTTTTTTGGTGATGATAGGGATAATGTAAGTTTTTGGATCGTAGGGGGGTTTCAAACCCACAGAACTAATGAAGAAAAATCAAATAAACAAATATTTCAAGACCTGGGACCTAAAGAATCCCATTAAACAACAAAATAACACAATATGAATGGGACCAGGCACTTAAAACCAAAAAAGAAACTTCACCTGGAGAAGATAAAATAGAGTACATAATATATAAACAGCTACCACCCAACATAGTTAGTGAAATAATTAAATTCCTAAATCATGTATGGGACACAGGACGGCTACCAAAAAAATTGAAACATGCGATAGTAATATCCATCTTAAAACCCAATAAAGACAGACATGATATAAACTCATATCGACCTATCTCCCTGACTAATAATATATGCAAAATTATGGAAACAATCATCAATAATAGAATCAAGTCACATCTTACCAAAAATAATCTAATCTCAGAAAATCAATGTGGATTCAGAAACAAGCGCTCCACCACAGATCAACTAGTAAGACTTGAAACTGCTATCAAACTAGCATTCAACACCCAAAAAAGAAGCAAGCAGAAACTTAATTGCGGTATTTCTCGATCTCGAGAAAGCATTCGACCTAGTATGGACCAAAGGCCTTATAGCCAAATTAAATGATTATGCCATTACTGGGCGAATGTTTAACTTTATACAGGATTTTTTATCAAACCGCACAATTACAACTAGGGTAGGGGCAACATACTCTGAGAAACACTCCCTCGAAAACGGAACTCCACAAGGGAGTGTACTCAGCCCCACTCTCTTCAACATCATGATAAATGACCTAGATACAAATTTGGCATCTACCAAAGTGGAATTATCCCAATTTGCGGATGACGGTGGCCTATGGAGACCAGGAAACCCCTCTAGCCACAAAAACATCTCTATAATACAAACCAGCCTAAACAATATTGGAATATGGGCCAATAAATGGGGTTTCAAACTATCGCACCAAACAACGGTAGCTGTACTGTTCACCCCATACAGAAAAAACATTCAATATCCAAAATTAACTATACAGGATAGGGAAATAAAATTTGTTAAAGTAGTCAAATTTCTGGGTATGTATTATGATCAACACCTAACATGGGCATGTCACATAGATGACTTAGTAAAAAGGTGTCACCAGGACTTAAACTTAATTAAAAGCCTCAAAGGCACACAGTGGGGTGCCGACCAGGAAACTTCAATAAAATTATACAGGGCCCTAATAAGATCAAAATTAGACTATGGCTGTCAAATATATTCCTCAGCCTCAAAAACATGTCTCAAAAAATTAGACAAAATACAACGAATAGCCCTAGTAAAGAGCATTGGAGCTCTAAACGCAACATCGACAGCCGAGCTGCATGTAATAACGGGGGAATTGCCCCTACATCTGAGACGGCAAGAACGCATGTTAAAATATGCAGCGCGGCTCTCCACTCACCCCAAAACGCACCCCACACTCCTGGCTATAAATAGAACCAACAAACCATTTAGGAAAAGTCTCAAAATGAAATTACCCATGGGAAAGCAAGTACATCAACTCAAAACATTATTACCTGTAGAACTATTCCCATTAGAACATAGCGTAGTGTACGAACACGAACCCTGGAACAACGTACAATCTAAAGTCAACACCTCCCTAACTCAAAAAGGCAACAAACAAAATCAATAAAACACCCTTAAAATAGAAGCCTTAGAAATTATCAACTCCCAGTACCACCAATACACTAAAATATACACGGATGGATCCAAAACTACAAATCCATACAAAACAGCTGCAGCAATGGTCATACCAGAGCACAAAGTCCAAATAGGCAGACGTCTACCAGACTACTGCTCTATTTATACAGCTGAATTCTGGGCCATCCTTGTATCATTAAATTGGATTGCAGAAAACAAACCCAATAAGACAGTGATTATTAGTGACTCGCTAAGTGTCCTCTCTTCAATCCAAACTAACACCACCAAAAGTATGGAAGATTTTCTGAACCAAATAAATATTAAACTAAAACAACTAAAAAATGATAATAGTAGAATTCATGTGGATACCCTCCCACATAGAAATTAAAGGAAACGAAATGGCAGACAAACTAGCTAAAGAAAAACTAAAAGAACCAAATTTCGAGCCACTACAATATAGCACATCTGAACTATATAGCATAATTAACACCCAAATAGACAAAACATGGCAAAATGATTGGGATATAAGTACATTAGGGAGAGTGTTATACACTACTGTTAAGGAGGTAAATAGACACAGAAAACCGCCCAAGGGCTCACGTATTGAACAAACCACCATAAATAAGATAATCATAGGCAAAACCAGGCTGCCAAACAGTCACGGAAAATACATAGGACCCTTTCCTCATAATATAAACTGCTACAATTGTAACACCCCCGAAGATTTACACCATATCTTCAACAATTGTACTAAAACCAAACAAGAAAGGGACAAATTCAGATCAAAACAGCAAGAAATGAAAGCCCCCTATACATACCCAGATTTTTTTACAAAAAACAAACACTAACTTAATAGGGACATACAGAAATATGATAGACTATCTTAAAAACATAAAAAAATAGGAAAAATCTAAACAAACACCATAATAACATAAAACTCCCGAATAGGACAGGTAGTGTAGGCCCAAAAGATAAACAAATCATTATTTAACCTCTTAAGGGCAGGAGAGCTAAGCAACGGTTAGGACCATGGCACGGTCTCTGGGTGCAACTATGGATAACCTTTGACGTGTCGCTTAACGGCCCCTGCTATTTGCGGCAAAGGCCCATATGTTGTTACTTGGTCACCAAACCTCACGGTCCGGACCGGGGGCGGTCTCCTGGGTGTGACAGTGAAAAACCCTTGACGTGCCGCTTAACGGCCCCTGCTATTTGCGGCAAGGACCCACTTGTTATCACCTAGTTGATCAAACCACATACCTGACCCACAATTGAGGAAAATCTTAGGAAACAAAATAAGCCGCACTAACCGGGGCCTACCAACTGGGAAAAACAGAGTAAAACAAACAAACATCAGAATAAGGACATAAATGGTTATAACATAAATACCAACAAAAAAGCTAGTAACAGGGTGCCATCAATACAAAATAAAAGTAGGCAGTAAGGACAGACAATCAAAATAAAAGCTAACACTCTCCTCTCCACTTTCTGCTTCTTCCTTCCTCCTTAATCTTCTTCTTTAGAAACTCAAATAAGTATACAGTGAAGAAACAACACATTATCCAAAAACTAGGATAAATTAAATAGAACAAATCAGTGCACCGAGACCGGTGCATAAAAACTACATAAGGAACAAGGATAAGAACCCAAATTAGATGTATAAGGTAGTCTAACAATCCAAAGACTATCAGGCCCAGCGACACAAGGTCGCAAAACAAAAATAAAACCAGAAAGTAATTACGATAAGACCCTAAAATTAGATCATATAAGGTAGTCAAAAACCCAAGACTATCAGGCCCAGCGGCACAAGGCTGCAAATATAACCATAAATGTAGAAAATTATGACACTAATAGAGCCCCAAATAGCGAATATAAGGTGACCCAATACCAAGGTCATCAGACACCGCAACACAATGTTGCACAAAATACATTAGAAACAGCAACTCAATAAAAACACACAGAGCACAAATCACAAAAACATCACAAAAACACTGTATACTTAAACTACACCTAGGCAAACAGCACAGAGTATCAAAATAGGGGTTAGACTCAGAAAAGATGCCTACCTTGCCTGGCCCTTCGTCTCGCCTACCACCAACCACGCCTGCAGCAGCAACTACACGTGCTAAGCACGTCCATTAAAAACCAATAACAACGGATGGCAAAATATGAGTGTGTGCTGGAACTATTCCCACTCATATAATAAGGCCCTACAATCACACAGCAGTAGCTCAATAGTTACTCCGATGTGACGGCCAAATTAAATAGTGTTCCCTGAACACATAAACGCCTGCAGGGTGGTGGCTCTATTCCCACCCTCAGGATCAATTAAATAACCGTCCTTTGACGGATAAAATAGTGATAAGAGCCCTCGGGACGAATCACTCAAAACACATATTCAGTCTGTCAGTCTGGTTACCTATCGTTCGCATATCAACTTAAAGAAGATGAGTAGACTGGAAAAATTGAGGGAACTTCAGATGCACCTGGAGAATGCTAGGCGTCTCCTGGATGAGCTGGCAATGGAAGCCATAGAAGAAGAGGCTAGGATTAAAGAAGAGGAGGAGAGGAAAAAGAAGGAAATGAAAATGTCAATTTGGCCTCACCGCATGATGAGACAAACTAGTCAAGTCAAGCCTATGGTGAGGACACCTTCACCACCAGAACCATCTCGTCCACTACAGGCACAGTCCCCACCGCAACAACCACAGTCTCAGCCGCAACAACCACAACCTCATCCACGGTTGCGGAATAGAGGAAGACATGAAGAGACTTTCACTATCCCTCAAACGGAAGATTGGGATAGTGAAGCCCCTCATTCTACCTCTGTACCCCGAATCACAAGAGTGAATTGGGCTACGCTCCCAATCACAAGAGTGAATTGGGAGAACGATTGGAGTAGAAGATGTGTGTGTGGGGCTAGACCTGGGAGATGTCAGCATTAACCAGGTGCATTTTGAAGTTTAAAAAACAGCCCTTCACAGGGCTACCCAAATGTCTAGAAAACAAATACTATGTAAATTGCCAATGGGTATTAGAGAGGAGTATTGTGATTATAAACACTGACTCTTTTTAGATGGCATATGGTGTGATTTTGGATAGAATATAATAGGGTTTGTTTTTGGCTACTTCCCCGTGTGTGTGGTTAGTATATGGTGTGATTTTGGATAGTAAAGAATAGGGTTTGTTTTGGCTGCTTCCCCGTGTGTGTTGTTAGCATATGGTGTGATTTTGGATAGTAAATAATAAGGTTTGTTTTGGCCGCTTCTCCGTGTGTGGTTAGTATATGGTGTGATTTTGGATAGTAAATAATAGGGTTTGTTTTGGCTGCTTCCCCGTGTGTGTTGTTAGTATATGGTGTGATTTTGGATAGTAAATAATAAGGTTTGTTTTGGCTGCTTCCCCGTGTGTGTTGTTAGTATATGGTGTGATTTTGGATAGTATATAGTATGGTTTGTGAATAGTATATAATATGAAAAGTGAGTGCAAGGGGTGTTTTCATTCACGTCCGCGTTCCAAATTGTTAAGGGAGAATACGGAATGGATACGACGGAAGGAGGCAACATCAAGATGGAGAAACAACAAAACCAAGGCACCCAAGAAGGACACAGGGACTCACTGGACGGAATGAGGGAACTTCGGTTACACCCTGTAACACTCCATCAAAAAGCCCTTTTAAGGGCTATTTATACTTACAGAGTTTCCTTTTGCCTCAGAAACTCTATTCGACAATCTCGTTCTTCAAAAATCAGACTTGATCAATTTTGGCTCTCCACCATCAAAATTAACAACCCATTTAACCTGACATTGACCAACCTACACATGTCACTTGACATACCTAGTTTACATTAATTGATAGGGGACACACCAAATGTACACTCTGTACTAGACAAAAATTGGAATGTTAGGATGTTAGGAAAAAATATAACTTGAAAGATTGACTCAATTGCACAGGTGGCTTACACAATATCGGTATAGGATGTCCACTAGCAACAACTGGACTCGATTTGATAAGGCTAGGGCGTGCAAGACAAACGACATCAAAGTGCCAGTTCACAGATCCTTTTCCTCCTCCTCAGCTGCCTGACTCCAACACCAGCAAATGACTAGAAGTGGAAACCATTTTTCACTAGTCATCATTTGGTGCCATTGCACCTCTAGCTCTGCATCCTCCGATTGGTTGATAGGGTTGAGTGCGTGGCTGTTCTATTCCCACTCACCTAGGTCTTTCATTCATGTCGATAGCTCCTTATAGGGGTGCGGCATGACGACCAAATTAAATAGCATACTATGTATGCATAAACGCCCGTGGGGATGTGGCACCATTCCTTACCCACGGGAAAATCTAAATCACTACCATATTAATTGGTAGTGTAAAATAGTGAACAAATGACCCTTTGTGGCCGGTTTCACTTAAAACCATAATTCATTCATTCACACATTAGAACCACAGAAATTATACAAAATACCAACACTAACATATTAGGCACATACAAAAATATGTTAGAATTTCTAAAAAAAACATAGGGAAAATAGACAATATCTAAAAATAACACCATAAATATCTTAAATGACCAAACGAGCCAGATAAGTGTAAGCCCCTAAGATAAATAAATAAAAAATCTAACCTTTGAGGGCAGGAAAGCTAAAGAAACGGTTCGGACCGGGGAGCGGAAACTGGGTGTAACAATGGATACCTTTGACGTGTCGCTTAAAGGCCCCGTGTATTTACGGCAAAGGCCCGTTTGTTGTCACCTGGTCGCCGCGCCTCACGGACCGGACCGTGGGGCGGAGTCTGCGTGTGACAGTGGACAATCTTTGACGTGTCGCTTAACGGCCCCGTGTATTTACGGCAAGGACCCATCTGTTATCACTCAGTCGCTGACCCACATACCTGACCGAAAACAAAGGAAAATTATTATATAAAGTTGACCACACTAATCGTGGCTCATCAGCAGGAAAAAAAAAAACACCTCCAAAAATAAGGCCATAAATAAGATACCACTATAAATAACAACTAAATAGTAGCAGGACTACATCTAACCAGTGAGATAGAAACATCACAAAAAATACCATCCAAACATCAGTAATAGGGTGACAAACATAGGAAATAGGAATAACATTCTCCTCTCCACCCCCGCATTCTCCTTCCTTCTGAATCTTTTGCTCTAGGAATATAACAAAGTATACAGTGTCAAATTATACATTAGATTCAAAGTAAATTAAATAGTACCAACCAGTGCACTGAGACCAATGCACAAACATCAGATAGTAAATTAAGATAGGTCCCCAAATTATACCTATAAGGTAGTCTAAAAACCCAAAGACTATCAGGCCCAGCGACACAAGGTCGCAACACTAAATAACACAAGGCAGTAGACACCAGAAGTCCCATAAATTAGAAAATATAAGGTAGTCCAACATCAAGACTATCAGGTACAGCGGCACAAGGCTGCAAATATAACTAAATATACAGAAAATAGGATTAACATAGGGCCCCAAATAGTGATTATAAGGTGACCCAATATCCAAGGTCATCAGACACAGCAACACAATGTTGCAAAAACGTACAACTAGGAAACAACAAAGCAATAAAAACACACAGAGCACCATATACAAAAAACACCACAAAAGCACTGTATTACAAAATTGTAAAATTCCTCAAAACAGCAGGGTATACTATTAGGAGTCCGGGACAAAAACGGACCTTGCCTGGCCCTTCGCCTCGCCCACCGCACCTGCTACGGTAACTTCACGTGCTTAGCACGTCCATTAATAACCAAAAGATCGGATGGCTAAATATGAGTGTGTGCTGGAACTATTCCCACTCATATATATACAGGCCCTACAATCACACAGCAGTAGCTCAATAGTTACTCAGATGTGACGGCCTAATTAAATAGTGTTCCTTGAACACATAAACGCCTGCAGGGTGGTGGCACCATTCCCACCCTCAGGATAAATTAAATAACCGTCCATTGACGGATAAAACAGTGACAAGAGCCTTCGGGACGAATCACTTAAAGCAAATTAGTAAGTAAGTAAGTAAGTAAGTAGGTAAGTAAGTAAGTACATTAGAACCATCATCATCATCATTCCAGCAAGAACTATCAAGAAGAACAGACGTGCCGAGCCACTCCGGACCGAAGCCACCTGTTCCCAGATTTGATCTACACCACCACCTCTACTATCTCCAACACGAAACATCATTTTCCTTCTCTCAAGCACTGGAGTTAAGGAGGGTTTTCTTCTTGATTATTAGCACCAATATTAATCAAGTTTTTGTCCCCACAGCGTGTTGGAGAGTTTGGATGTATTTCTGCTTTGCCAAAGCGTGCCAACCACCACCACTCTACGCATCAGGACCCAGCAGCGAAACAACCGTCCTCTATTACCAGCCATTACTCCTCCTCTCTACGCATCAGGACCCAGCAGCTAACCAGCCACCCACTACAACCCGCCACTCCACCAAAGCGGCCCGCCAAGGAATCCACATCATCAAGTCCTAGGAACAAAGACGCCCAGTAAGTCAATTAGAACTAAATTATACTCTGTGCTGTAACATAAGATAAACTCAAACTTCCTCTTTTAAACCTGTTAAAACTGTTCTTCTGCTAACTATATTCAAACGCTCCAACTCTCTTCAATCTTTATACATTTGGCTGAACAATTATTGTTATTCACAAGCGTAGGAATCATACTACAAAAAGCTTGGGTTGCATTCGCAATTGGGTCGGATTCCATCAGGTCTTCAATTCGAACCTTGCAATCATCAACAATAATTCAATTCAAACAAATATATATTCTCTACCCCACTAACATATAGTAAATTAACATATCACATCAAGCTAGAAACTATCATTAAAATAATTTACCATATTACTCAAATCTAAAAAACTCAAAAAATGGCCGACCAATTCAAAACTCCTAACAAAGGAAAAATGGCGACATTGGCAGTTAACCAAAACATAATGGCCGCCAAAACAAACAAACACGCCATTCAACAAAGAAACGGACAAGCCACACGTAGAAATAGCGCACTCAAAAAGGTGCAACAACAACCAAACAAGCAAATTACTTCAGCAACTAAAACTAGTGATAGGAACTCTCGAAAATATTCCACCCCTGAGCTAAAACAACTCAAAAAGGAAGCGGAAAAACTAGACCCGCTCTCACCAATAACTTTCAATCTTCATAACGAAACACTGCAAAATGAAGAGTTGGACGCCACTTTGGGTAACGGCGATTCCACAATAAATAGTTCCAATAATTCGACCCTTTCCTCATAACATAAATTGCTACAATTGTAACACCCCCGAAGATCTCAATCATGTCTTCAACAATTGTACTAAAACCAAAAATGAAAGGGACAAATTTAGATCTCAACAACAAAGTATAAAGGCCCCTTATACATACCCAGAATTTATATAAAATAAAAACACCAACATTGAAGGCACTTATAAAAATATGATTGAATTCCCCAAAAACATAGGGAAAATAGACAAAATCTAAATATAACACCACCAGGATACAGATAGTGTAAGCACCTATGATAAACAAAATAAGCCCTTTGAGGAAAAGAAAACAAGAAACGGTTAGAACCGGGGTGCGGAAACTGGGTGTAACAAGGGATACCTTTGGCGTGTCGCTTAACGGCCCCGTGTATTTACGGCAGAGGTCCTTTGTTATTGCCTGGTTGCCGCGTCTCACGGATCGGACCGTGGGGAGGTATCTGGGTGTGGAAGTGGATAATCCTTGACCGTGTTGCTTAACGGCCCCGGATATTTCCGGCAGGGACCCATTGCTACCACCTAGTAACCGAACCACTCACCTGACCTAACACAAAGGATCAAACTAATATATATATATATATAGGGCAACACTAAGTAAGGAATGAAGAACAAAAACAACGCAAAAATAAGGATAATTATAAAGGATCATATAAAAATAAAATATCGCAATAAATAATATCTCAGAAATACCAATTAAACAACCAATCTATGGTGAAAAATATAGGTAGTAGGATAAACACGCTCTTATACATTCCTCGCCTTCTTCTTTCTTCTATCATTCTCCCATAGAAATGCAACCAAGTATACAGTGCAAATAACATAACTACAGGTTAAAATAAAAGTATATAATACCAAACTGTGCACTGAGAACAATGCACATAAAACAGATAGACAATTAAGATAGGACCCCAAAGTAGCATTTATAAGGTAGCCTAAAAACCCAAAGGCTATCAGGTCCAGCGACACAAGGTCGCAAAAACTAAATACCATAAGACAGTAGGAGTAGGAAATCCCTTTAAATAGATTGCATAAGATAGTCCAAAAACCAAGACTATCAGGGCCAGCGGCACAAGGCTGCAAAAATAACATAACTTACAGAATATGGGAGTAATATAGGACCCAAAATAGTAACTATAAGGTGACCCAAAGACCAAGGTCATCAGGCCCAGCAGCACAATGTTGCAAGAACTACACACTTAGAAAAAAACTAAACATTAAAAATACACAGAACACCAATCGCAAAAAGTATCACACAAAAGCACTGTATTACAAAAGTTGTATTATACTCTAGAACAGCACAGGGTATAAATATAGGGAATAGGGACAAACACCAACCCTGCCTGGCCCTCCGCCTCGCCTACCGCGCCTGCAGCAACTACACGTGCTTAGCACGTCCACAATAACCAACAAACACGGATGGCAAAATATGAGTGCGTGCTGACTGACTGACATTATTTGTTTAAAGTGCTTCGCCCCTAGGGCTCTTAGCACTGTTTTATCCCATAAAATGGGTTATTTAATTTATCCTGAGGGGAAGGAATTGTGCCGCATCCCCTGCAGGCGTTTAAACACTCAAAGGAGTGCTTATTTACTTTGGCCGTCACCACGGGACAGTGTTTTAACTGTCACTGGGTGAATGTAAGGCCGTGTGGTGGGTAGGAATAGAACCTACACACACCCACCCAATCATTCTGTTAACTACTGGTCTGCAATAGCAGTAAAGCGAGAGAAAATTAGCTTTCTCATATCGCTTATGCCGGCGTAATGTGGTCGTGCAACCACGAGAAATTACGGCAGCAGGGAGAAAAGGTGACGTAAACTCAAGCACGCACCTGTATGTCAAATTCAGTCCAGTTATACTAATGGACAACCTAACAACCAATAATGTGTAAGCCACCTGTGCAATTTACCAAATATTTGAGTTATAAAAAATATTAATTAACATCCTATAAAAAATAGGGACTAGTACTGCAGTGTACATACGTAAGTCCCTATTGTATTTAAACTAAAGTGTCTAAGCGACACATAAAAGTGTAGTCAATGGTAGGGGATTTTGGTTATAAATTTGTTGCGCAGTGCCAATAAGGTCAAATTATTCCTTTCAGGGCCAATGGTTAGTCAAAAAGGGTTACTCGAAGCCAAATGAGTCCCTATTTTCATTCAGGCAAATGTAATACCTAGCTATTATGCTGTCATCTTTCTCCGGGACGTCTGTTCACGTTGCAGTAGGTTGGCTGTGGCAGATTTTCTCTTGCTCCAGCCAGTTTTCCTTTTTGTCCCTCTTGAAGTAAAATTTATGTATGTCGTTGCGAAATTTTTCCAGGTGACTGTATAAGCCCTCGTTTCATTCTTTGTTGGTTCCCTGCAACACCCCGTGCCCACTGTTGATGTCATTTGTAGTGGTGCACTCAGGTCGCCATCTTGAATTCCACGTGGCCGCCACGCTTCGTTCTTCAAGTCTTGTGAGATATATCCTCTGACTGAGCCGCTGTAGTTCGGTCTAGTGGGGTGTATAATATATGCCCCGGCTCGTCGGTTTCCCGTTGCCTCGGCTCGGTTTCCCGTCACCGTTAAGGACAAACACCTAGGTTGCTCGTATGGCTGCATTCTTTTTTCTACAGTCCTAAATGGCACCTTTTCTCACTGCCGTCTATCAGTAGGCTGTTACCGTCTGGAGGACCGGTCCGTCCTGTTCGGAGTCCACTTGCTGAATGATGAGTGCGTGCTGGAACTATTCCCACTTATATACTTATACAGGCCCTACAATCACACAGAGGTAGCTCAATAGCTATTCAGATGTGACGGCCTAACTAAATAGTGTTCCATGAACACATAAACGCCTGCAGGGTGGTGGCTCCATTCCCACCCTCTGGATAGAACTAAATAACCGTCCTTTGACGGATAAAACAGTGGCAAGAGCCCTAGGGACGTGTCACTTTAAACACATAATATTCATTCATTCACCCCATTAGCACAAACAACTAGAAAACAATTAGGACCCCAAATCTTAAATTCGGCGGACGTGGTTGAAAACACCACTACTCGAACATCCAAAAACAAGCCTACGATTTCGGCCGACGTGGTAGAAAACACTACCACCCAAACATCTAAAAACAACCCTAAGACCTTGGCGGACGTGGTGGAAAACACTACCACCCGAAAATCCAAAAACAACCATAAGGCTAAGACAAACACCGATAAAATGAATAACACTACAGCGGCAGATGCAATCAAAAACACTCCTTCCCAAACACAGAACAGGAGAAAAACATATGCGCAAGTCGCTCAAACCAAATACCACAATAGCCAAACGCCAGGGCCATCCAAAAACCTATCAGAGGAAGACTTAATCTACCCCTCCCCGAAAAAAAGGACCCCGACCCCCAACCCAATCATAGTCCCCAACACCTGGGACGGAAAAGGAAAGGGGAAGGGGCCCTCCAAAAAGGGAAGTAAAACTATTAGTAATGAAATCCCTGAACAAACAAATCAAACCAGTAACCCGTCACCCCTACAAAAGAAAGCAGCAAACATAGGGCCAAAACCAAATTATCATAGGCTTGAACTAACTCTATACGTTCAAAGCAATTCCAATAAATTCCTAAACATATCCACAAATAGTCTAGCAGGGGCACTAACAAGGGTTCACCAAGGCCCCTGTAAAATCATAAGGCCCAATAAAAACTATATTATCCTCCATTGTAACACCAGCAATCATGTAGCTAAATTCTTGGAAATAGATAATATAGGTGGGATACCAGTGAAAGTTACAAAACCATACAAACTAACCTACCCACAAGAGAGCACTGCCATTGCAGATAAAAGCAAGGAAAACCCCTTACACTCCCCCAAAATACTGCAGCCAACCAAATTTAAAACAGTAGTCAAACTAACAGGGACAATGTCACTCTGGGATACTACCAAATTAAACGAGGAACTCACTAAAGGGGGAAATAAAATCACTAACTCATATCCAATGGGGAAAAGGCCCAAATGCACAGTAACGGTAATAGAGACTGAAACACCGCTACCGGAACTCATTCAAATAGGCTCAACCGGATCTAGATATAGAGCAGAACCATACAAAAACAAACCTAGGTTCTGCTCCAAATGTAAACACTGGGGCCACTTCACAAATAAATGCAAACAACAAAACAATTGTAGCAACTGCGGAGGACAACATAAGGGACAATGCCATAGGGTCAATTCTAAATGTGCCCAATGTAAAGGGACCCACTTCCCAAAATCCCAAATATGCCCCGCAACAATCAAGAAAAAACAAATCATTGAAACAATGGATAAAAATCAAGTAGATTATAAAACAGCCAGGAAAAATTGTAATGAAACAACTAGGAAAGAACGCCCAAATGAAAGTAGCGCAGGGAATGAAATCACTAACGATGTACTTAAGATAGTTAAATCCATAGAAACCCTCATGGATAAAATAAAACAAAACAATCACAGCAACACCCAAGGATTACAAAACGCCCTTAAAAAAACCAAAAATCAAATGAAAACACTAATTGTAATAAATGAACCCATTAGTCATGGCTGACACAACTAATGGAAATGTTTCAATATGGCAATGGAATGCCAGAGGACTATACAATAACTTGAATGAACTGAAAATAAAATTAATAAATTCCAAAATAAAACCTGATATCCTCTGCATTCAAGAAACAAGGTTAAATAACAAAAACAAAGCATTGCCAAATATACAGGGCTACGCCCCAGGATACTTCCAACATCGTAAGGAAGGATCAGGGGGAGGATTAGTCATGTATGTAAATAACAACATAACTTCTATAGAAATAATACCTATAACAACAGAGGTAATAAATAATTCACATGTAGAAATGCAGGCATTAAAACTCAAACTTAGAAATAGTGAATTACATGTATTCAACATTTATGACCCAGGGACTACCAACCCCCATAATCAGGAACAAATCTTACAAACACTAACCACCCTAATAACTAGTGAGCGCACTGTCATATGCGGTGACTTTAATGCCCATAACAGGCTGTAGGGGGGGGGGGGAATGACGGACAAAAGGGGCAGGTTGATTGAGACCTGGGCCAACACATCAACCCTAACCATATTAAATGATGGTGCCGGAACCCGACTAAACCCGGTGAACGGTAACATGTCCGCCATTGATCTCACCCTATGCACACCAAGACTGGCACAAGTGGCTGCATGGGAAGTGGATCAGTCTGACCCCATGGGCAGTGACCACTTTCTAATCATAACCACCCTGCAGATGGCAGTGGAAACACAAGTACAAAATAGCACCCCCAGGTGGAATTATAAAAAAGCAGACTGGGAATCCTTTCAGGCAATACTAAATAATGAAGATACCACCCAACTTATATCAGATGACATTGATCAATATTATGAAAACATAATACAGGTTATTACCAATGCAGCAATAAACAGCATTCCGACCAGTACTTTTAAAGCAGTCAAACTAAGTGTCCCATGGTGGAATGACGAAATTAAGCGAACCAAACGAGCAAAAATCAAAGCTCTAACTAAATTCAAAAGATCCAATGTCACCACCCACTTTTTGGAATACAAAAATCTTGATCACAAACTAAAACAGCTAATTAAACAAGCAAAAATGGACACTTGGAAAGAATATTGTGAAAGCATAAATCACAAAACAACCAACAAACAAGTATGGGAAAAAATTAAAAGCATTAGAGGCAAAAAAGCCACAAATGAACCTAAATTAAGCAACACCTCAACTGATAAAGAGCAAGCAGACTTATTAGCTCAGCATTTCTCTAGCATGAGCAAAAACAACAACCATACAAAAGAATTCCAAGCCCACAGAAACAACGAAGAAACATCAAATGCCCTAAAATTTAAAGACATGGGGCCTAAAGAATCACCCCTAAACAACAAAATAACAAAATATGAATGGGACTAGGCACTAAAAACAAGAAAAGAAACTTCACCTGGGGAAGATAAAATAGGATACAACATATATAAGCAACTACCACCCTCCATAGTTAGGGAAATAATAAGGTTCCTAAATAAAATATGGGACACAGGAAAGCTACCAAAAAATGGAAACATGCGATAGTAATACCCATCCAAAAACCCAATAAAGACAGCCATGATATAAACTCCTATAGACCTATATCTCTAACAAATAATATATGCAAAATCATGGAAACCATCATCAATAACAGACTCAAGTCACATCTTACTAAAAACAACTTACTCTCAGAAAATCAATGTGGATTCAGAAACAAGCGCTCCACCACAGACCAATTAGTAAGACTTGAGACCGCTATCAAACTAGCATTTAATACTAAACAAAATGCGGCCAGAAACTTAATTGCGGTATTTCTCGATCTGGAGAAAGCATTCGACCTAGTATGGACCAAAGGCCTTATAGCCAAATTAAATGATTATGGCATTACTGGTAGAATGTTTAACTTTATAGAAGACTTCTTAACAAACCGCTAAATAACAACTAGAGTAGGGGCAACTTACTCTGAGAAACACTCCCTCGAAAACGGAACTCCACAAGGAAGTGTACTCAGCCCCACTCTCTTTAACATCATGATAAATGACCTTGATAAAATTTGGCGACTACCAAAGTTGAACTATCCCAATTTGCGGATGACGGTGGCCTATGGAGACCAGGAAACCCCTCCAACCACAAAAACATCTCTGAAATTCAAACCAGTCTGAACAATATTGGAAAATGGGCCAACAAATGGGGGTTTAAACTATCGCACCAAAAAACGATAGCTGTACTGTTCACCCCACGTAGAAAAAACTTCCAATACCCGAAACTAACCATACAGGATAGGGAAATAAAATTTGTAAAAGTAGTTAAATTTCTGGGAATGTATTATGACCAACATCTAACATGGGCACACCGCATTGATGACCTAGTAAAAAGATGCAAACAGGATTTAAATTTAATAAGTAGTCTTAAGGGCACACAATGGGGTGCTAATCAGGAAACCATAATAACACTGTATAGGGCCTTAATAAGATCAAAATTAGACTATGGGTGTCAAATATACGCATCAGCCTCGAAAACACAACTCAAAAAATTAGATAGAATCCAACGAATAGCCCTAGTAAAGAGCACTGGAGCTCTTAACACAACCTCGACAGCCGAGCTGCATGTAATAACGGGGGAATTGCCCTTACACCTAAGACGGAAAGAACTCATGTTAAAATATGCAGCTCGACTGTCCACACACCCTAAAACGCACCCCACGCTCCTAGCCATAAATAAATCCAATGTCCCATATAGGAAAAATCTAAAACTAAAATTACCTATGGGAAAGCAGGTACATCAATTTAAATCAATTTTACCAGTGGGACTATTTCAATTAAAACATGACGTAGTATACGAACATGAACCTTGGAACAACGTACAACCCAAAGTCAACACCTCCCTAACCAAGAAAGGCAATAAACAAAATCAGGAAAACAATCTCAAAATAGAAGCCTTAGAAATTATAAACTCTCAGTACCATCAATACACTAAAATTTACACGGATGGATCCAAAATTACAAACCCATTCAAAACAGCTGCAGCAATGGTCATACCAGAGCATAAAATCCAAATAGGCAGACGTCTCCCAGACCACTGCTCTATTTTTACAGCTGAATTCTGGGCCATCCTAAAATCATTAGAATGGATTGAAAATTTCAAACCCAATAAGACAGTGATTATTAGTGACTCGCTAAGTGTCCTATCTTCAATCCAAAATAATACCACCAGAAGTAGGGAAGAATTTCTCAATCAAATAAATGTCAAACTAAAACAGCTACATAACGAAAAATTGCTAGTGGAATTCATGTGGATACCTTCCCACATAGAAATTAATGGTAATGAAATGGCAGATAAACTAGCCAAAGAAAAACTAAATGAACCAAATTTTGAGCCATTACAATATAGTACATCTGAACTATACAGCATAATCAACACCCAAATAGACAAAATATGGCAAAATGATTGGGATACAAATACAAAAGGGAGAGTGTTGTACACTACTGTTAGGGAAGTAAATAGAAATAGAAAACCGCCCAAGGGCTCACCTAAAGAACAAACAATCATAAATAGGATCATTATAGGAAAAACCAGGTTGGCAAACAGCCACAGGAAATGTATAGGACCCTTTCCTCATAATATTAACTGCTACAATTGTAACACCCCTGAAGATCTTCATCATGTTTTCAACAACTGTATAAAAACCAAAAAAGAAAGGGACAAATTTAGATCACAACAGCAAGATATGAAGGCCCCTTATACATTCCCAGAAATTATACAAAATACCAACACTAACATATTAGGCACATACAAAAATATGTTAGAATTTATAAAAAAAAACATAGGGAAAATAGACAATATCTAAAAATAACACCATAAATATCTTAAATGACCAAACGAGCCAGATAAGTGTAAGCCCCTAAGATAAATAAATAAAAAATCTAACCTTTGAGGGCAGGAAAGCTAAAGAAACCGTTAGGACCGGGGAGCGGAAACTGGGTGTAACAATGGATACCTTTGACGTGTCGCTTAAAGGCCCCGTGTATTTACGGCAAAGGCCCGTTTGTTGTCACCTGGTCGCCGCGCCTCACGGACCGGACCGTGGGACGGAGTCTGGGTGTGACAGTGGACAATCCTTGACGTGTCGCTTAACGGCCCCGTGTATTTACGGCAAGGACCCATCTGTTATCACTCAGTCGCTGACCCACATACCTGAATTAAAACAAAGGAAAATTATTATATAAACTTGACCACACTAATCGTGGCTCATCAGCAGGAAAAATAAACCACCTCCAAAAATAAGGCCATAAATAAGATACCACTATAAATAACAACTAAATAGTAGCAGGACTACATCTAACCAATGAGATAGAAACATCACAAAACATACCATCCAAACATCAGTAATAGGGTGACAAACATAGGAAAAAGGAATAACATTCTCCTCTCCACCCCCGCTTTCTCCTTCCTTCTGAATCTTTTGCTCTAGGAATATAACAAAGTATACAGTGTCAAATTATACATTAGATTCAAAGTAAATTAAATAGTACTGTAATAACTTTGGAGTAAGTGTTAGTGAATTTGAACCATGCTTGGGTCGTTAGTAGTGATTTTGGGTACAAGCCGAATGACTGTCCCTTTCGATAACATAGTCCATATTAAAATTCAGTGGTGTATACAAGTAGTGTGATTGAAAAGGCAGCATTTATGGTTGGAAATCAGTAAATTATAGAATGGAATCAATAAGTTGGAACTTGGTAGGTACCGTTTATGTGGCCATAGTGGAAAATTGGCGTATGTATATGAGTGTGATACGCCGGAAATTCTGTGGATGGACTGGCCTAGGGTCGCGCAGTTAAATATTTCCCAGTTAGTAAGGGAATACTGGTGTAATTTCTATGGCATGACAAGCTATCGGTACGGAAAACGGATGATAATGAAGAAAAACCATGTAAAGGTGCAGTTAATGGACGTTTGGGCAAGTTGTCTCCTCTGGGTCGCCCATTGATTACAGCAAAGATTAATAATTATAGCAGACACGTCTTTCTTTCCATTTTACAACTCAAGTTGTATGGAAGTCTTTGGAAATTTGGGGAAAACATATGACTTCCAGCGTGACTCGCGCCAGGGTTTTGACACCGCTCGGTCAAGTGAATACCCCTGTGCTTGTAACAAGAAAAATTTCTGGTGGCAGCGTTTTGGGATATGTGTGAATAGTTCTGTCATGGTTTGCAATTTATTCAGAGTTATTATGTGTGAAACTGACTATTGCTTCGCATTTGGAAAGAAAGAGGAAAGAAATATTATGGATAGTGCGACTTTAATTTCGTTTATTGAGATTTCGCGACATTTGGTCTGCGAGAGTAGATATATGCATTTGCTGCTGAGAAGGATTTTTAAGAGGAGTACTAATGTTTAAACAGGACGGAGTGTTTTATCCGGGATATAATACAGCGATGGCAAGAATTGTATTGGTGTAGGTCGCGCAGATTGCGAGATCTAAGTCAGTTGGAGGTAAAACCGTGAGACAGTGCACACGCGGTTTCCATTTCTCCTCGACACGTGGGGGTTAAAACAGGGCCAAGTGATACTTTTGGTTCTTTTTAATAGGCTGGAATTGCTAAAATGTGGACGACAATCATTGGCCACGGAATTGTAACATGCTGGAATGATGAAAATGTCTGTAATTGTTTTGTTTTTGTACAAACTGATAGGAACCGCTAATGAATGGGTTTGAAAACACCCCCCCCCCCCCGCCGTGTTGTGTATAATTGAGGAGATTGGATTTTATAACATCAACAACAATAAGAACAATAAGAACAACATACATAAATTTGATATAAGCGTCATACACCGGTAGAAGTGGCCAATAAAAGTTTTAAATGGGTGGGTAATAATTTTTCCCCGTAATTATTACATGGATGGGTTGAGACATATTGTCTACGGGTGACAATTAAAAGCCGCGCAGTTACAATTAAATCAGAATGCGCCCAAACGCTATGTAAATAATTTGATTATTGGTGTGATTATTTGTTTTATATTTTTAAATTCTGTAACGACAGATGTCGGTCTTGATTGGGGTTTTATTATTGTATGTATTAGTTTTATAATTTGCAATCATGTGGTGTTAGAGCAGAAAAGTTCTATAAGTTGTTGCTGCATGAGACCAGGTGGTAAATTAAGTCTAGTTGTTTGAATTGTGCTTGGAGTTAAACATGGCTGAATTGAAAGAAAATAAGGGTATTATGTATGGGTGTTTGGAGGCTGGTGGACTATTTGTTTATTTTTATTTTTGTGTTGCTGTAGGGTACGGTTAAGTGGTGAAAAGATGATTGAAAAGGCAGTGTCAAGTCTAGCGTTCTGTTGGTGACAATAGGGTCGCGCCAGATGGGCGTTGAAGTCATGGTTGACTTATTTTTGAGGTTCTTAAGAGGTCGTGTTTCATTTGAAGAACGCATTCTCTAACCTCGTGGGGTAGTACAGGACGGAACCTGTATTTTGTTTGTCATTGAACTGTTAGCGACTTGCCAGTTGAGAATTGATTTATACAGAGCACATTAAGAAGGAAGAAAGAAATCGTCTACACGCATCTTCATGATCATATATGGTTCAGCGAGGTTTTCATCATGCATAGTTTGACTTGTCTGCACGAATGGAATGGTGTCAATTTGGAAAACTGTGAAGGACAATTCAAAGCACGTGTTAGTTATTTAGCAGCATGAAGAAATTGTAGTGCACACCACAATTATAGTTGAATCGTGATGTGATAGTGTTCCAAACTTTAGCGTTTGGGGATAGGTTTTCTTAGGGATTTAGGTAACAACTGGTGTGGAATTTGTAGTGAATTAACAGTGAAAGAAACAAATAGGATCGTCTGGCACAGACTGAGTTGAAAAATATTTGGGCATTGAAGTCATGGTTGACTTCTTGGAGGTTAGTAAGAGAAGGTGTCTCTGAAGAACGCTAACCTCGTGATGTGTACAGGTGTACCAAGGTCTATTAGGAGAACGTGTGTCCTGGTGGAAACGCAATCTCCAGACCAGAGTTTTAATGTAAAGAGGAATGGTTCTGGTTGCATTTGATGTCTGTTGTTAGAGACCTATGCTTAGACAAGTCAATTTCGAGGAAGTCGTGAGGGAGTTTGAACCCGACTAAGTGGTTGAAACATTATTTCATCTTGGATTCAACTTGTTTAGATTTGGATAGTTTATGTTGTTGTATATAATCATATTGGTAATCGTTTATCGGGTGTGGGGTTAAATTTAGAAAAAAAAAAAAAAAAATACTTCAAATTGTGATTTAGATCACAGAAATGTGACGTTTGTGTCACTCGGGACGAGTGATCTTTTAAAGGCAGGGGTAATGTAATAACTTTGGAGTAAGTGTTAGTGAATTTGAACCATGCTTGGGTCGTTAGTAGTGATTTTGGGTACAAGCCGAATGACTGTCCCTTTCGATAACATAGTCCATATTAAAATTCAGTGGTGTATACAAGTAGTGTGATTGAAAAGGCAGCATTTATGGTTGGAAATCAGTAAATTATAGAATGGAATCAATAAGTTGGAACTTGGTAGGTACCGTTTATGTGGCCATAGTGGAAAATTGGCGTATGTATATGAGTGTGATACGCCGGAAATTCTGTGGATGGACTGGCCTAGGGTCGCGCAGTTAAATATTTCCCAGTTAGTAAGGGAATACTGGTGTAATTTTTATGGCATGACAAGCTATCGGTACGGAAAACGGATGATAATGAAGAAAAACCATGTAAAGGTGCAGTTAATGTACGTTTGGGCAAGTTGTCTCCTCTGGGTCGCCCATTGATTACAGCAAAGATTAATAATTATAGCAGACACGTCTTTCTTTCCATTTTACAACTCAAGTTGTATGGAAGTCTTTGGAAATTTGGGGAAAACATATGACTTCCAGCGTGACTCGCGCCAGGGTTTTGACACCGCTCGGTCAAGTGAATACCCCTGTGCTTGTAACAGTACCAACCAGTGCACTAAGACCAATGCACAAAAATCAGATAGTAAATTAAGATTGGTCCCCAAATTATACCTATAAGGTAGTCTAAAAACCCAAAGACTATCAGGCCCAGCGACACAAGGTCGCAAAACTAAATAACACAAGGCAGTAGACACCAGAAGTCCCATAAATTAGAAAATATAAGGTAGTCCAACACCAAGACTATCAGGTCCAGCGGCACAAGGCTGCAAATATAACTAAATATACAGAAAATAGGATTAACATAGGGCCCCAAATAGTGATTATAAGGTGACCCAATATCCAAGGTCATCAGACACAGCAACACAATATTGCAAAAACGTACAACTAGGAAACAACAAAGCAATAAAAACACACAGAGCACCATATACAAAAAAACACCACAAAAGCACTGTATTACAAAATTGTATAATACCTCAAAACAGCACAGGGTATACTATTAGGAGTCAGGGACAAAAACGGACCTTGCCTGGCCCTTCGCCTCGCCCACCGCACCTGCTACAGTAACTTCACGTGCTTAGCACGTCCATTAATAACCAAAAGATCGGATGGCTAAATATGAGTGTGTGCTGGAACTATTCCCACTCATATATATACAGGCCCTACAATCACACAGCAGTAGCTCAATAGTTACTCAGATGTGACGGCCTAATTAAATAGTGTTCCTTGAACACATAAACGCCTGCAGGGTGGTGGCACCATTCCCACCCTCAGGATAAATTAAATAACCGTCCATTGACGGATAAAACAGTGACAAGAGCCTTCGGGACGAATCACTTAAAGCAAATTCACAGTCAGTCAGTCATTAGAACCATCATTCCATTTCAGGCAGCGACTGCGGACCGAGTAGGACGGCTTATCTGGAGCGGCGACCTGGTGACGTCACAATGGGAGTGTAGGAGAGAAGCTCTGCATCGTGGATCTCCAGCATTCGTTATCCTGGTCTCACCGAGTTAAGGACGAATTGTGTGATATTACCACGTCACAATTTGGAAAAGATGTTTCAATCTACTTAGACGATTGGAAGAAGATTGGATACCATGGTATATTGTAGCATACCACATATCGTGCTGTTGGAACCGTATTGCAACCAGCCATGGAAATCTAAGCAATATGGCGGACCTGGGGCGCGCTGACTGATGATGGCAGAATATGAGTGCTATCGACGCATGATGATATCCCGGGCGCAAGCTAAGGAATGCGCCGCCATTGTCAAGTCAGCGAAACTCTACCTCAGATATCCAGCAACATGATGAAGACCGGGTGCTACATACAACATGGCGGACCACACCGGACCACGTGGAGAGTCGCACAATGAAAAGATTTTGCCATATATCTTTCATTGCTATTGCTGCCTGACTAATAGGGTTCTCATTTGGTTACGAGTAACCCTCATTGAATAACTAGTATGTGGCCTTAAAAAGCTAATATGACCTTATTGGTGCCTCCGAAAACAAACTTATAACTTAAATTTACCTACCATTGACTACACTTACATATGTCGCATAGACATAGTAGTAATTGAAATTGTTAGGGACTTAACATATGTACACTTATGTACTAGTATTTTTCGAACAATATCATGATAATAAAAAAAAGTCTACGACTTAGTTATTTGACTCAATTGCATAGGTGGCTAACACATTATTGGAGTTAGGCTGTCCATTTTATAACTGGACTAAATTTGATTTAGGTATGGTCTTTTCGTTTCAGGTGTGGGCGACAGACGTGGCTTTGCTGTCTTTCTCTTTGTGTGTGTGCTGCCGACTTTCTGGACTTTTGCCGCCTTTTCCACGACCCGAACCAGCATTACTAGCGATATGAGAAAACTATTTTTCTCTCGCTACCAGTGCCATTGCACACAGCTTGTATCGAGCATTCCGATTGGTTGATAGGGTGGGTGTGTGTTGGTACTATTCCTACCCACCCAGGGCTTTCATTCATGTTGATAGTCACTTTTTAGTGATTCAACATGACGCCCAATTTAAGTGCACTAGTGCACTAAATGCCCGAGGGGGGGGGAATAGAGACCCCTCCCCAAGGGAAACAAAATGGTTACCGATATGGTGACTATAAAAGTTGCCCATATGTTCCTAGTGAACGGTGGCAACTTTAAAACTCCAACTTGCTTGCTTGCTACATTAGAACCATTCCACGGAATTACCATAGAAGATGGTGAAGCATCAAGTTTATTCAACAATTTAAGACACAGCTATTTCTGGATATTAGACGGGGAATATGAAGTGGAAAAACTACATCATAAATGGACGTTTACGAACAGCCCGGACTTTGCAAAAAGACTGAAAATAGCCAGGGAGCTCTTAGAAGGAATGCCAGAAGAAGAAGCAAAAAGGTTACGAGGCTGCATTAACCCACCCTATGTTAGAGTGGGGACATTTAAGCAAGTGATAGATATTGTCGACAACGTCAAGTGCTTTTTTGGATAATATCTTGACAGAGTACCCCCATGTCCAAAATGGTTTGGACTCACTCAAGAAAGCTGAAGAACTGATGAGAAAGGAGTTATTAGAAGAAGTGAAGAAGATAAAAGATAACTGGAGTAAGGAGAGAAAGGAGAGAAAGGATAATGAAAACCAAAAAAAGAAAGAGGACTTTGAAAGATTAAATAACAATTGGATAAAGATACAAGAGAAGTTTAGAGCTATGGGACATCCTGACTGGATTCCCGACGAAAAGAAGAAGAAGAAGGGAATCATTGGTAAAATCAAAAGGTGGTGGAATAACGGCAGAAAATAAAAGAAGAAGAAGTATCCAAAGGCCCTTTTCAGGGCCACTCATAGGTCTCGAAAAGATATTAGCTTTCTTTGCCACCATTTTTCCCCTTGTCACTAGACAGAACCGCCATGTTCAATTTCCCTTGTCCCTACACAGGCTCACCATGTTCAATTTCCCTTGTCCCTATACAGGCCCACCATGTTCAATTTCCCTTGTCCCTATACAGGCCCACCATGTTAAATTTCCCTTGTCCCTATAGTGCCCCAAGCTGTTTTGTCCCCATAGTGCCCCAAGCTGTTTTTGACTGGATTTTCCTTTGTCCCCATAAATATTGTCCCCATAGTGCCCCAAGCTGTTTTTGACTGAATTTTCCATTGTCCCCATAAATCTTGTCCCCATAGTGCCCCAAGCTGTTTTTGACTGGATTTTCCATTGTCCCCATAGTGTCCCATATTACAACTAACCTAAAATCGTTGAAGATTTCACAGCAATGAAAAATGATTTTACACTATTGTTAATATCTCTTAAATCCGGCTCTCTCACCCGAGATGAATTTATCAGCGTCGTAGAAACATGTAATAAAATTATCGACGATATGGAAACATTTAATTTGAAAATTATTCAGGGTATATTAGATGATGATGAACCCCTATCGAGAACAACATTTGCAACAGACTATAAAATCCCGTCAAAGATATTCCAACATTCAAACTACCAGAATATAACGTACCAGAACTAAAAAAACTTCTCAGTGATGCCATCGATGTTGGTTTTAAAATAATTCATGATGCATTGAAAAAAACAACATCACCGGAAATAAAAATCCTCAAACATAATAATGACCCAGACGATGGCGGCAGACATATCGCTTCTCAAAATGTGAATATTTTATCGGTGATAGCGCTCAATTTAGTATGTGATGTTATCGAAGGAAGCTATCAAATAAATCTTGAACGCTCAAATCAAGCTCAGCAGGGATATATTTTGTATTCATTTGCACCAACAGCTCCTCCAGGATTTTTAATAATTGAATCTCCGGTTAATCCAGTCTATATGCGGTGTCATAATGATTCGCTAACAAGAATTAATTTCAAACTCACTGACCAGTCCAACAATCTAATTGATCTACAAGGTGAGGTTCTACAAATTAGTCTGTTTGTGAAATCCTAAAAGTATTTTCGTCCTAAGGACTTTCGTCGTGAAAATTCTTCGAATTTCATCCTAAAAAGATTGTTTGAGTGTCCATCGTGTTTCTTACCCATTTTGAGGCCCCCCGTGTTTTAGACAAAAATAACTGAGTCTCTGTTTGGCAAATGGAGACTTTCTTTTTTTTTAGGTTAAAACATGAGATTTCGTAGGAAGGGTCTATTTGTTGTTTTGACGGTTAAAATCGATTTTTGTTTGAAAAGTTGTGAGGCTCACCCTCTCTGCTGCTCCACACACTTCAAGTGGAGCTATAGCTCCGATGCACAGCATGGGGAGAAAAAAACAAACCACAAAAATACATTCCAAACAATGTACGCGAACGCATACAAACACACACTCCACTATCCACACAAAAACAAACTACTATCCACACAAACGTACGCACATGCATACAAACACACACTCTACTATCCACACAAAGGTACGCGCACGCATGCGAACCCCAACTAAACTATCAACACAGAAGGGAGTGAAAACAAACCCCAAATATACTATCCACACAAAAGTACGCCCACGCATACAAACATACACTCAACTATCCACACAAACAAGAAAAAAATTTATACCTCCCCCCCAATATCTACTATCCACACAGCGGACGAGAAAAGTTTTTCTGTGGATAGTAGAGTATGTGTTTGTATGCGTTCGCGTACGTTTGTCTGGATAGTATTGTAATAAATTTGGAGTTGCTAGCCCGAAATAGTTAGCCAGTTAGTAGGAGCAAACATCAGAGAGAGGAGTGTTAGTGAATTTGAACCATGCTGGGTTCGCTAGTAGTGATTTTAGGCACAAGCCGAATGACTGTCCCTTTCAGTAACATAGTCCATATTAAAATTCAGCGGTGTATATAAGTATTGTGATTGAAAAGGCAGCATTTATGGTTGGAAATCAGTAAATTATAGAATGGAATCAATAAGTTGGAACTTGGTAGGTGCCGTTTATGTGGCCATAGTGGAAAATGGGCGTATGTATATGAGCGTGATACGCCGGAAATTCTTTGGATTGACTGGCCTAGGGTCGCGCAGTTAAATATTTCCCAGTTAGTAAGGGAATACTGGTGTAATTTCTATGGCATGACAAGCTATCGGTACGGAAAACGGATGATAATGAATAAAAACCATGCAAAGGTGCAGTTAATGGACGTTTGGGCAAGTTGTCTCCTCTGGGTCGCCAATTGATTAGAGCAAAGATTATTAGTTATAGCAGACACGTCTTTCTTTCCATTTTACAACTCAAGTTGTATGGAAGTCTTTGGAAATTTGGGGAAAACTTATGACTTCCAGCGTGACTCGCGCCAGGGTTTTGACACCGCTTGGTCAAGTGAATACCCCTGTGCGTGTAACAGTATATTTGTATTTTTTTTTTACCCATGTTAGTTGTGCATCGGGGATATAGGAAGCACAATAACTCTCTGAAATACAAGTGAAGTGTAACTTGGATAGGAAATGTACCACATTATGTCTGTCTCGATAATGGAATATGTTGGTGCATTTCCCGGGAGGACAATTCATGGAAATACATTCAAACCAAAAGTACACGAAAAATGCATAAGAACTAAACAGCGCTTAAAAGTTGTGGCTGCAAGTATGGTAAAGCAGGACTCCACAAAAAACGTTTGCGACAAAATAAACCAAGGAGAAAATAATTATGACATTTCCAGAAATATCAAGGCTGTCCAAAACATTACACACAGACAAAAAAGATAAGAACGACAACCGGCCAAAGACGTTTAAACAGAAATCTTGCCGACCACATTCTAAATGTAGAAAGTAAAGTGTATTCTTATCACCCATTCATTAGAGTTGTCCGACTCGTTGATTCCGATCCGTCCATCATAATGTACACTGACGCACAGACACAGGATATTAAACGATGGAGAGAACGGTATTAGGTGTGGACAAAACATTTAATCTTGGAGAAATGTATTTAACATTAACAATGTTAAAACAACAGAGCCCTTTTACGAACCGATACCGGAGAGTCTCCTATTTTTTTGGCCACTCTTTTCTACATGGTAAAGCTGACTTTAAAACTTACAATGCTTTCTTCTCACAAATTGCGTCATTTCAAAAATGAAGAAATATAAAACATGATTGCCGGCTAAGATGACGAAACTGCGATCGTAAAAGTTAAAAGCGGCGATTCCCTGAAGCCACACAGATTGTTTGTACACTTCACTTAAAAAAAATGTCACTAACAATTTAAAAAATAGGGTCGGCGTCAACGTGCTTGATAGAAAATCAATCGTATACACCCTTTTCGGTGACGAAGGTATTGCACAGGCCGATAAGTCTGTAGCATTAGAAGCAAGAATAAAACATGCAACATATGTCATTTCGAAGAAAGCTTCGGATTTCCAGCCATACTTCGAAAAACAGATGTTACCAATGCTGAAAAATCATGTCAACTTTCCTGCGAGGGTAAAAAATGTGGACGCCCACTGAACAAATAATAATGCAGAGTCTGACAATACTATCATGAAGATTGGAACCAACGGGAACAACAAAACATATCCGATCTGAAAGACGTACTACAATCGATTGTCAGTTCCAATTATAAAGACGCCGAAAGATCATTGATTGGAAGAGGCAATACATAGATCTGAAAGGAGTAGATAAGCTCCGTCCCCCTTAGAGACTGTTACTACGAACCCCAAGCTTCCCATTACAATGGCTGATTCATCACAGAAAATAGGCACCATAGCAGATTCTCTCTCACGCATTCCCATTATAAAGACGCCAAAAGATCATTGATTGGAAGTGGGAATTCGAAGCTGACATCCAGATATATGCAACACAGAATTTCTATTGACGTGTGATGTCAAGAAACAGAAACTGAACGAGAAGCATTATTTAGAAAGTTTCTCAAAGACAAGGGTATAAATAAGCTAACAGTAAGGTCGACAAATGGTAAAATCACTTTACCAAAGACACCTTCAGGAGGGAAAAACCTCAGCAGAGAAAAAGGATGAGAGCTGAGCGGAGTCAGACGAGAACAAAATAAAAAAGGTGGACAGTCTTAATTAAGGATTTATATATATATATATATATTACTTCCATTTTTGGGCATTATTTTAATTAAAGCGTATTATCAACACTAATAAAACAATATAACAACATTTGCTATTTATGATTTATGTATCTAAGTCCGTACAATAAAAATTATAATATTTAATGTACATTACTATAATTTCTTTCGCAATGATTATTTTTGTCTCCATTACCGTGAATTACTCTCCATTACTGCCGATTTCAACCCTTTTACTGTACATTACTGTGTTTAGGAGACCCTGTATAAGTACAACAGGGAACCAGTATAATATAAGTGGCGTTGTCTCGTAATTCGAGAAGATATATTCGGTAGCTTGGCACTTCGAAGCTAAACGTTTCACAGAGAGCTTGGAAAGGTAGCTGTCTCCGCAATATATACGATGCTGGGAAATGTATCTTTGTTTTATGCATTTTGGATCCTCATTTTCCACTGTTGTGATAAGTCAACAGCTTTACAAGGTAAAACTTTACAACTAGTTTTATGTGTAACTTAGACCAACAAGTAGCTACTAGCTCTCCGCTTTTTTTTGTCTGACACCTACTTTTTGGTCTATGTGTAATTCAGTACGATCAAACGTAATACATATTTCAAGCTTGACCAATTTGGTCATGTACAGCCATTTATTTACACCAGATTAAATATTGTTGCTCCAGAATGTAATACTCAAGTAGGTTAATTAACCAAAGTCTAAACTATTAGACTAAATATTTGTGTCTGTATCATATAAATTAATAACAATAGTTTAAGCATCATGAAGTGGTCAAAACAAAGTTTGGATTGATCATATTGAATTTTTGATGGCAGGTGTTGGTTTTGATATTATTATCACCTGAACTAATAGATATATCCCACATTTCGACTCTAAAGGCATATGAAAATGTTATTTCAAAATGTCAACATGAAGACCCACTCCATGACCTTCTTAAACCTGTAAACCAGAAAATCATATTTACTATGTATCTTTTAGAATCATACAAATAAATACATTATATAAAAGATGGAAAAGTATCCCGTAAAAAATTTTGCATCTTAATCCAAGTTTCCAATTTTACAAGAAGTTGTCCCACATGTACAATATCGTCTGCTACCCAACGTGTCAACCTGCCGCTTGAACGGAATTCTCAAGAAATTCCCCGGCATATAGTCTGTTTTAAATTCTTTTGTTATTTTCCCCCATAAACAAGACGTTGTAAACACATTTCATCCCATTCATTGTTGTTTCTCTTCAATATAATAGCTTATTTTTTATAAAATGTTGAACTTTACTATTTATTTTTTTACAAGATCAGTTTAGTTTGCTTAATATATCTTGCCATTTATTGGCATTGTTACGTTGAATTTTGTAAAGCTAGTATAGACTTATTTACTCGACTGAAATGCTGACAGAAACAGTTGAAAGTAATAACATTACATCTTTTCAAAGCTGTGTGAAGAATAGGCAGACATATCGAGATTCATGAAAACATGGGGGGGGGTCCAAAATTAATAGTTTTTTGAACATAATATTCTGGTGACAGTATTTTATTTTCGTCAATCGGTCAAAAATCTGTAAGCGTTTTGCTTCAGTATTGGATATGGAACCCTTAGGTGTGCAGAAATGCCAGACAGCATTGTACCCTTTTCTTTTCAACTTTGGCAGGTGTGGAACCAGGAATTTAAAAAAAAAAAACATGGTGCTTGTTATTGCTTGCTACAAAAACATAACCACAACATATTTGCTAGAAACTTACTCTATTATTCATTAATTTGTATCAAGTGTTGAAGGAGAATTTAATTAACATAATAATATTCTATGATTTCAGCACACTGATCTGTGCTGTTTTTTTGTTTATTCTATCTTGCTGCAATAAGGAAAGCTTAATAAAAGTGCATGTAAACGTGGTCATGAAGGCACCTTTTCTCCAATTAAATTGAATATTTATTGTTCTAAAATTTTTAATTATTGCCATTTAAATGTATGTGTAATCAGATTCTTGAAAATTATGTTCATTACTTAAATTCTTCATGTCTGAATGTCTACATATCCTGCATGAATTGTGTGTTAATTGTATGCCTGGTATATTTATATTGCGTACATAAATTTTGTCCATGGTTGTAGAATGTAAAGTTAATCTGTAAATAACACATTACATAGCTAACTTTTTCTATGATTATAGATTACACTTTAAGAAAATTATCACGTGTTGATATGGCCTTTTGACCGTAGAAGGTTCAAGAAGGTGTGTCTACTTGTCTTGTTTGTAAACTATACATAATTTGTTAACTGATATTAAAGTCCATGGTCTAGCCTTAGAAAGTTTTAGAAGAGCATGTGTTTACCAATTTGATGGGGAAATGACCCACATCCTGGTAATTTTATTATGTCTTAGGATTTTATATAAGTTTGAAGTAAACATACTTTTTCATTCCTCTCTCTAAGTTTACTTGGGTTCAGATTTAATTTGAAAGTAAGCTTTATCTAAATTAGTCATTAGAGTTAAAAGGTGCTCATTGACTCATGGACTCAACCATTATTTTGGGAATTCATTCATGGGCATTTTTGATTATGTCATTGTGATACATCGAGACTGTTGGCACATCAGCACATTCAGTACTGAAATTCATTTGGAACACTATACTTTTGGATTTGTGATACAACGTTTAGGATCATTTGGGATAAAATTTACAATACTGTATGTTCCTATTCAATTTTAACTTTGTATTCTATTGAAAGAAATTATTTGTTGAATTTTACTAAACTTGTATTTTTTTTTGCTTTTTCTCCTGCTTATACTTTAAATACCTAAACTTATGTTTCTGTTGTTGTATCTTTTATATCCATTTCATATATATTGAATTGCTTCATGTTCATCACTAGTTTAGAACAACTGTTTCATATCAATGTTATATTAAGTTTATGGTCTTGGGTTAAAATTGCTGATGGTCTTTAAAATAGCCTTGTATATTGGATACTAAAAATCATACACTGAACATAAAAACTAATTTTGCAAGCATGAAAATAATTCCCATGTGTTTTTTTTTCTCAACAGAGTAGTATTTATTAGTAGCAACGTCCCACACATGCCCAGCCGCCCCTCCCCCCCCCCCGGGAAAAAAAATGCATCAGGACTCATAACAGAATTTAAAAGATGACCAGTCATCGATTCTTCACTCATGGAACTCAAGAGTCCCCAGCCATCAAAGTAAAAAGAAAAATATTTTAAAATAAATAAAAGTTTAAACATTATTTATATAAATTTGTTATGGGATGGATTGGTGGTGGTGCTGGTGGTGGTCATCCATGAACATCTTCCAATGATATAATCCAGAATGTCTTTAAATGAATTAACAAAATCCAAAATAATGTGGCAGATGAGTTAATGAGGACTTCAGTAATTCCAGTGAATGATTTAAATAATTTCTCTGAACACAACTACAAACTCAGATCATTGATTTCCAAAGACTGAAACAGGAAAGAAGACTTTGTTGCAAAGGCCTTATTTATATAATAACCTCATCTAATGTAGATATTAGTCATTGTAATGGATTTTAATTCACAATACCGTAAGTTTGTCTTGAATTTTCACTTTGTATTGTGGGGAAATAAATTACTTACTGGTTTTATTTAAATTGTTCATTTCACTTCCTGTAATTGGGAGTTCATCCAGTATCTGAATTATTTGAAATATTTCAGAAATATAAAAAATTGCCTTTCAAATTTAAATTAACTTTGTTTGGACTTTTCATTGTCCCTGGTAAGGATTTTAATTTCACACATTTCTTCAGTAAAACCAGTAAGCATTCACAGTGTCATCTGATGTCAAGAACTTATTTTCAGATCCTACCCAGGAAGGGTTAGAGTCTATGAAAAAGATCAAGTTGCTTGCCAGACATTATCTTTCTGAATTTAAAGCATCTTTGACAAAACAAGAGATATAGAATATTTTGGTTCAGTATTTTTTGTGGGAAAGGAAACTTTGAATAATAGTGTCTTATGCTTAATTGTTAAGTCTGTATCTAGTTTGGATAAGGAATTAAAGGAATTAGAGCTAAATTCCATGTGGAATTAAGAACTATTCTGCTTCAGAAAGAAAAAATGGAAATACAAATGCCAATTCAGGAAGAGAGGAAATGCAGCAGATGAAGAGTGAAAAGGCAGATGCAGGGGGGGGGAGAAATGACATCAGATAGAGCAGAATGAGAGGTTGATGCACAGAAAGAGAGAAAAAGGGAAGAAGGATATGCAGATGCAAAGAGATTGAGAGAAGAAGATGCAGTTGTAGAGAAAAGCAAATGCAATATAGATCAAAATAATTAGAACTGGCAGGTCTTGTATTGAAAGCAATACATTTATTGGGTCAAACAAACACCAGTCTGGAGACTTATGAACCAGTCATGTAAGAAGATTCTGCCAAGCTAATCCCTGTTAAAATATTAAGGGGCACAGGAGCTTCTCAGAGGCTTTTGTTAACAGGTTCTTTGCCTTTGCCTAAGAGTTCTTTTGCTGAGAGTTTTCTTATTCAGGGAGTAGGGTGCAACTTTGTTATCTGATGACAAGATCTTGGAGAAATTTTATTGACTGAAAATTAAAAGTGATGTTTCTAAATATTATAGATCTTGTCACACTTGTCAAATGGTGGTAATACCAACCAGAAGATACCTAATAAGGCTCATCTGCAACCTATTCCTGCATTGACGAATCATTTAGACGAATAATAGTAGACTGTAATTGTAATGTTATTTGTTATTGAAGAATGATTGCAGAAGGCGTTCTGTACTATTTATTAAATACAAAGCATCAATACAGCTAGGAAGGGGAATAAAGACTGCTCTGAAAGTATTTTACCCATGGAATATAAACCCTTGTGAATGTATGACATAAACCAGTTGTTGGTATGTATCAGTTCTAATCCAGTGTGGAATATCTGATTACTTTTAATGTCAAGTGATATTTGAAAGCTACTTAGATTAAGGCTTACACTAGTGTCAGCCCTTTACCTAAGACCATGTCAGGCAACAAATGCCTGTTGACCAATTTGTTTGCATCGACAAGATTTCCAGATGCAATTCCTTTGAGAAATATCAAAACTAAATTCATAGTAAAACCTTTAGTATTTTTTTTTTTTTAAAATACTTTTTGGCCTTACGGAAACTGTCCTGTCTGATCCAAGAGTCAAATTTTATATCTGGAATTTTCCAGCAAGTTGTGCATGAATTTGGAATCCAACAGTATAAATCTTCTGCATATCAACCTGAAAGTCAAGGAGCTTTGATACAGGAAATGATGGGGATGGGGTTGTTTATTTGCTGTTGGTGATATGGGATAAATCATATTATGTCATATTGTTTAATAATAAGGTCAAAGGTCAATGCACTAGTTAGCATGTACCAGTTTTACTGTTAAAGAGACATTTTGATCTATAAAAAGGACTTATATTTGTTTAATGAACACAGAAAGTAACAACTGGGACAGGTGGACATGGCCCAATCTAATAATAAAGTATTAGCTTTGAACACTTTACACTGTCTGCATATGAATGAGGTCAGTAACCCCCAGTCCTCACACAAAGGTCAAGCTATCCAGCCTCTTTGTCATACAAATAGAAAGCATCACTCCTTTTTGTAGTGAATACAATTTATGCAATTAGCCAATCTGACACCAAACAAAGTAGATAACAGCTTTCTAAGTGGTTTTGTTGGATTTTTGGTGAAAATGGATCTAAAATACAGAAAAAGGCTAAACTTTAACAATGAGTATATCGAGTCCAATGGATTTAAAAATAGGAGGAAAGTGTGTATCTAAATGGGAGATGTAGCTAATGATACTGGAATTAAAGGAGACACAAGCAGGAATGAGAAAAATGAGAAGCGAGAGCTTGATGATGTTACCTTGGACAATATTTGGAGGCAGTGGACCATAGGTACAGGGACAATAAAAAAGGCATCTGTGCTATAACATCCCTTACAGGCACCAAATATCAGGTGACATGGTGTTCATTCCCAGCTAATATAAAAAGGTGAATAATGTAGATAATATAGATGCATGTAATTCATAATTCTTCTAAATAAGAAATTAATAATAATGAGCTTCAGTTAGGCAGACAAAGTATCGAAACCAAACAAAGCATGTTTGATCAGTTTTCAAACTTGCAAACTTTGCTGGAAGAAATTATTAAAGTTCTTCTAGTTCAATTTGCATCAAGACCAAGGGCTAATATGATACTTCACAAATCTTTTCTTTTTTTTCCCTACACAATAATTTAAAATGGGGGGGTTTAATTTCTTGAAATGTTATGTCTGGTGTAAGGGAGATAACTGCATGATATACATAAGGTGTGGTCTTTTTGTTTATATTATCCATGTAATATAGATGAGTTCAAGAACACATGTATTAACTTCAATGCAATTAAATTATCCAAAAATGTATTACTGATAAAGTGAGAACCTAAAATCCAGGATTATATATGTAGTGGAGATCTCAAGAATGATTATGTAACTAACTAGAGAATCAAATTTTTAATTTCAAGACACAAAAGTTTACTAAAATAAAAGACAATTAGAGCAGGACAATTGAAATCAAAATAGGAAGGAATACCATATCTTTAGCAAACTACCTAAAATACATATACCAGAATATTCTTTATGATACAAATGAACTATCTACACATGGACCAGGAGTGTCCTCTATCCTGGTCTATAACATGCTTCAAAAGAACAAAACACGTTGTTCTTTATCCATGATTTTTCATATTTTGCACATAAAATAGTCAATATTTGACTAAAATTAACTATATTAACTTTACATAACTTATATTTTTTGCATGTATGCTAATATTGGAGCTGACTACACAGTCACAAAGCCATCAGTCTATATATGTTATAGATATAGTTACAAAAGTCCCATTCCAAAGATAATGTGTGTCATTTTCTATATTTTCTATGTAAATGTCTGTCAATATTAGTTAAAACATCTCAATATCCGTTGTTTAACCAAATGACACTATGACAGTATAGAAATGGTGGCTATGTATACTCATAACTATGGATACACTGTGAAGCTGGTATTGCTGTTTAGGTATCACGGTACCAATTGTTTTTCCATAGACCTCAATGCTAATATTTGGAGAGATAAATATATTTTCTATTCTAATTTAGCGTGCATCTCACACACTGTTATAGAGAACAATGTTAGATTGTCAATTTGACGATGACAAAACCAGGTACTCCATTGCATTTAAGAGAGATAACTCTGCTGGAACTAGACAGGGGTATGAGTTATCTAGTCACAACAAACATATTTTCAGTCCAGTGTAATACATTTTCAAAAAATCATAAAAAATACAAAATATGATCTATATAGGAATTAGCATAAATTCACATGTTGCCAAGAGGCTAAACTTTTTTTGAAGCCTAACAGAAAGTACAACTCTTACATAATCCACCAATCATAGCTAGTGTTGTTGTTTATTTCTGATTGCAATGTTCCCAACACTTTAAGCTCCACCCACTTGGACTTGCGCAATTGGTACCGTTATACCTTAAGGCCACACGGTACTAATTCAACTCCAATGGTAAATATATGGAAACACCGTCATATTCAAAATTCAATAAGTTAAAATTTATGGGTACTGATGATCATACCAAAATTTCTCCATGCACAACTATCCATGGTGTAAGCTTCTATGTAGACAACATCATATGACCCACGGCATTTTTTTAACCTACATGAGCATGAAACACATTTTATTGATTCTGCACCAAATGAATCTGGTGCTACTTTCATTATTAAGTACTCGTAAGTCAAGCCTGTAAAAATACTAAAATTGCATCAATAGAATTTTGTCTATATTTTTTTTAAATTACAGATAGAATAAGCTCTCAAAAGATATTTTTACTAAAATTTTAATTTTCATTATTAACCAATTATGGATCACCATACCCGTATATACTCTATTATTTCTTCACCCATTTCTAGACTGGTTCACAGTTCTTCTGTATAATTAGTACTGTGTGTCCTATAACCAAGATTGAATTGAAAAAGTTGTATTTTACTCATTGATATTGGAGTATAATTGTAAGAAAGAATTGGCTATGCTTGTGCTAATAGTGCAATAGCATTTTGTGTGAAACCACTGTATATAGCTAAATTGCATTCGCATTACATGTTGCTGTGTTGAATTGTACTCATTAGTGGCTTATTCTTGTTATTAAAATAATTGTTTTCTGCCTTTATATCTTCATGTTATTTATGCTACACAAAAGAAACACAAACATGCTGACACCAGCAAGTATGACATCATAGGGTATCAAATTACATGACACATTGTATTTTCATCTCTCACTGGCTATAAGAAAAATTATAAATGTTTTAATTTCAAAATTGCATTTCTTTTCTTGCTCACTCTCACAGAAATAAGATGCAGTGCATCCCTATTCATATCAATTAAACCAAACAAATAAGTGTGTCACATGAAAGTTCAAAATGATTAGAGGCCATAGCCGTTTTGTGACTAAGATGGATGCACACACCCATGAAGCCAGAATTATTTAAACTATCATCACACGTGATTCATGTGCTACTTTTTTATATATAACTATGGGGAAGGGTGAGGAAGCAAAGAATAAACAGAGTAATTTCTTCAAGCCTGGTAATGTTCCCCACAACATGGGGAAAAATTTGCATCAACCCAAAAGACACAGCCACTTGAGGTCTGTTACATAAGGGCAACAAGAGACAAATTTTAAAAAGCTATCCAAAGTTCCTATAATGCTGACATTGATGGAGGAGACAGAAACCCCATGTACAAACTGCTGCTCCCCAAGCTAAGAAGTAAGCTGGAGGTAGAGAAATATGTGGAAAACTTTGCGATGCCAAGGCCAGTCCATGTTTCTATGCAATATTCAGACACTGATAAAACTTATCACTGCATAAGCTACTTGTTAAATTTAAGGAATAGAATTGAATTGCATATTAAAGTTGTCTAATACATAAATCTATACCTACAATTACCCCAAACCCATAAAAAGTTAAGAAAAAGTCTCAAAATCATTATTGTGGCTACTTTCCACTATAAGAAGTGTTAAATTACTTACATTTCAATATAAAGCTGAATAAAATGCATACATTTTTGAAAAAAAAGAGAAACAAAGCAAACCTTGTTATCACTTAATTACAGTCAATGGGGAGGTAATATACATTGATTTGACATGCCAAGTAGCAAGCTCTAATTTACAGCTAAATGATTCCTTACTATCACTTGAGAGTAAGTGTTGAGCAATGTTGCCTTTATAAATAGCTTTTGTTTCAAATTTGAAACTACATTTCTGACCTGAAGCTTGTTTTCATCTATTCAACACAACAGATCTGGTGAACAAAACATATATCGCTTAGTGTACACAGAAAAAATGCTGAGATGTAGAATAATGTGTTTCGAGAGCACCAATTCCAACACCCTGACTATAAAGGTTTTCTATCATGGGACTTGATACATGAAGAGAAAAGAGGTCTGGTGTGGTGGGAGAGAGCAATATGTTTGAAATGCAGATATACATCAAGAATGTTTCAACTGTATCAAGAGATGCCGGAGAGGTTAAGGAACAAAAACTGCCTATGTAAATAATGCAATACAGATAGGACTTCTGTAGACTTCTATTGGAAATGAAGGGTTGAGAACTATTCTTTTAAGTGAAAATGTCCTTGCTTCCTCAAAAAAAGGGTTGCATACAAGTTACAATAATGTTTGCCAAAAAATTGAATATACCAATATGAGAGACATGGCTGAGCTTAGAAAAGGTGTCAAGGAGTTTAATTCTATGATAGGAAATAAGACTGATATAATTGATATTCAATGTGACTTGACATATAATAATGCTATGTACAGGTTGAGGCAATGCATCATGTGCAGATTTGTGCAGAGTACTTGATTTTTACAATGCTCTCTGCTTTCATTTTTGGAATGTGTCTCTAAAGTTAAATGATCATTATTGATACATAAGTGATTGTGACATGAAAGTGGCTTACATTTAAAATCTCTCCCCATCCCCCTTTTAGGGAATTGTTGCATGTGTAAATGGTATTTAACCATATAGGCCAATCTGTGGTCACCAACATATGAAATTCTGCCATCTGGCAATACTATGTTCTTTTCCTCATGGCCTGAGCTATCTACTGCCACTGTCCAGTGTATAAAACCCTTCCCAGCTGTCTTTTGTATAGATTTTTTTCTCCAAAATCACATGAAAACCATGCAAAAAAAGACTCCATTATGATTGTCATATGCAAAAACCACCAAAATGATACTCTGGATGCACATGGTAAGCACGGAAACAACAGGCTCCTATTATGGTATAGGTCTCCTATAGGACACAGTACTAATTCAACTCCAATGGTAAACACATGGAAACACCATCATATTCAAAATACAATAAATTAAAATTTCAGGGTGCTGATGATCATATCTATATTTCTCCATGCACAACTATCCTTGGTGTAAGCTTCTGTGTAGACAACACCATTTGACCCGTGGCATTTTTTAAATCTACATGAGCATGAAAAACATTTTGTTGATTCTGCACCAAATGAATCAGGTGCTACTTTCATTATTGAGTACTCCTAAGTCAAGCCTGTAAAAATACTAAAATTGCATCAATAGAATTTTGTCTATATTTTTTTAAAAATTACAGATAGGATAAGCTCTCAAAAGATATTTTTACTAAAATTTTAATTTTCATTATTAACCAATTATGGACCACCAAACCCATATATACTCTATTATTTCTTCACCCATTTCTAGACTGGTTCAGAGTTCTTCCATATAATTAGTACTGTGTGTCCTTAAGGCGGCAGAAGAATTTTTTTTTTTATGTAAAAATTAAATGCCGCAATCAGCGACCTAGTATACAAAATCATAAAAAATCAAATACAAAAGTGAGGTCACAGAGGTCCATTTTTTTGGATACCAATATTAAAACAAAGCATAAGAATATTATCCATATGACCAAAGAAGTCAATGACAGTTCATAGCAGAAGAAGTTTATGCACCCCAATCTCAAATTTCTACCTGCAATTTTCATGTCCGAAGGTCATCTTTTACACCATGTGATGCTCACAGTGCAAACACAAGCCCTTTTCCTACTTCATGTTTTATTTTTGTTGTTTTAAAAATAAATTTGCAAAAAATGTTCCTTGAGTGTAGTAAAAGTAAGTATAAACTTGTGTTTACCTACAGTTTCATTTCTGTATCCGTTAAAATTAATGTAATAATGCACCTTGTAAAACGTGATTTAGAATCTTAAAAAACCTTGAAAAAACCTTGAAAATTTTGAAAGGAATATGCTACTAACCCAGAATAAGAAAACACACACATTATATATATATATATATATATATATATATATATATATATATATATATATATATATATATATATATATATATATATATATATAATATATATATATATATAAAATTTATGAATAAATTTAGATAAACAGTTTTGTTTTTACTTTTAATATGTATGATGCAAATTAATTAATGTATATAAATATATATTTAAAAAATAAAAAAAAAAATTATATATATATTACATTAACATGAAGGTCGTAAAGTGCTTTGGAATTTAGACCTTTTGGATATACTGTATTAAGACGGTGAATCCAGTAGGTTTCTTTTAGCAAACATTCCATTTCAGATTCAGCTATAAGAATAGGTTGAAAGGAAAAATCTTGCAAAGTATGAGAACTATTGTTAAAGTGTACGGCAACATGAGAAAAAGATTTATCGATATAATTTTTTATGTCTGATCTATGTTGGTTCATACGTTTAGATATTTGTTGACTAGTTTGTCCAATATATTGGACGTCACATTTTTTGCATGTGATCAAATAAATAACGTTTGATGTTGCACAATTAGTATCACAATGCATATTAAACGTTTCTTTTGTATTACTACTACTGAAAGAAGTACTTTCATTAATACAAGAACAGTGTGAACATCTAGGTCTATTACATTTAGTTGCTGATCCTTTTTTATACGATATTTTTTCTAATTTAGAATTAATTAGGTAATCTTTAAGATTTTTTGTCCTTTTATAAGCAAGCATGGGCTTGCTTTCGTGTGGCAATTTAACATTTTCTTTACCTGATAATTCTAACAAATCCCAATATTTATTGATAATCTTACCTATATTAGGTAAACTTTGGTTATGTTCAATAATAAAGGGAATTATATCCTTATTTGTATTTTTGATTTTACATTGTAAAGATTCAAGTTGTGTAAGAGAAGATACTTTTTGGAAAGCAGCATTAATGATATCAATAGGGTAATTTCTATTTAGAAAATGCTGACCTAACTCTATCAAAGATGATTTAAAAACACTGTCATCCGAAATAATTCTTCTATATCTTTTAGCTTGACTATATGGTATCCTGCTTTTACATGATTTAGGATGGCATGATGAATATTCAATATATTGATGAATATTTGTGTTTTTAACATGAACCATGGTAGTGATGTCATTATTTTCATTTTTTATGACGTCTACGTCCAAAAATGATATTTTAGTTTTAGACACATTGAATGTAAACTTTATTGTTGGATGTAATTTGTTTAAACTGTCTATAAAATAATAAAGGTCTTCTAATGGATAACTCCAAATCATAAAGATATCGTCTAAAAATCTTAACCAAACATCTGGTTTTAAGAAACATTTATTTAGAAAATCATTTTCCAATTTTCCCATAAATAAAGATGCATAAGAAGGTGTCATAGGACTACCCATTGCTGTTCCCATTTTTTGGAGATAGTTTGTATTACCAAATTGAAAAAGTTGTTTTCGAGCACAAGTTTTATCAAATTACAAACATGTTCTTTGGATAGTTTACATGCATATTCGTTTTCTCCAAGATAATATTTACATGCTTCAATACCATCATTGTGTGGTATATTCGTATAGAGTGAACCACATCAAGTGTAACTAGTAATGAATTTTCAGTTAGTTTTGGTAAAGATTTCAATTTGGTAATGAAATTAAAAGTATATTTGACATATGAAGGTAGTGATTTCATTAGTGGTTGTAAAACATGATCAATATAATTCGATATATTATTTGTAACTGAGTTACAAGTAGAAATAATAGGTCTACCTGGATATCTTAAAGGTAGTGACTTATCAATTGTTTTATGTATTTTTGGTAAAATATAAAATTGAGGTGTGCGTATTTTATTCGGGAAGATATCTAGTTCATCATCTATTGAGCAATTGTGTATAGCGATTTGATTAATACATTTGCTTATGTTTTCTTTAAATTCTTCAGAAGGATTATAGAAAAGTTTTGAATAATATTCTTCATCATTTAATTGTCTTTCTACTTCTTCAATATAATCTTCTTTATTCATTATTACTATGGTGCTAGACTTATCTGCCTTTTTAATAGTAACAACAACATTAATACGTGTTGGTGTTGTTTATTTTATATTTTATATAATATATATATATATATATATATATATATATATATATATATATATATATATATATATATATATATATATATATATATATATATATATATATATATATATATACAGCTTTACCCCTATATATGTCCGGGGTCAAGCTAGACTTGAATTTTAGGAAGAAGTGACTTCTCCTTTTGAACAGAACAGGGAGAAGTGAGAGCTCAACAGGTTGAAGTGGAAGCAAAACAAAAAATGCAATATATATATATATATATATATATATATATATATATATATATATATATATGGAGTTGAGAATGATTTGTTTTATAACCTGGTTTAATAGAGGCTTCATTTACCATTGTGAAATTTTTCAAAATCTAGGAAGAAATTTAGCTTTGCCTGCTTGATGGGGTTATTCTTGCTCCAAATGTATCTTTTTGAATCCATATTTCTTTCTTGCCATAGAGCGTCCGCCCCGGAAGCGGGAGGTCATCGGTTCGATCCCCGGCTGAGTCATACCAAAGACTTACAAAAATGGTACTAACAGCTGCCTTGCTTGACGCTCAGCATTAAGAGGTTAGTGTTAGGACCGGTCGGCCTGGTGTCAGGATAATGTGACTGGGTGAGACATCATGCTACATGTCTGCGGCATGATGTCTCAATGCTAGACATCACTATAAACTGCCTCAATGCAGACATCGTAGCGATTTGACTGACAAATTGTTAAAGCTACGTTAAAAAATCCTAATCAAATCTTTCTTGCCATATATCAGTCAAATTATATTCAGGACAAGCAGCAGAGGAGGCGAATTGGACACACTTTTTAGGCAAATATTTGTTAAGCAAAACCATCTTACGAGCAACGAAAAAATAATCTTACGACGATATGCCAATGTGGCTGTCGCGCCCCGTCTGCTGCTATGGGGTTAACCGAATTAACCATAAATACGATCTAATCAAACATGATATCGCGTCCGAGGATCGTGCATACTTATCGTTACAAATCCATGTGGGGTGGCTTTGGCACCACAAAAGAAATTTTGAAATCGATTATAATCCATATCGGCGCAGCAAGTCTGCCAGATGTTTCGTAGTGTGTGTGTATCAACTCCGTTAAATACACAGAATATATTACAATTATCTATGATGACCTTCGGGATCTGTGTGTAACGTTGAGTGACATATATCACGTCTGTGTTTTTATGGGGCCCTCGGGAAAATATTTTGGCAGTTTTTTTTTTGTGTCTAACATTACATCTTCGTACACAACAAGATTGTTAACTCCGATATCTAAGTCTTCCACAGATGGCGCTTCGTCGATATCTGTGATAAACTCAATAACGTTCTCGCCGGCAATTTCTGATGCATGCTAATTATAATCTTTTAGCGTTTGATAACAGTGCTGATCATCCACGCTTGGGGCAACTAAATATAATTTGTCCCAGGTCATATATTTCAATATCATCGTGAGCAGCAAGTTTTACCACTCCCTGAAGGTCCGATGATAATCATTCTGATAGAGTTTGGTAACATAGCGTGATGTTTTACTTGTTGATTTTTCTTTAGCGCTGGGAAATCAATTACTTTCATTTGATATAACATAATAATATTATGGATCTATGTTGTGTGATATGTAAAAAGGGTACACCAACTATTATTACCACAAAAAATAACCGAGAAGAGGTTGCTGGTTAGTGTGAGGATTGTGGGATAAAAAATTTCGATTTGTAAAAGAAAAAAAAGCTGTGGTGATATCGCCGCTAAGCTAGCTAAACTCCTAGGAAAGCCATGGGCAAAGTATCCAGGGGAAAAACACCTTCCTGGATATAGTTATTGTGGACCAGGAACACGATTAGATATTCAACTTGATAGTCAGGATAATCCTAACCCGGGAGAAAATCCAATAAATGCAATTGATGAAGCGTGTCGGGTACATGATATAGCTTACCGGAGCGCTGATTTATAACAACGTCATCTCGCAGATGTGAAATTAATTCATGCTTTCAATTCTATCACTGATAAATCCTTCAAAGAAAAATTGTCTTCATGGTTAATAAAAACGGCGATGAAAGGTAAATTGATGTTAGGTGCTGGTAATTAATGCCAACATGGAATATATTTATTATTCCCCAAAAGGATACTGGGTAAAGCAGCAATCGGTAAACTCATTTGCGCCGCGAAGGTGAAAAATACCACTGCAGTGGACTGGTTATCTAAACAGGCGATATGGCAAATTTATCTACCGCCGCCTAAACAAATTAACTACTCGCATTTTGATGTGACCGTCCCTAATGAAGTTCATTAGGTTGATATATTATTTCTGCCGCGTGATGGTGTTTACAAATGCGCGCTAACCGTTGTTGATGTTGCGAGTCGATACAAGCAAGCAGAACCGCTAGTGGCAAAATCATCAACTGAGGTGGCTTCTGTGTTTGAAAGGATTTATCGCTGGCCAAATCTATTACAAGTTGATCCTTGCGAGGAATTTCAAGGTGCAGTGTTATCAACAATGAAGAATCATAATGTCACCATCAGACGAGGACATACTGCATTACATCGCAATCAGGCAATTGTTGAACGATTTAATCGGACACTTGCTGAGCCGTTATTTGGATATCAATACGTGAAGGAATTTATTCAGGATAAACGATCTCGTGAATGGATTATGAGATTACCAGGCGTAATTACCGCGCTTAATAATGAGATTACTCGAACAATTAATATGAAACCTAACAACGCGATTAAAAAGAAGTCTATAGCTGTAAAACCGCTAAAAGATTTTTCAAAACAACCAATACTCGGCAATGTCACTGTTAGGTATTTATATGAACCAGGAGAGCTCGAAGGTGGCAAAAAAAGAGCTACTGATCCAATTTGGAGTGTCACCGTACATAAAATATCCGGCATAACACGATCTACGGGTAGACCAGTAATCTTTAGACTGGATTCAACTGCCCCTCAACGAGGATTTACTCGTGAACAATTGCAAGTGATACCCGTGGATACTCAATTACCGCCGCGTGGTCTTAACTAGCGCCATTACGTCTGCTGCATTCAAGACAGGTCAGCATCACATTATTTCTAGTATGACCTGCGCTGTTATTCTTTCTGTCTAAGGTGAATTGGTGAGGATTCTTATCCGACCAACACCAACTCATTATACAATTGCAACTTGCGCAGTGATAATTTTGTTGTTGTTTCAACGTAATTATTAGTTCGGCATCAATATCAATTCTCGTCTATTTTTTTTTTATCCTGCTTTTTATTGCTAGAGAGTTTTTTTCAGATTATGTCCTTGACAGAGTCATCGCTGATAATATTAATGATTGTAGTGTCATTAGCGTCTAGAGCATCTCTTCGAAGCTGATTTATTCTTCGTACTTTGGATACTGCGAGATAAACTAAATTCGACCATTCGATGCGATTGTCTATAATCCAAACAATCGTATCTGATATAGTCAATCCCTGTGAAGAATGTATCGTCGCTGCGTAACCTAGCGTCCACGGGGATTTGTCAGCGCGTAATGCATCTTCGACGACATGGATATCAACTAACACAATATCATTTAACACTAGAATCTGCTTTTCACGTTGTCCAGGAATATCAACTTCAATATTTTGTTTTAGTTATCCTTGGATCTATAATAAAGCGACGATGGCAGTGTTGCAAATTTTGCTTTATGTAATTCAAATAACTTCATCTGAAGTGTGTCTCTGACTATTTTTCTACTTGCTACTATCAAATCGTTTGGTCTCCACGCTTCCCAGAAATCATTTAATGGGGTTTCCGAAATTATTTCACGTTTTATCTCACATTGGTTTCTATCCGGTTGTAATCTAATTAGCGTTTTAACTCGCGTAATTGTTCATCAAGTGCTCTATGATCAGTATTAATTTCTTCATAATAGTCTACCAAATTCTTTAACCATTCATGTGGGGATAAACCGACAAATGGTGGTGGTTGGCTATGATCGCCAGACATTATTACTTTTGTATTCGCTAGCAATAGCTAATCAAGAAATCTTTGTAATACATCTAACGATAATGTGCAGATTTCGTCCCAAATAATGACTTCGGGAATATATTTTTCACCCATTAGATCAGGAGTCCATTCGTTGCCTTCCATCGAAATAAACTGTGATAAGTACAAGCATTAATTCCTCATTGTTTCATTTCTCTTGCAAGTCTGTGGGTTGGTGTTAGCACGATTATGTTTGATGCGTGAAAATCCGTAGGAGTTTCATTTCCTACGAAATGATTCAATCGCACGAGTCTCGTTAACGAATTATTATGACATCGTATATAGACTGGATTAGTTGGATCCTCAATTATTAAAACCCTGGTGAAGCTGTTGGCGCAAATGAATATAAAATATATCCTTGTTGGGCTTGATTTGATCGCTCAAGATTTATTTGATAGCTGCCTTCAATAACATCACATACTAAATTCAATGCAATCACCGAGGATGTATTTACGTTGAACGGAGTGATATATCTACCACCGCCGTCTGGGTCATTATTATGTTTGAGGATTGTTGTTTGTTGTTCCTATTTGTTGAGTATCGGAGAAAAGTTTTCTTTAATAAGATCATTAACAGAATTTTTTAGTTCATTTGCGTTATTCCCAGGAAACTTGAAATCAGGTAAATCAGCTTCTGTTATACTGTAGCCGGTTAGGAATTTTAGTTTATCTCCGTTCTTATCATTAATTATTACTCATTTAATTATTTGTTTGTTGATATATTCCATGTCGGATACAAGATGATTTAATATCCTAATACATTTTATGATCTCATCACGTGGCTTTGTTATATCCTTGATTTCATCAAGAAGATGCGCCTGGAAACTCCGTCGTAGTTGTTCTAGTTGTTTATTATTTAATTGATTAATCTCTTTCAAATAATCAATGATGTTAGTTCACGTTAATGTAATTGTAATGGATGAATCAGGAGTTTTCTCAAAAGCAAAATACCATTGCATGGTCAAGAAATGTAACATATATTGGTTAATGTTGCATTTTTTATCTCAGATAAATCATTTCGATATGACTGAGTAATTTCTTGGTATAATTTTTCGTCTGTGATATAATCAGATTATTTTGGTTTGGGTATTTTCTAAGATGCCTCAGGTTGTATTTCAGGCCATACATGTATTGTTCTGATTGAACTCTGATAGATATCTACGACATAACTGGGTGAGTTTATCTCAATTGCAGATGATAGTGTCGGCTCGTGAACCGTTATAGCGATTTTCGATTCTGTTCCAGTAATTGATTTTATTCTACGCTGAAATTCAGCATTGATTTGTTCAATTTGGTGTGACCCATATGGTAGCGAAACAACGTTCCAGTCTGGAGTTCCATCGGGTTTATTCTCATTCGCAAACACTAAGGAATTATTCGGTTGTTGACCGCCAAATGATTTTGATCTGATATTAGGCCAACTGTGATATATACTCGTAGTTTTGGTAACGCTATCTCAGTAACGGGAATCGGAGTTGGGAAATTCACACTGAATTCAGGATTCGTTGAGGTTATTGAGATCATGCTTTTTTTCACCGGGTTGGTATTTTCCGCTATGTGTTGAAGTAGTTCTTGCGACGACATTGACGCTGTCATTGTTGTTGGTATTATGCTCATATTGTCGCTCTAATTTTGACATCGCGGAATCATAAACACGTACCATCGCTAAAAACTCTATCTGATATTAATGTATAATCGAGACTTGATGATATCATCGAGGATAATTGTGAGTAAGCGGTTGACACAATATGTAATTTAACTACGTAATCTGGTAGTTTGTGCTGATAGCATGATGATATTTTTTTGTTATTATTGAAATAATTCCCGCGATTGTTGTCACCGCTGCTATACAAATTGGAACAACTGTCGGAGCAATCATTGTCACCGAGGGGAGTATTATATCAGCTCCGGTGATTACACCACCCACCGAGTACACGGTAACATCAACTGCGGTGGTTCTTGGCCGGTATTTTTTTAATTTTTACTTGATACTCCTCAGTGAGGGTTTTGATTTTAGTTTGAAGTTCTCTGACCTGATCATAGTGATGTTGAGATACTGAAGGTATCGTCAACGACAGAGTCGTCAATGAAATCATTGGTGATATTGTTGTTGATGACATCTTATTTTGAAAACACTAGTGTTTTTAAATAGATTTCAATTGAAACCACTTGTGGTTTAGTTATTTACTTAAATCCGCTACGAATTCCACATACTATGTTACTGAAACCCTAGCCAAATTATTATCAGTGGATGCTATTGTGAGTCGTTCAGTTGTATCCTTGTTGATGATCGTTGATATCGTATATTTTACCCCAGATGAACTCGTTGATGAAATATTAAACTTGAGTTGGTGATACTAGTGATAATCGATAAATACCCTTGACGGTTGCAGTGATACTTAATATGTTGTTTGTAGGAGCCCACGCAAATGATCCATGTTGAATCGCGTACACGTTATTTACGATATTTATTTGTACATGAGGGATTTTTGTTTTTTTGAATGATTTCTATCATCCTCATTGCATCATTTTTGATTGCCTCGATACAATTTGTAATATCTTCGATGAATGTTTTAATATCAGGGAGTTTTCTCTCAATTTTATCCAGTGTGGTTGCAAACAAATTATCAATGATATTTTTACGAGATGATGTAAACTTTTCAACGTGATCTTCATATCTGGATATAAATGTTGCAAACTCTTACATAGAAATTTTTATCTCTGTGAGCTTTGGTGCGGTCACTGGAGGATTATTAAAAATTTCTAATACGGGTTTATTAATATTGTCCATGATGGATTTTTGTAAATCAGTAAATTTATTAAATGTATTTACATATCGTCATACTTATCGTCGAGTGAATTCAATGAATTTGCCGAGGATATATAATTGTTATCGAATGTTAATATGTATGCTGTGATTTTGAAACAAGTGCGCCTGGTTTGAGTTTACCCTGATTGGAAAACAACGCGATAGTATTTTCTACTGCGTTGCATTGTTTAACTAAAATATCATCAAGATAAATATTGCTCGTTTTCAATTTACCCTGACGATCTTGAAATACAACTATTTCATTGGAGTCAACACTTGCTAAGTTCGACATCTCAGCTATTTCATCTTCGATTATTTTTGTTTTTAAATCATCAGAAATGCTAGCATTTCCTGCAGTGTCAAGGGCACCGGGTTTCTTCAACATTGATAAAGATCTCCCCCAAATATCAACCATTGTTATTGTAAAAGTCTTTGATTTTCTAATTATTTTCTCTGTCTAAAATCTTCGATTTTCAAATCTTCGTTGAGGACTTAGTTAAAAAATCTTCGATTTTTGCCAGCGACTACTAGTATTCATTTACGACTTGATGAGGTGATTTTCTTGATGATGAAATAGCGTCAAGGACATTTAATTCTTCTATGCCGAATATTGGTGGGTCATTCATTTGTTGTGTTGGTAGAGTAGAATACCAAGTCTTCATTTTATGAAAAGTATTTAATGTATATAACGCATGAATTCTTTAGGCGGCGCTAACCCATATGAATCAAAATAAACGATTGCACGCGGATCAATCACGAATGCAACCCAGTGGGTTCCGGGTCCGGTGCTGTTTTTGAGAATTATGATACCGGTTTCAACGTTGTTTGGTTGTGCCGACAACTGATCTTTCATAAAGACACCTTAAATTTTTAATCGCCAGTTTTTTAGCGGCATCGAGTAAATCAAAAATTGACATTGGAACTAGTAAACCGTTCCTGGGATTGTCAGGCCCTCTCCCGTGTACCATGAATACGGGGTTTCTTTAGTCTTTGACCCTTTCCCTTTTTTTGTATCTAGATCCGTTCTCGGATCCTCCGATAGCTTTTTTTAGTGCCTTCCCTGCTGCGGTACCAAAGTCTCCTAACGCGGCTGCTTGAGCCACCGCTGAGGCTGCTGCTACAATCAACGCTGGTAACGCAGCTAATAACGGAAATATACCACCTGATTTTATCATGTTTTGATCGCAGCTGCAGAGAGAGTGATCTGAACACCTTTTTTATCTTTGAAAGCATCATTGAAATGTTTTATCTGACGAGTTGTCAGCGACAATTTATTCTGACCACCAGACATCTGATTGTGTTTCAGCGTTATCGTGGTTCCACATTTGTTAGCTGATTTTGATTGCAATTTTTTAATTTGACCAGGAGTTAAAGTAACACTAATATGACTTTATGACATTATTTAAATTACTAGTAATTTAAATGGCAGATTGACCTAATTGTTACATTACATATTTTCCACTGGCGCATCAATTACTCTCATTCGTCCACCAACACCTTCGAGTAGCATTGATTTATCACAGAGAATGACAGCAGCCGCTCTATAACCATCAGCAGGAGGATCGGTTACACGAACTCTAAAGTGTATATCAATGACAGATTATCTTGTTAAATCAAGATGTTCCAGCGAAAAGTAGTAGATGGGATATAAACTTTTAAAATCCAACTGTGATATTTGCAGACCAGTTTCTACATTTTGATCGCGTCCCATATATGACAACAGACGATGATACACACGTGCTATTTGGTTGGTATTGTAATCAAGTAGTATGTCCTCAAATGGTTCCTGTTCGTTTATTCTCAGCGAGACTTCATTAACACCTATCTTATCAAATATCATATGGCTGCATTCCTGAGAGAGAAATCGCTCTCTATTCTGTAGCGCAACAAATATATGACGTGGGGCTGAAATACCTTGTTTTGTTGCCAGGAGCCATGTAATGTAGCATTAATATTAGAAACCATGGTATCTGTGGTCACTGATAACCAACTTAACAATGACTTTTCCTCCATGATCCATAAATGATGGTAATCGTTCTTCTGTTGTGATTGATCGAGTCATTACTGGCATCCACAATGATAGTTTTGTTATAATGACTTTACGCTCAGGAACACCAGCACCACGTCAGATTGCATCATTATGATTACCCTTTCTGACAAGAACTACTGTATGCTTCGCTCCATAGATAACTTTTCGGACATTTCTACAGAATCCAAATATGTGATGCAGTGGAATTGCGCATGAAACTTGTCGACGTGGTATTTTCAACATTGATACACGTGTTGCAAATCCTAGGTTGCAATTAAGATTAGTACTTTTTATAATATCAAAGGCAGCACCTGGTCTTGGTTCGTGTTCAAAAGTATCATCTGGTTGATCAGCAACTCCAGTAGCTACTGGTGTCCGTAATTTAATATATTGAATGTGTTCAGCGTTATCGGTAATATCCTTAGAAAACATCATAAATGGGCCTTCCGATTTTGTATAATCATCAGAATATCTTGCTAACCCCACTATTGTTGTGGCAACATCAACATCACGCGCAATAGATTCAATTTCTCTTCCATCAATCATATATGTTGCACTTTCAAATAGCGCCATAATACCATTATTAACAAAACCAACTCGTACATTTGGGTCATCTGCGTATGCTGTATTGGCTGCAACATTTGTTACAAAGTTCTCCTTCTACTTAAATAAATGCTTCAGCGGGTAAAAGTATTTATTGGTATCATGAACTTGAAGTTGGATTCTTGATCGAAGATCAGGTTGTACTGCAGGATAAGAATACAATTGATAATCGCGTACAAAATCATCTTTACGCACTGGGGCTTCCATATCAAACGCTTGATCAAGTGTCTATTTGAACATTTTGTTATATATCCCTTGATCTAAATCCTGGTTTTCATCGTGGTTTTAAGCCACTTCCCGCTATCATATATGCGGTAATATTATCTTGGATGCTGGCCGCAAACGACGGAGCCGTTAACGATGCTAATTTCTGATCCACTGCGCTATTTATTATTTTGCTAACATTTGTACGCATCACTTCCGTAGATGGCAGCGATGATTTCACTGATGACGAAGTCATTTGTGGTTTCCTTCGCCGTCGAACTAACAATATTAATTTTTCTTTAGCCGCGGAAAAACGCCTTCCCGGCAAGATCTCCAACAACACTTATACCCTTATCACGAATGACATCAATTGCTTTCATTAATAATTGTTTTGCGATTGGTGCCACTTTTGGAGCCATCCTTGCAAATAACCCTGCAACGGTATTGCCGAGACCATTACCATAGTACGCTCTATAAACAAGCAATCGTGAGTTTACTACACAGAAGCTGGTTAGTTTATCGTGGTTGTAGTGTATGATCATCTTATTATAAAAACACTAGTGTTTCCTAAATGAATATTTATCTAATGTTGAAATTCAAAGAATTTCCAATCCTACGGATTTTCATTGCTAGCAATTTTCATCGTGAACGATTTCCCAGAAATGCCTGCATTTCCTATGCTTGTGAAATTCAAAGAATTTATATTTCGGTGATGAAATATCCAAGGGATTTTCAGTCACTTTGATAAACATGATGCTCGGCTAACTCATCAATGAAATCTCGATATGTTTTGATATCCATGATGCCACCTTGAAATAACTGCATACAGATATCAGCTGCTTCATTAATTATTTCCGGTGAGTTATTTCCAGCTCGTATTCCTCCTATGAGTATTTCTAATCGTGCTATATCGCAAAGGATATTACCAGGACAATGGACCACTCTGAGAAAATCCTTTTCCGCTTATTTTTTTAGTGATACCAGTTGCACCTTTCTCAGAATCAGCTACTGATATTTGCTGGGTGGGTTGCGATACAAAAGGCGCAACTGGTATCGTTGGGTTTTCTATTTGAGATATCAACTTTTCAAGTTTCTTAAATTCTATATCATTGTGTGGTAGTCGAGACTGACCGATTTTTGCACAATATAGTTTTTTTCCCCCAATTCTCAGTAGTTATAGCGTCTTCATATCCTTCATTCATATATTGTTCTCTTTGACCCTTTGGAAATGAATCAACGATAAATTGAGCAAATTCTTTTTCAGTCTTAAATTTTTTAATATCATTTTTGAAATCACCTTTAAATATCTTTATAGGGTCAAGATTTCTTCTGTTTACCCTTTTGTTCTTCTTTCTTTTCTTTTCTTGTAATAGCCCCCTGTTCTTCCTCTTCTTTTCTTGCAATAGCACCCTCTTCTTGTTCTTCAATTTCTTCTTGTTCAGGTCGTTCTTGTTGGTCTTCAAGCCGTGCGGCAGTTATTATATCACCAGGAAGTGTTTTTAAAGATTTGTTTGTTTGTTTGGATCTCTTTGTTATTTTGTCATATACAGGTAGAAGAGGAGCTTCTTTCCTTTCTCCTTCCTTGGGAATTTCTCTGTATATTGCTCGCTCAGTGGCTGATTTTACATCCCTTGTTGCCGTGGTTATTGGTTTAAACAAACCTTCAGTCCCTGTTATAAAATCAGTCTGAAGACTGTGTCTAGCTTGAAGTTTTTCTCTAACAGAATCACGTATTGGGATGAACTTCTTATTTGCAGCTAATCTTTCACGTGTTAATCTAGTCGTTAGTGCTTCGTTTACCATTATATAGAACGACAGATTGTCTTGTTAAATGTACGATAGAACGACAGATTGTCTTGTTAAATGCAGTGAAAATGACCATAAATCCATTAAAAATGCAACAAAAATGATCAAAATTAACAAACAATCTACAAAAAGCTCTATCAATGATAGAGAAACTTCCGATTTCCTTAATAAATAATAATTATTGAAGAATTGTACATGTCAATGGTAACTTTTATCACCATGGTTAGAACTCATTCTGTTGAGGGAACCAAAGTGGGGTTTTCGGTTTGGCGGATAATATTGTTTTAACTCTCAAATGAATTGTCCGTTTGATTTCATATTGCTGCACCAATTCTTTTCTGATTTTTTTCGACAACAGTGAATAACGGGACAAACTTACTGACGTCGTTACAGAATGCAAGGGAGTAGCGAATAGCATTCTGGATTTTCTTTATAAACGTGTACCCTTTTGTTAATACGTATTTATTATTCATAGCGCTGTATTTAATATCTTGAAAATCAGAAAAAATCTAATCACAATTTAATCGATCTGGTAATTGAATTCATTTATTTTTCAAATTTTGAAATCTCAGTTATGATCTCATTGATATCTTCAGAATTCATTTATATATAATAATATATATCTCTAATTTGAAAAATTGATATTGAATTCATTTATATATAATATATATATTTCTAATTTGAAAAATTTTATATTGATATATTTATCAAAAATATATAATAGCGATTTATCATTCATTGTATCTTTTCATAGGATTCATTCTGAATTATCCTGTGATGGTTACCCTAGTGTGTGACGTAGAGCTTTAGCATCTGTGCTATTATATATTTTGGGGGCGCCCATAGACATATCTCCAGTGAATTTTCTAAGTGAAACGAGATGTTACTGAAGACTGTATGTATTTTTTGTACACCTTCCCCTTCCATGAATTATTTTCCCGGGGGTGTATAAAAATCACATCGTCACGTATTTGACGTGGCGGGAGGTGTACACCAGGTACCTTTGGGCTGACGCCCCCAATCATATAGAAAAAAAACATCCAAATCTGTACCGTCGACAGTATGTCTGTTACGGGAATCGAACCTTGGGCCTCTGGGCGAGACCCCAATGCGTTACGAATACGCCAATCTGATATATTTGTATCGAATACGATATATGTGTATCAAACTGAATACATGGAAAAACATAAAAGAAAAAGAATACAACTGTTTGTAACTGTTGTATACAACTGTTAATTCGTTTTCTTACAGATTTTATTTCCATTGAGAATCATAACAGTTTTAACAGTAAAATATGGTTAAACAGTCTTCCTTCTGTATTTGTTCTAAATGGACAATTAAACAACGAGTCTTATTATAGTGAACAGAGAGACAGTCAGATGGAAGTAGACAAACAGGCAGACATATCGATTGATAGACAGATATATGTTTGTTTGCTTGTTTGATTAGGATTTTTAACGTAGCTTTATCAATTTTTCAGTCATAATCCATTAACCGTTGTCGTGACGTTTATATCACGGGTGAACATTAGTTAGTTACAAGCAATAATTAAATAATGTAGACGAGATCTGAAAAATGACTACGATATATCCAAGTTTGTTTGAGTGTGCTGTATGAGATTGCATTTATATTTATCCCAGCCGACTAACATACATAGTATTAGCTGTGGGAGTGTGCAAATCGATAGAAGGCATGCCGTAGCTACGGTTTTACTGGGACATCAAAAGCCCTATTGTTTTTTCTTAGAACAGACGCTTAATTCGCGGACAGTAAGTATTTATCGTTTCGGAAATTATGAAAAACACTAGCAGCAGCAAGGGGGAGGGTTAACAATTGTAGCGTCTTTGTTTTTGCCCATGAGCCTCTATAAAATATTTACGAGGTAGTCTTGTTTGCCAATTTACCATTTTTTGTACGATTTTGGAGGAAGCCTTGGTTTGCCAAATTGACGCCTCTAAAAGTTGTCCGATTCTCCCCTGCTGCTGCTGTTTCTGTTCCGTCGTAGACATCATATGAAAACTTTTGATATATATAACTGGCACGTAGAAAATTAATGCCAAATTGTAATTGTACTTTGGATCAACAGCAGGTAATATCTTCAGCGCGGATTTTATACCTTGTTGTTCCCCCTGCGGGTTCGGGGTTGTAGAATAGGCCCGACGTGCCTCGCCACGTGTCGTAAAAGGCGACTAAGTAGAGGCAACCTGTTTGCCGTGGGTTGCGTCCCGTGTCGGGGGAGGAAAGGATCCTGGTAGTTGCAACACACTACTTTGGCCTCTACTTCTCTTAGACGGGTGGTCGAGATGGGCCCGGTCTCGACAAATCGGCTGGTCACGCCGAGCCCTAGGAAGTCTTTATTAACTCTCTCACCTCCTTTTACTTTCTCCTTGTATCTCTTTTGATACCACCGTTGCCCATATATTCTATTCCTATATCTTTCCCTTTTCCAAATCTTAGAAGACTTCCTAGAAGGCGGTGGCTCAACGGGTCAATCGGGGGGTAATTTTACTGACCCTAGAAATTGGCGACTTCAGGGTCATCCAAAGGTAATTTTATCAACTGAGTATGGCATCTGTGTATCCTTGGCACTTTAAAAGTGTCCCCTTGTTGGGCTCCTTGGTGGGTGGGGAGCACGGGTGCTGAATTTTAAAATCTTGCCATCATGGAAAAAAAATCCAATAAACGTACTAAACCACTGTCTGACTCTGATGAAGAACCACGTGGCGTGGAATCATTTCCACGCTTCATGGTTATTCAATCAAAAGATGATGCTAAACCGCTTTCAGGTTTATCTCCATTTATTATCGAGAAAACCATTACGGGATCGATTGGCACACCAAAAAGTGTGAAAAAACTAAAATCGGGTTGCCTTCTTGTAGAGTGTGAGCGAAAGGGGCAAACAGACAATATCATGAAAATGAAAACATTCTTTGATATTCCAGTGACCTCATTCGCCCACACTACACTGAATTCGTCCAAAGGCGTAATACGATGTCGTGACTTGGCTGGAGTCAACGACGCAGATATCATCGAAGGGATGAAACATGAAGGTGTCACTGCAGTGCGAAGAATACGTATTAAACGTAATAACGCCCTGCAGGACACCAATACATTTGTACTCACCTTTAATAAACCGACAGTGCCCAAAGTGGTCAAGGTTGGGTTTTTACAAGTAAAGGTCGAGATCTACATTCCAAACCCCCTTCGATGCTATAAGTGTCAAAAATACGGCCATCACGAAGATCGATGTTCCAGAGCCAAGGTATGTGGCCGATGCGGAGAACACTCTCATCAGGAAGCTGATTGTAGAGCAACTCCACATTGTGTCAACTGTGGCAAGGAACATCACGCCAGTTCCAAAGATTGTGATACATGGAAACAGGAGAAGGAAATTCAGAGGGTAAAGTTTACTTCGAACATTCCCTACCCAGAGGCCAGAAAGCTTGTCCAGGCAAAAACATCCCTTCCTGGCCCATCCTTCTCCACAGTCGTAAAGCACAATCCAAAAAGCACGAAGGACGCCCAAACACAGACGGATCAGCCCGATTCAACCACATGTGCCAACATCCCTAATTATAAGCCACAGAAAAGCACAACATCAACTCAGACAACAACTAATAACAATCCACCACCAAAATCACCAAGACAGAAACACAAAGCACAAACAAATAAACAGCAAAAGGGGTCAGATGACCCCATTAAACTGTAAAACAGGTTTGGAGACTTTGAGAGCATGGATGCAGAAGAAACTGCTCCGTGTACTCAAAGTAGCTCCAAACCTAATAAAACTAAATATACTCCCGTACTTCCTCCAGACAAATAACAACACATGCTTCCACCGCGAATAGTCTAACCTAGTTCCAGAATCTCCAGCATAACATTAGAATGAAGAACACTATCATACAATGGAATTGTCGAGGACTTAAAACAAACTACAATGATATTCTTCTGCTTTTAAATGAACACGATCCTGCTGTACTATGTTTACAGGAAACATTCCTGAAACAGACAGATAAAATTACTTTTAAAAACTTTTCCCTGTTTAATGCATACTTTCAAAATGCAGACAGGGCCTCAGGAGGAGTCTCTATTGCTGTGAACAATAGAGCCCCTCACAGAGTCATTCCTTTAAACACAAATTTACAAGCCATTGCTGTAAGTGTCACTCTACATCGAGTGATTACTTTTTGTTCCATTTACTTACCGCCAAACACCAACCTAGTACAAAAGGAATTAGACAATCTTGTTGAACAACTTCACGCGCCCTTCGTTTTACTCGGGGATTTTAATGCCCATAACATTTTATGGGGATCAAATCACATAAACGACAGAGGCCATAAAATAGAAGATTTCATTTCTAGACACGATCTGTGTCTATATAACACTAATTCACCTACATATTTACACCCAGGAACCGGTACGTACACATGCATAGATTTGACAATTTGCTCTCCCTCACTGCTTTTGGACTATGAATGGAAGGTCGCTGATGACCTTCACAGCAGTGATCACTTTCCAATCACTCTTGAAAATAGCACTAAAATTGATGATACAATTCCACAATGGAATATAAAGAAGGCCGATTGGGCTATGTTTGAAGCATTATGCAAAACTAGACTAAATAATGATACAGTATTCAACGCTGTTAATCCTATACAGCATTTTACCTCCGTTCTAATTTCAATTGCAGATGAATCCATTCCCAAGTCCTCAACGAACAGTAAGAGATCGCAAAAACCTTGGGTAACCAAGGAATGCAAAGAAGCCATTAGACAACGCCGAGAAGCATTAAAAACATTCAACACTCGTCCAACGCCCGAAAATTTAAATAAATATCGTATTGCCCGGGCTAAAACTCGACGCACAATCAAAGAATGTAAGCGTGCATCCTGGAAGAAATATATTTCTTCTTTAAACTCTCGTTCCTCAATGAAACAAGTTTGGGATACTATTCGGAAAATAAATGGAAAAAGGAAACACAATTCTATTCGACACCTAAAAATAAACAATATCAATTTCAGTTCGAAACGTGACATAACAAATATTCTTGCCGATAGTTTTTCGAAAAACTCATCATCATCTAATTATTCAGATGCCTTTAGAAGATTAAAATCTCAAAAAGAAAAGACACGTTTAAAATTTACATCGAACAACACTGAAAATTATAACCAGCTGTTTTCTTTATTGGAGCTTAGGGAGGCATTAGACAAGGCCCATGATACATCCGCTGGGCCTGACGAAGTACATTACCAGTTCTTGAAACACCTCCCAGAATCTTCTCTGACATTGCTTCTTAAAATCTTTAATGATTTATGGATTGCTGGTAATGTACCTAAGAGCTGAAAAGAAGCAACAGTGATACCGATTCCCAAACCAGACAAAGATAACGAAGATCCTAACAGCTATCGGCCTATTGCATTGACAAGCTGCATATGCAAAACAATGGAACGAATGATTAATTCTCGGCTTGTATGGTACTTGGAAAGTAATAATTTAATTTCTCCTTTCCAAAGTGGCTTCCGTTCTGGTCGTAGTACTAACGATCATCTGGTTAGACTGGAAACATTTATTCGCGATGCATTTATCAAGAAGGAACATTTAGTAGCGGTCTTCTTTGATTTAGAAAAGGCCTATGATACAACATGGAAGTACGGGATACTAAATGACCTGCACGATCTAGGTCTAAAAGGCCGTCTGCCCGCTTTCATCTCCAGTTTTCTCTCCGACAGAGAATTCAAAGTACGCGTGGGCGCTACCCTCTCCGATATGCACCAGCAAGAGATGGGTGTGCCCCAGGGCAGTATTTTATCTGTGACGCTATTTAATATCAAAATCAATAGCATCACTAAGTGCTTAACTCCCGGTGTGGACTGCTCTTTATATGTAGACGATTTTTTAATTTGTTATCGATCAAAGCACATGCATACAATTGAAAGGCAACTTCAACAAAATATCAATAAGATCCACCATTGGGCCAGTAATAATGGTTTTAAATTCTCTAAATCGAAAACAGTATGCATGCATTTCTGTCAATTGCGAAGACATCATGATGACCCTAAACTCACGCTGGACGGAACACTTATTCCAGTTGTTGAGGAAACGAAGTTTTTGGGTATTATCTTCGACAGAAAACTGACTTTTATACCACACATCAAGAATTTAAAAGCTAAATGCTTAAAAGCTTTAAATTTACTAAAAGTAATTGCGCACACTGACTGGGGTGCTGATAAAAAAGTCCTCCTGAATTTGTATAGAACATTTATCCGTTCTATACTAGACTATGGATGCATTGTTTATGGTTCAGCTAGGAAGTCTTATTTGAAAATGCTTGACCCAATTCATCATCAGGGAATAAGACTTGCTCTAGGAGCATTCAAGACATCTCCATGCGAAAGCCTTCTCGCGGAAGCGAATGAACCACCCTTATCGCACCGCAGAGAAATGCTTTCTATACAGTACGCTCTTAGGTTAAGATCAAATCCTCTGAACCCTGCTTTTTCGGCTGTTTTTCAACCAAAATACAAAACTTTGTACGAAAACAAACCAAATGCCATACCTTCATTTGGCATCAGAATATCATCCAGTTTTGACACTATCAAAATTAATCTCCCTACAGTTCAGAATACGTTTGTCTCGGAAACACCACCTTGGCTCCTTAAGCAACCCAAAGTGATTTTTACGTTGCACGATGGGAGAAAATCTGAGACGAATACTGCCGTTTTCCAGAACTCTTATCATGAACTCCTCAACGATTTTAAAAACTACACAAAAATTTTTACTGATGGATCAAAAGTTGATGACAAGGCTGCTGCAGCCTTTGTTAGTGGCAAGCACATAACCAAAGTGCGCTTGCCAAACGATGCGTCCATATTTTCAGCGGAAATCAGAGCAATAGATCTTGCTCTGAAATTTATTGAACAAAAGCGCATTTTAAATAGCATTATTTTCTGTGACTCTCTGTCAGTACTTCAGTCGCTACACCATAGAAAACTGGATAATCCATTACTAGTCGATATTCTCGTCAAAAACTCTGAGCTTAGTAAGTCCTACAACATAGTATACTGTTGGCTACCTAGCCATATTGGTATTAAAGGTAATGAAGAAGCAGACCGGGCTGCTAAGATGGCTCTATCCCAAGAACCATCGGATTTTAAATTACCTTTTACTGATTTTAAACCTTGTATCAAAAAGTACCTACGTCAGAAGTGGCAGGCGTCATGGGATGATGCAGTCAATAACAAACTTCATGCCATCAAACCAACCCTGGGAGAATGGACTCCTTCCTATAGAACTATCCGCAGGGAGGAGGTTGTCATTGCAAGAATCAGAATCGGTCATACATACATTACCCACTCCCACATACTAAAAGGTGAAGATCCACCAGAGTGCTTTTCTTGCAATGAGCCATTCACTGTTAAACACTTTATGACCGAGTGTTCCGACCTGCAACCTACGCGTGTTAAATACTATAATGTACATGACATGAAGGAACTTTTTGATACAATACAAACCACTTGTATTTTAGATTTCCTAAAGGAAGTAAATCTCTATTTTAAACTATAACTTGTGTACCATCACTTAGAATATTTTTATCTAATGCAAATATCACCTTTTATTTACAACATCTTATCATCAACATAACACCATTTACATCTCCCGTTGATTGGGAAGCTTCACATTTTCCTGTTACCAACATCTTACCATTTTATATTTAACTATTGTTTTTTTATATATATCGCTGGTCGATGTTAAACCTTTCTTGTTTTTGAACATGTAACGTATTGTATGGCGCTAAATAGCCTAAAAGTGCTGGTGCGCCGTTAAAATTCAAGTAAACAAACAAATCTAACCGTGATATATCATCGAGGATACTTCTTGAACAGGGAATATTACCACCGTGATTTCCACTAGCAAATTTTTCTTCCTCAGGTTCTTGGAGTTGAGGATCTTCCACAAGAGGATCTCTTTGTCTTCGTCCTCCTCGTCCTCGTCTGCGTGGGCTTGGTTGTATACGTCTTCGTTCTTCTGCTCGATTTTGTTTTATTCGTTCTCGTTCTTCTTTCTCTCGTTGTTTTTGTTCGGTTTTTAATCGTTGTTGTTCAGATACTAACAAACCGTTTTTTTCCTGATCTTCGAAATATTTTCGTTCAACAGCAGTTATATATGCCTGATACATAGGATCTGTATTATCAATTTGTTGTAGTTGATTTTTAATTTTGTAAAATGCTTTAGCCATATCATCTACGTTTTTGATATAACCTTTTGTCCAGGTTTTAAATATTTTTCTTTAGTGTAATATCCCAGCGCAACAAACCCTACTAAATCAGTTATATCTGTTTTATCGATATGTGCTAAAGTTTCCTCGGTAAATCTATCTCATAATTCTTGAACTCTATAATTGCTTTTTGTGTGAGGTTTTATCTCTGGTTTAGATTCCTCTGGTTTACTTTCTTATATCGCAGTTACAACTTCTCCAGTTTCTGTAGTTATCAGCTTAAATAATTGTTCAGTATCAGCGGTAAAATCTAACCTTTGCTGTTGTCGAGCTTGCAAATTATGTCTGAAAGAATCTCTCACGAGGAGAAATTTCTTGATCACAGCCAACCGTTCTCTAGTTAATCTAGTTAATTGTGATTCTCCGACGTTTGCCATTTATATAAAAATTATATCGCTAATTCATCATCGTAAATTGCTAACATAAATCTTGAAGAGATTCCAAACAAGACTTATTAACCCGGTAGCAGCAGAGGGGGCGCGACAACCACATTGGCATATCGTCGTAAGATTTTTTTTTCGTTGCTTTTAAGAGGGTTTTGCTTAACAAATATTTGCCTAAAAATTTTGTCTGATTCGCCTCCTCAGCTGCTAGACAAATATCAATTACTGCATCTTTTGCCTTAGGGTTATTTTTGTGAGTTGTAATTAATGTAATGAGAGCTTGATTCATAACTAGACTGAAACCCCCTCCAATAATTATTTGCTGAGTCTCCAATACCAGTATATAAATTGGGTGTGTCAACATAAGGACTATAAATGTGTGTAAGTGTGTGTGCAAATTTGGTTGAAATATCTGAAAACTATCTTGTCATTTACATCTAATTTTACTCAATGTATGTGCTAAGCATATTTAATTTATGTGGTGTGCCTGATCTTTGTCCAGGATTGAGGGTGAAGTATTGGCCTTCCTGACTTTTGTCATTTTTTAAAAGATCTTTGAGTTTAAAGTAAATGACCTTATTTATGAACTTGGTATGTTTTAGAAGCAAACTTGTTGACTATTGGATGAAATTTTCCTCGTCTTGGTCATTTTATTGTGTTTTATATAAGTAAAATTAGTTTTTATAGATTATTAACAGTTATTCATTCCACTTTTAAATTCAGTCTGTTGTATCATTTATTGCTGTGTTCAGATATTATTTGTGTGAAATTTAAATTATTCATTGGAATTACAAAGTTCTCATATAGTTTTTTGGGCTAAAATTCTGCTGTGGGATTATTGTGAATGCATTCAAAGACATTTTTGATTATATCATTGTGATACATTAAGACTATCGTTACATCAGCACATTTACAATTAGTAGAGTTTATTCAGAACATGATATACGTTTTGGACCTGTGGTAGGATGTTTAGGATTATTTGGGAATTAACTCATAATACTTTAATCTTCTCTTATATTTTCCATTTGTAACTTAGAGAAATACATTATTTGTTAATTTTAATAAACTTGCTGGTTCTTCATCTTTCTATTGCTTTGATTAGGACCACAGAATCATAATAATTTGTCATTGGGTTGTGCATAGCCGCAGTTGTAAAGAGAACTTAAAAGGCACCATAAGAAACCAAAACAGGAAAATTGTTGTCGTGATGGAGAAGCAGCAGGTAGGAGTTATAACTTGGGCTTGGTATTGCTGCTTATCCATATGAAAGAAAGGATTTGGTACAGGTAATGGAGAACCCTGCATGTTCATCATCACTGTTCCAGTTATACTCACATCAGTGTGTCTCTGATCTGTATCTCCCCCTGCGGGTTCGGGGTTGTAGAATAGGCCCGACGTGCCTCGCCACGTGTCGTAAAAGGCGACTAAGTAGAGGCAACCTGTTTGCCGTGGGTTGCGTCCCGTGTCGGGGGAGGAAAGGATCCTGGTAGCTGCAACACACTACTTTGGCCTCTACTTCTCTTAGACGGGTGGTCGAGATGGGCCCGGTCTCGACAAATCGGCTGGTCACGCCGAGCCCTAGGAAGTCTTTATTAACTCTCTCACCTCCTTTTACTTTCTCCTTGTATCTCTTTTGATACCACCGTTGCCCATATATTCTATTCCTATATCTTTCCCTTTTCCAAATCTTAGAAGACTTCCTAGAAGGCGGTGGCTCAACGGGTCAATCGGGGGGTAATTTTACTGACCCTAGAAATTGGCGACTTCAGGGTCATCCAAAGGTAATTTTATCAACTGAGTATGGCATCTGTGTATCCTTGGCACTTTAAAAGTGTCCCCTTGTTGGGCTCCTTGGTGGGTGGGGAGCACGGGTGCTGAATTTTAAAATCTTGCCATCATGGAAAAAAAATCCAATAAACGTACTAAACCACTGTCTGACTCTGATGAAGAACCACGTGGCGTGGAATCATTTCCACGCTTCATGGTTATTCAATCAAAAGATGATGCTAAACCGCTTTCAGGTTTATCTCCATTTATTATCGAGAAAACCATTACGGGATCGATTGGTACACCAAAAAGTGTGAAAAAACTAAAATCGGGTTGCCTTCTTGTAGAGTGTGAGCGAAAGGGGCAAACAGACAATATCATGAAAATGAAAACATTCTTTGATATTCCAGTGACTTCTTTCGCCCACACTACACTGAATTCGTCCAAAGGCGTAATACGATGTCGTGACTTGGCTGGAGTCACCGACGCAGATATCATCGAAGGGATGAAACATGAAGGTGTCACTGCAGTGCGAAGAATACGTATTAAACGTAATAACACCCTGCAGGACACCAATACATTTGTACTCACCTTTAATAAACCGACAGTGCCCAAAGTGGTCAAGGTTGGGTTTTTACAAGTAAAGGTCGAGATCTACATTCCAAACCCCCTTCGATGCTATAAGTGTCAAAAATACGGCCATCACGAAGATCGATGTTCCAGAGCCAAGGTATGTGGCCGATGCGGAGAACACTCTCATCAGGAAGCTGATTGTAGAGCAACTCCGCATTGTGTCAACTGTGGCAAGGAACATCACGCCAGTTCCAAAGATTGTGATACATGGAAACAGGAGAAGGAAATTCAGAGGGTAAAGTTTACTTCGAACATTCCCTACCCAGAGGCCAGAAAGCTTGTCCAGGCAAAAACATCCCTTCCTGGCCCATCCTTCTCCACAGTCGTAAAGCACAATCCAAAAAGCACGAAGGACGCCCAAACACAGACGGATCAGCCCGATTCAACCACATGTGCCAACATCCCTAATTATAAGCCACAGAAAAGCACAACATCAACTCAGACAACAACTAATAACAATCCACCACCAAAATCACCAAGACAGAAACACAAAGCACAAACAAATAAACAGCAAAAGGGGTCAGATGACCCCATTAAACTGTACAACAGGTTTGGAGACTTTGAGAGCATGGATGCAGAAGAAACTGCTCCGTGTACTCAAAGTAGCTCCAAACCTAATAAAACTAAATATACTCCCGTACTTCCTCCAGACAAATAACAACACATGCTTCCACCGCGAATAGTCTAACCTAGTTCCAGAATCTCCAGCATAACATTAGAATGAAGAACACCATCATACAATGGAATTGTCGAGGACTTAAAACAAACTACAATGATATTCTTCTGCTTTTAAATGAACACGATCCTGCTGTACTATGTTTACAGGAAACATTCCTGAAAGAGACAGATAAAATTACTTTCAAAAACTTTTCCCTGTTTAATGCGTACTTTCAAAACGCAGACAGGGCCTCAGGAGGAGTCTCTATTGCTGTGAACAATAGAGCCCCTCACAGAGTCGTTCCTTTAAACACAAATTTACAAGCCATTGCTGTAAGTGTCACTCTACATCGAGTGATTACTTTTTGTTCCATTTACTTACCACCAAACACCAACCTAGTACAAAAGGAATTAGACAATCTTGTTGAACAACTTCCCGCGCCCTTCGTTTTACTCGGGGATTTTAATGCCCATAACATTTTATGGGGATCAAATCACATAAACGACAGAGGCCATAAAATAGAAGATTTCATTTCTAGACACGATCTGTGTCTATATAACACTAATTCATCAACATATTTACACCCAGGAACGGGTACGTACACATGCATAGATTTGACAATTTGCTCTCCCTCACTGCTTTTGGACTATGAATGGAAGGTCGCTGATGACCTTCACAGCAGTGATCACATTCCAATCACTCTTGAAAATAACACTAAAATTGATGATACAATTCCACAATGGAATATAAAGAAGGCCGATTGGGCTATGTTTGAAGCATTATGTAAAACTAGACTAAATAATGATACAGTATTCAACGCTGTTAATCCTATACAGCATTTTACCTCCGTTCTAATTTCAATTGCAGATGAATCCATTCCCAAGTCCTCAACGAACAGTAAGAGATCGCAAAAACCTTGGGTAACCAAGGAATGCAAAGAAGCCATTAGACAACGCCGAGAAGCATTAAAAACATTCAACACTCGTCCAACGCCCGAAAATTTAAATAAATATCGTATTGCCCGGGCTAAAACTCGACGCACAATCAAAGAATGTAAGCGTGCATCCTGGAAGAAATATATTTCTTCTTTAAACTCTCGTTCCTCAATGAAACAAGTCTGGGATACTATTCGGAAAATAAATGGAAAAAGGAAACACAATTCTATTCGACACCTAAAAATAAACAATATCAATTTCAGTTCGAAACGTGACATAACAAATATTCTTGCCGATAGTTTTTCGAAAAACTCATCATCATCTAATTATTCAGATGCCTTTAGAAGATTAAAATCTCAAAAAGAAAAGACACGTTTAAAATTTACATCGAACAACACTGAAAATTATAACCAGCTGTTTTCTTTATTGGAGCTTAGGGAGGCATTAGACAAGGCCCATGATACATCCGCTGGGCCTGACGAAGTACATTACCAGTTCTTGAAACACCTCCCAGAATCTTCTCTGACATTGCTTCTTAAAATCTTTAATGATTTATGGATTGCTGGTAATGTACCTAAGAGCTGGAAAGAAGCAACAGTGATACCGATTCCCAAACCAGACAAAGATAACGAAGATCCTAACAGCTATCGGCCTATTGCATTGACAAGCTGCATATGCAAAACAATGGAACGAATGATTAATTCTCGGCTTGTATGGTACTTGGAAAGTAATAATTTAATTTCTCCTTTCCAAAGTGGCTTCCGTTCTGGTCGTAGTACTAACGATCATCTGGTTAGACTGGAAACATTTATTCGCGATGCATTTATCAAGAAGGAACATTTAGTAGCGGTCTTCTTTGATTTAGAAAAGGCCTATGATACAACATGGAAGTACGGGATACTAAATGACCTGCACGATCTAGGTCTAAAAGGCCGTCTGCCCGCTTTCATCTCCAGTTTTCTCTCCGACAGAGAATTCAAAGTACGCGTGGGCTCTACCCTCTCCGATATGCACCAGCAAGAGATGGGTGTGCCCCAGGGCAGTATTTTATCTGTGACGCTATTTAATATCAAAATCAATAGCATCACCAAGTGCTTAACTCCCGGTGTGGACTGCTCTTTATATGTAGACGATTTTTTAATTTGTTATCGATCAAAGCACATGCATACAATTGAAAGGCAACTTCAACAAAATATCAATAAGATCCACCATTGGTCCAGTAATAATGGTTTTAAATTCTCTAAATCGAAAACAGTATGCATGCATTTCTGTCAATTGCGAAGACATCATGATGACCCTAAACTCACGCTGGACGGAACACTTATTCCAGTTGTTGAGGAAACGAAGTTTTTGGGTATTATCTTCGACAGAAAACTGACTTTTATACCACACATCAAGAATTTAAAAGCTAAATGCTTAAAAGCTTTAAATTTACTAAAAGTAATTGCGCACACTGACTGGGGTGCTGATAAAAAAGTCCTCCTGAATTTGTATAGAACATTTATCCGTTCTATACTAGACTATGGATGCATTGTTTATGGTTCAGCTAGGAAGTCTTATTTGAAAATGCTTGACCCAATTCATCATCAGGGAATAAGACTTGCTCTAGGAGCATTCAAGACATCTCCATGCGAAAGCCTTCTCGCGGAAGCGAATGAACCACCCTTATCGCACCGCAGAGAAATGCTTTCTATACAGTACGCTCTTAGGTTAAGATCAAATCCTCTGAACCCTGCTTTTTCGGCTGTTTTTCAACCAAAATACAAAACTTTGTACGAAAACAAACCAAATGCCATACCTTCATTTGGCATCAGAATATCATCCAGTTTTGACACTATCAAAATTAATCTCCCTACAGTTCAGAACACGTTTGTCTCGGAAACACCACCTTGGCTCCTTAAGCAACCCAAAGTGATTTTTACGTTGCACGATGGGAGAAAATCTGAGACGAATCCTGCCGTTTTCCAGAACTCTTATCATGAACTCCTCAACGATTTTAAAAACTACACAAAAATTTTTACTGATGGATCAAAAGTTGATGACAAGGCTGCTGCAGCCTTTGTTAGTGGCAAGCACATAACCAAAGTGCGCTTGCCAAACGATGCGTCCATATTTTCAGCGGAAATCAGAGCAATAGACCTTGCTCTGAAATTTATTGAACAAAAGCGCATTTTAAATAGCATTATTTTCTGTGACTCTCTGTCAGTACTTCAGTCGCTACACCATAGAAAACTGGATAATCCATTACTAGTCGATATTCTCGTCAAAAACTCTGAGCTTAGTAAGTCCTACAACATAGTATACTGTTGGCTACCTAGCCATATTGGTATTAGAGGTAATGAAGAAGCAGACCGGGCTGCTAAGATGGCTCTATCCCAAGAACCATCGGATTTTAAATTACCTTTTACTGATTTTAAACCTTGTATCAAAAAGTACCTACGTCAGAAGTGGCAGGCGTCATGGGATGATGCAGTCAATAACAAACTTCATGCCATCAAACCAACCCTGGGAGAATGGACTCCTTCCTACAGAGCTATCCGTAGGGAGGAGGTTGTCATTGCAAGAATCAGAATCGGTCATACATACATTACCCACTCCCACATACTGAAAGGTGAAGATCCACCAGAGTGCGTTTCTTGCAATGAGCCATTCACTGTTAAACACTTTATGACCGAGTGTTCCGACCTGCAACCTACGCGTGTTAAATACTATAATGTACATGACATGAAGGAACTTTTTGATACAATACAAACCACTTGTATTTTAGATTTCCTAAAGGAAGTAAATCTCTATTTTAAACTATAACTTGTATACCATCACGTAGAATATTTTTATCTAATGCAAATATCACCTTTTATTGACAACATCTTATCATCAACATAACACCATTTACATCTCCCGTTGATTGGGAAGCTTCATATTTTCCTGTTACCAACATCTTACCATTTTATATTTAACTATTGTTTTTTTATATATATCGCTGGTCGATGTTAAACCTTTCTTGTTTTTGAACATGTAACGTATTGTATGGCGCTAAATAGCCTAAAAGTGCTGGTGCGCCGTTAAAATTCAAGTAAACAAACAAACAAACAAACTGATCTGTATCTATGATGATTTTGCAAGAAAAAAACAGCAAAATGGACACATTATCTTAATTGTTTGTGCAGTTTCTATGGGCCCAGCCATGCATTGGATATCTTTGAGTGGGGTTGTGAGATTGTGGTGGCTATAATGAGTACCCACAGATGTCCCGAATGATTTTCTGCAAAGCCAATCCTCTGCTTTGATAAGAAAGCTCAGAGGAGCCAAGAGATAATGCTTCTGACAATACTTTGTTGGCTTGAGCGCCTTTTCTGTGAGCACTGGTGAGAGTTGCAGTTGCTGTTGTACCTTTTTATTAGTAACACCATTGTCAGTCAGAGAGCTTTAAGGTGTGATGTGATGCTGGTCATCGTTAAGAGCAAAGTGCAGATAATTCAAGAGTCACACTTAATTTACCTAGTTTCTGAAAGTCATACATCCAATATGGCAGCCACAATTGCTGTCTTGAAAATCATGTTGACACTATTCCCCCTGAATGGATGGTCAATATGAAGTTTTCATAAATTCCTAAATGAAAACGGTACGTGCCAGCTGGGTATCCATTATGACTGCCACAATGACTGTCTTAAAAATCTTGTCAGTATTTCCCCTGAATGGATGATCATTATGACATGAGGTTTTGAGGAAAATACTTCTAAGGATGTTTATTTGTCCGAAATAAAAATTGTGCCAAGCTGACATGAATTATGTGTATCACAGCAGCTACCTTATCGCTGGAGAATATCAGATATGGATTAGACACTTGACAGTTAAAAGGCAGAACTGGTCTTATCTTGAATTTCAGGAAATTTGTTTTGCCAAGTGGAGTGTCAATCACTTCAAGGGACTCTTGTTATAATATTAGAGACCTAGGACAGCATAGGGTGGAACCACCTTGGGCTGTCTGGTTTGTGTTGCAGTTTGCACACAACAGATACATTTACATGCCATGTTTGTGTTAAAGTTGGTGGCCATTGGGAAGACGCTTGTTTCTCAGTACTTGTTTTACTGTTTGTGTGAAGGGCCCAGCACTGGGATGTCACTTCATGGTGGGTATGGCCCAGTTATCCCTAACATTTGAAGGGGTTGTCATCACTAATATCTAAAGTTTTTGTATACTTGAACCATCAATGATAAAAAATAAGTTAATGTAACAGCAGGTATATCTAATGTTGTATTTGATTTTTGCCTCACTGCTGATATAATTCTGTTCTCCAGGTACAAAACATTGACAAACATGGTAGGTATGATAAACCATGGTCTAGGATATGGCTATACATAAAATGTACAAGAGGAGACTGGGATAATCGCAGTTAAATTTGAGTGTCTGTATTTAAACCAATCATACTGCAGCTTTAATATAATAATGATTGTTAATATTTCTCTTTGGTTCTTATTGTGTATGTTATTTTTCTTGTCTCTTACAGTCACTTCTCCTGTACAGACGGTTGTGGGATGGAATGCCAGTTTTAATATGCAGCTAGATCCATATGACATTGATTTAATAATCAAAATAAGCAAGAACGGTGTCTTAATAATGCAAGTAAAGGGCACAATGTCTAAGGACGTAGCAGACCGGTTCGAGTTCACTGGAAACACATTTGAAAACCGGATCTCTTTCATCTTGAGAAATGTTACACTTGGAGATGCTGGGACATATACTGCCACTGAAGCAACTTATCCACCTGGAGGAGAGCAAAAGTTGATTGTGAAAGGTAATTGTTCCTGTTCACGATCATTCAGTGAAAGTTACAGATGTAGACTAGTTGAAGTGAGTGCTGAATATAAATAATTTTTCAGTATATTTTGTGCTTTTATTCTAGTTCTAATCCATATGGATTTTGGCCTTTATAAGAAGAGTTTTGACAAGCTACAGAACCATGTTAATGGTAAAAATGTTATCTTTTTCATATATGCTGTAATTCTGTCTTGTAATATATAGATTACACTTTTTATGCCCAAATTATGTTTTTCTCCCCACTTGATCGCAATTATTAGGTGTATACCTCTTGGTGGGTGGGGTGGGGTTGGCATATATGGGTTTATGGGATGCAGGTTTTGAATTTCATCTTTGAAAGTACTTTTCCAATAGACAAATTTCTTTAAGAAAAGCAGCCAAGCGTTGAAACATCTTGACAGCCTGAAAATAAATAATATCCATGCAATGGGACCATAACAATCTCTTTTCTAGGTTGATTGAGATTTTTGTTTTTACTCTTTACACAAAGGTTTTATTAGCTAAGTAAGGTTTGATTGTGATAGGACCTATCATCATTATAGCATTGTTGATCCATTGGTACAGTACAGTTCATGCATATTTTTGGAACCCTATGTGTTGCAGTGGGTGATTTAATTCCTTATACTTTCGCTCTGCGATAATGTTGTGCGATCGCATGATAAATTATCTTCAGATCACCACTATAACTCAGCTGGTACTCCGATAGAATTTCCGTCGTGGCAGGGCTGATTGACATTAGAACAACCAATGAATGAAGATCACCCATGGAAAGACTGATATGTCCTGAGTGATTTACAGTTCGATACTATTTCAAGAATCATTGATAGTTTGATCATACATATGAAAAATAAAAAATATTTTCTGAAGTCTTGTATATTCCATACGTTTATAAAATGTTGATCAGCTTTTGCAATAAGTTAACGCATTTGCTTCATTCAAAGAAATCTGAACAAACTTGCACAGTGCCTTGACTTGAGGCATGCCTTGTTGAGCTTCTCTTGAACTCTAGGAATAAAATTAATAATCTCAAATTTTGTTGGAGATTAAAATGTTAACATCTAAAACTTGACAATTTTCCACATAATTATTCATTTCAGTAATATGCTGAGGTCAGATTTATAAGTAATTACCAAACTTTGAGGAAATCATGTTAAGTTGGTGTCTCAAAACTCAAATCTTGAATATACTCAATTAAACCACTAGTGAATTTTCAGTTGCATTTAAAACTAGGACAACATGAGAATAATGTTATTGTTTTTTTTTCAAAGAAAGAAATGAAGTTGTTTTTAAAGTCCATGTCCATTGTACTGCGCTCATTTGAAATTGTTTGTTATTGCTACTCCTCATAAATTAACACATATAGTCCATAATTTTACTATCCATTTATAAACCAATGAAGAACAGCTCATTTGAGTGTTTTCATCTATTTTGGCCTTTGTCCCTGGTAGTGAATCAAATTCTCATAGTCTGCTATTTTAGCTAACAACTTGTTGGCATTCATTCACAAGATTTACCAGAATTCATTTTTAAAATCTCTGTGTTAATGGAATTATTTAGATCTTACAGCCAAATGAAGCATGGTATGTGAGTAAACCAAATGTTTTCACCTGCCGAAAATGGTGGTCTAGGTCTAAAATTTATGGACAAGAAACTTGTCAGGTTCATCCAAAGTGGCGATTTAGAAGATCTTGTTATTGCTATTCCTACTGAATTATGGATTGTAATATTGATATGGAGTTTTCCATTACAGATTTTTCGTATGGATAAATTTAAGCAGGGCAAGTTCTGTAGTGTTGTATGTTCATTTGTCTTCTTAATTTGGACCATACATTTGTATAGTTGGAGAGGATTTTATGAACTTTGTTCAAGTATACATCATTACTAGACAGTTTCATGTACCATAGCTATGCCCTGGCAATAAAGATCAAGGTCACAGCAAGGGAAAAATATAATTCTCAGATTTGCATCGTTGTTTGGTGTCTTAAACCTAACTTTTGAACCACTGTAGATATTTGAATGAGACTTAAACCAATCATGTGTCATGAATATGCATGCAGGGTGTGTCACATACTATAGCCATGCCTCCGAGACCAAGGTGATGACAAGGAAAATTCTGTGATTTATACCCTTGTCTGGAGCATAGCTATTACTGATGATATTTTAATGAATGTTAAGCCAGTTATATATAATCCATGGTCAGTGGAATACATACCATAGCCATTCTGTAAAAACAGATTGATAAGCTAATAAATGAGAAGGTTAAATTAGCTGCCCAGAGAGAGAGAGAAACATTTGACAATCAGCATTCATAAACCATTGGTCCTAAACTTATTTCTCTAAGTAAAATTGTACAGGCACCAGAAGTACTGCCAAAAGAAAACCCAATGCAGTTTTCCAACTCTGCCACTGACTCAGCTATTCTTGATAAAGAGTAATAAAGCACCATACCGACTAACTACATCAATACAAAGTAAACATAATACTTTGCCTTCTACCAGCAGAAATAACATCCTCCTTATTGGTAGTAGCAGCAGAGGGGGCGAATCAGACAACTTTTGCAGGCGTCGATTCGGAAAACTGAGGCTTCCTCCAAGATCGTAAAAAAAAAGACGCCAATGTCGTTGTCGCGCCCCCTCTGCTGCTATGTGGTTAATCGAATATTTTATCAAGTCCGAGACGATATCGCGTCCTGTCTTGGTCAGCATCACGTTATCGTTAATATGACCAATGCTGCTATTCTATCTGTCTACGGTAAATTGTCGAGGATCCTTATCCGACCAACACCAACTCATTATTCAATTGCAACTCACGCAGTAATTATTCTGTTGTTGTTTCAGTGTAATTATTAATTCAGCATTAATATTAAATTATGTTTTTTTTTATCCTGTTGTTTATAACCAGATAGCTTTTTTTATTATATCGCTACTGCTGTATTCGCTAGCAATAACCACACGAGAAATTTTTGTAAAACATCTAACGACACTGTGCATATTTCATCCCAAATAAAGACTTCAGGAATAAATTTCTCACCCATTCGATCAGGAGTCCATTTGTCATCTTTCTACCGAAAGAAACTGTGATAAGTGCTTGTGTTAACTCCTCGCTCTTTCATCTCTCTTGAAAATCTGTGTGTTGGTGTTAGCACAATCATGTTTAATCTACGAAATAATTCAATTGCACGATTTGTCTTTCCTGATTCACCACATCCGTTTAAATAAACTGTTTTATGTCTGCATATTGAATCAGAGCACGGTGGTGCATTAGATAGTTCTGATATCTGATCGTTTTTTAAGTAATTATTTTCAATGGTAACATCTGCTGATTTGGAATAATCATGCAGCCTTTCCAGCTTGATTCTCCATGATCCCCAACTCTCGTCAGAATTTATAAATTCAGCCACTGCACTGCTGTGTTTCATGTCTGTGTAAAATGAATCAGTGGCGACTCTAACTGTGGTGTCAGGAAATCTATTTATCATCAAAAATAGATTAATGGAAGCATAAGCCAGCATAGATGCCCTCAAATGTGTATACTGAAGAGTGTGTCCGTCGTTGTAAGCAACAATTGTTCCCAATTTAGTTCCACCAGACAAGAAAACGTCCTTGCGATTGACGTATGTGCCTTTACTCGTTATATCCACGATTATAAAATCATATTCGACGTTGTCCATGATGAACCGTGAAAAACATCTTACACTGTCGTATTTACCACTCTGTGTGAAGTTTCCAATAATTCTTCTACCGAGGTCCTTTGCTTGTCTGTTTTCACTTTCAAATAACTGTTTCGACCAATTCATGATATCTTCTTCGTCGAGTTTTTGCTTTTTATTTTCCTTGATTATACTATCTAAATCCGGTTGTGGTAACCAGACTTTAGTCTGCGCGTGATATAATATAATTGCTTCACCGACAATCAGCGATGTTAACATACCACAATCGATCATATACCGTAACAGCGTTATTGGCATCCAATGTTTTTCAGACATATTTCTACCAATCCAAATATAACTACACGGATGAAGTCCCGTAGCCAATTCAAACGATACCACACGAGCGAATCCACTTAAATCAAAATCAGCAGTGGCTCATTAATCACAACACGAGTTTTTTCATGCGTGGGGTGTCCAAATCGCTTGAAATATTTCTCACATTCTCCATACCCGAGAAAACTCCCCGGGTAACACGCAAACATATCAACAGAAATAACATTCCCGGGATCATACTTTGTATTCCATAGTCCACCGTGGTCATACTCGAGACAACTTGATCTGATATCTGATAGAAACTCACTTCGCGTTGGCTTCCCCGCGTTTTTCTTTCTAGCAAAATGAGCTGCAACCGACGGAATTGTAAAACAGTTTGTTAGTAATTATTCGTTGTCTTCCGTTGAAAATTCGCTAGCTAGATTTTTCATCCTGTTATGTTGCTCTTCGGTACGGTATAATTCTCCGTTTGGTTTTACATATTGATCGAATCTACCCTCGTTGTCTTCAAAACTGTCAAGTAGCCACACTGATAATGGATCGTTTTTACTCAGCTGGTGAATGGCATCAAATAATTTCTTCTCAGAGAAGTCTACTTCGTCAGGTAAATATTTTTTTTGTTCGTTCCCATGGAAATATTGTTACCTCAGTTGTCCACGCGTGTTCGTTAAGGTCAATAATTTTGATTGGAGCTCCTTGTGATTTATATTTCGGTTCGTGCAATACTTCTTCTGTTATTGTCGTTACTGATATTGGAAATCTTAGCGATTTTTCTAATTTAGCTATATCCTGAATTGTTGCCCCACGCTGTTTCACTGTTAACAACCATTCATTTATTTTTTTGCGTCTTAGATCAGTCAATTTGTTTCCCCGGGATGCATTTGTGAAGTGTTCTGTTATTCGTTCTGCTACACCATTTATCTGATAGATTCCGTAAACAACTGATGTTACAGGATAAGATCTCTCATAGTATGGCTTATCAATTCCAGTCAGAATTCCTGGTTGGAATCTTGCCTCACAACGACGGTTCTTTTATCCTTCAAGATTGGGTCAAATTTATCCCTGATAATCCAATCTCCCGTATCTGAACGGATAATGAATTCTACTCTAAAAAAAATACCTTTTTCACCTGAGATGTGAAATTATCACTGCAGCGCTTTCATCATTCATATTAGCATCAACACGACCAAAATTCGAAATGTTGACAAGCAGTGAGATGCCTCATCATGCTTGAATTCATTAAATCAGTCTCTGATTTTACCCAACATGGTTCGGTCGCTTATTAGACGTTTTGGTGTATCAGAGACTATATCGAGATTAAATTTAGCATTTTTCCAAGGCTCGATTTTAGATAATCTCTCGAACTCCTTCATGCTATAATTAAAACAAGTATTTAAATAAGAAATATATTATATAATGAATCATTGCAAATGGCTTATGATTGGATCAGTGACCCCGGGTAACAAATCATGCAGAAATGAATTATGTGGGTATCATATGGAGTTATGGGTCTTTACCCTGCATACAATGTGGAGTAGGGGTGAAAGGAAAATCGCAGTTGTGTCTGGGTTGTGGTGGTAAGCGATATAGAGAGTTGAAGCGTTATTATGACAAACTAATTAAAAACTCCATTAAGAACTCCATCAATGACTCTACCTCTGACTGTCAACGACAGTCATTAGAACGCCCCAAGACTATATTGGAAGATTCTCAAGCAATGTAATAATTCAACCAACTATTAATTAGACAAACAATAGTATTGTATATAAATGATCAAAGAATTCTGACCACACCCTGTGATTGGAAACTATGAGGCGTCTTGTGATGGTATTGTCAGAAACTGCAGACTGAAGAAGCCAGTTGGGTGGGATAATGGTATGGAGTATTTGGCGTTTAGAGTTGGAAAGAAGAAATATTATAATCATCGTTTCGTCTACGAAATGTATAACGAATTGATCAAGGATGGTCTTGTTATTGATCATATTGATTCCAATCCTCAAAATAACAAATTTGATAATTTGCAAGCTATTTCACAGAGTGAGAATTCCTAACGAGGAGGAACCGGTACTTGTAAATCAATTGGGAAGAGACCCTTAAAATCATTTAATACTGAAAATAACGAGGAAATAGTATTTCCATCTATGACTGCAGCCGGTAGGTATCTTGATATTTGTATACCCTCAGTACGATTTGTTGCAGAAGGAATTTCTCGATCTGCTTTTTCAAATCGTTTTAAAAACAGGATTCGATTTTCATATGTCCTACTATTCTATATAACACCAGCGGGAGATAACTCATATGGGAATATTTCAACCTATCAAAAACAGTTGCAGATCTCAATGGGTCATGTCATCTGATTGGTCGATTTTTACTATTATGAATCTCAAACAGGATAGTTAAGGAAACTAAATGCGTTGTAAGAAAACGAATCAAATACGCAATGTTTACAAATTATATTCTATTTTTTAGTGTTTTTTTCAAGTATTCAGTCTTGCTTCAATGTTGTCAACGATGCAGTATTAGTACATGAAAGAATAAAATCGCGCACCGCCGTGTTTGACTTCCGTGTATTAAACAGCTTATATACCATATCGTCTGTTATATAAATTGGGCTTTTAAGCGAAGCTCAAGTTATCAAACCAACCCACACAGCCACGTGGTGTGAATTTTTTTTCATTGAAACCAGGTGATTTTGTAGGTTGGTTTGTAATTTGAGCATAGGGTAGCCCGTCATCCATTGTCATTTAGCATCCATTCATTCTTGTGTCGTCCATTCATTCTATAATCTATTTTTGTGCCGTCTGTTCATTCTATAATCTATTGTTGTGCCGTCCATTCATTCTATAATCTATTGTTTTGCCATCCTATCATTCTATAATTTATTTTTCTGCCGTCCTATCATTCATTGTGTATATATCCATTCATTGTACAACCACCATATAAACTCGATTTTGGGGTTGTTTTGTACATATGTATATATGTGTATATAATTGTCCTGTACTGTCCATTCGCCAAACATATCCTCTTGTAGGTCTAACCCGTTATTTGACGAATTAGACCTACTTGCTGGGAATATGCTTCGTGATAACTCTGGGCCTGGTTAGATGTGAAGACACCTGACTTGACCCTATGAGATGTATTGTCGTAGCCTCTGGGCACATTCGATGAACATAACACCTGAGGTGTTTCCAAATGGGTTTATCAGATATAATCGCATAATATCTCTGGATGTGCTAAGATGACCAACACTTTATAACGGACAGGGTCCACATATCATCATATATAATCGCATATCTCTGAACGTGCTAAGATGACCAACACCTTATCACGTCCAGAGTTCATTTTTGAAAATTATATTAGAAATTTATTATATAATATGAATCCTGAAGATATTAATTGTATTGTATCTGAAATATCAAATCTAAACAATCAACAAATACAATTGCCAGATGGTTTAAACTGAGATCATATTGTGTCCGACTTTCAAGATATCGAATTCGCTGCTATCAACACTAAGTATGTCCTTTCAAAAAAGTAGGCATTCATAAAGTGAATTCAAAATGCCATTCGCAATTCCCTTGTATTTGGAAAAAAAGCAGAAAGATCTAAACAAACAAAAAAATCTTTAAAAACAATTCCTGGTGATATAATAACTACTGCTAGACAGCAAGGAAAAAAAAGAACGAGAACAACAAGAAGAAATTGAACGATTAGGTGATATTGATATTTCCTCACCACCACCTGAACCAGAAGAACTTGCTAGTAGACCACCACTTATCGCACCACCTAAGCCAGAAGAACAACTTGATGGTACTGCAAGAGAAGAATATCCACCTGAAAAGATATTTACGGCTGATGCAATAAGGAAAATTAGATGAATCACAACATAATCTTAAATAGTTCAGTTTACTAAAGACAGTTTTAAAAACAATAAGAAATAAGTATTTAAAAGACGAGTCTAAAGATTTTGTAAAAAGTCTAGAGAAATGGGCGAATAAAGTATTTTTAGCAAACCGCAGTAAAACTAAAAATGAGAAAAGAAATATGTGATGATTATAATAAATTTCTAGCTACGGTAAGGGGTGTCTCACAACCACCACCAGTTTATACAGCAGACCCAATTCCAGGTGGAATACAAATGATGGCAGAAGCTGATTCTGAAAAATGTGTAACTGGTACAATTGCAAAATTCGCAGGTGGATATTCAAGCGGCCCAAGTGGGGTATCAGGTAGTGGTCTTATTCAGTGTCCTGGTAATGTTCTTGGTGATATAGCACGATTAGAAGTACTTGTAGGAGGATCGCAAGCTGGAAATAACTCACCAGAAATAATTAATGAAGCAGTTGATATATGTACGCGGTTACTTCAAGGGGGAATCATGGATATCAAAACATATCGAGATTTCATTGACGAGTTAGTTGAGCACCATGGTGGATACCACAGTCACTAATGTCAGCGCCACTGAATCGTCACCACATTAGATAAATAGCAATTAAATAAGAATGATCATACACTTCAACCATGATAAACCAACCAACGTCTATGTAGTAAACTCACGATTTCCTGTTTGGCGTGCGTATTATGGTGATGGTCTCAGTGATACCATTGTAGGGTTATTTACAAAAATGGTTCCAAAAGTAGCACTGCTAGCATAACAATTATCGATGAAAACCATTTATGTTATTCGTGATAATGGTATTAGCAAAATCTGAGATTTCGCTGGTGATGTTGCTGGGAGAGCGTTTTCAGCCGCTCGGGATAAAATAACGGTGCTAGCTCGATGAGGACGTGAACGTCTAAAGAAACCATAAAATCACTGGCGACGCCACTACCGTCTACAGCAGAGATGTCTACGAGTGTCAGTAAAATAATCAGTAATGCAGTAGATCAGAAACTAGCGTCATTGGCGAATTCGTTGACAGAGTCATCGGCGACTAGTGACCAGGATAATATCGCAAATATGATAGCGGGGAGTGGTTTAAAAAGACCACGACGTCGACGAAGATAATTTAGAGCAACAAGTATATAATAAAATGTTCAAACTGTCACCTGATACAGCATTTGATATGGATGCCCCAGTGCTCAAGGATGATTCTGTACGCGATTATCAATACTATTAATATCAGGCAGTACAACCTGATCTTCGATCAAGAATTGAACTTCAAGTTCATGATACCAGTAAATACTTTCTACCGTGTGAAGCATTCATTGAAGTAGAAGGTGAACTTGTTGCAGCTGCTGATACTCCTGCTGTGCCAGCACCATATCCAGATGATACTCAAGTCGGGTTTGTCAATAATGGGATCATGACGCTATTTGAGAGTGCAAGATATCTAATTGATTGAAGAGAAATTGAGTCGATAGAATACGATATTGATGTTGCCACGACAATAATAGGGCTAGCAAGATATTCCGATGATTATACAAGATCGGCAGGGCCTTCTATGATGTTTGCAAAGGATGGTAAAAACAATGCTGGAAAAAATCCATTTATGATAGGATGACCAAGAAATAACGCTCGTAATGCTAATGCTGAGGATATGATTATAAACCAGAATAACAATTTCAATCTAGGAGCTGCAACACGCATATCAATGTTGGAAGGAGCACGTAGATCATTTTCATGTGCGATTCCACTGCATCATATATTTGGATTTTGCAGAAATGTCCGAAAAGTTATCTATGGAGCAAAGCGTACAGTAGTTCTCGTGCGAAAGGGTACTGACAATGACGCAATTTGGAGGATTCCAGCGAATCCAGCTGCAGCTCACGTAGATGATGATGCCGGTAAAGTCATTTTAACAAAACTATCACTGTGGATGCCAGTGTTGACTCCATCAATCGCAACAGAACAACGACTACTATCATTTATGGACCAAGGAGGAAAATCATTGCTAAGCTGGCTAGCAAAAAAAGCAGATATTTAGCAATCAACTGTTAACGGCGTATTTATGTGGAACCTGGCATCAACACAAGGTGTTTGAGCTCCAAATCACATATTTGTTGCGTTGTAGGATACGACGAGAGTTGGTAATCAACCTTTCAGCCATATGATATTTGATCGATTAGGTGTTACTGACGTCTCACTAAGAATAAACGGACAACAGGAACCATTCGAGGATATACAAGTTAATTTCGGTCAAAACCATGTTGCACGCGTGTATCATTGTCTTTTGTCATACATGAGACACGATCAAAATGTTGATACAGGCCTACAAATATCACAATTGGATTTTAAGAATTTATATTCGATTTATTACTTTTCACTAGAACATCTTTATTTAACGAGACAATCCGTAGTTGATATACACTTTAGAGCTCATGTAACCCGTAGTGTTTTCGCTGTCATTCTTAGTGATAAATCAATGCCACTCGAAGGTGTTGGTGGTCAAATGAGAGTGATTGATTCACCAGTAGAAAATCTATGATCGTTGACTCGTCAAGGAATATGTAACAATTAGATCAATTTGTTATTGTATAATGTCATATAGTCATATTAGTGTTACATTAACTCCTGGTCAGATTAAAAAATTGCAATCGGAATCGACTAAACGATGTGGAACCACAATAACATTGAAGCCCAATCAGATGACTGGCGGAGCAAAATAAATTGTCATTGACACTTCGTCAGATAAAACATTTCAATGACGCGCTCAAAGTACAGAAAGGCGTTCATATTACACTCTCTGCAGCGGCGATCAAAACCATGATAAAATCAGGTGGTATATTCCCGTTGTTAGCTGCGATTCCAGCGTTGATTGTGGCAGCGGCCCCAGTGGTGGCTAAAGCGGTGGCATTAGGAGCCGTTGGTATCGTGGCAGGGATGGCGAATGAGAATTGGTGGACGAATGAGAATCGTCGATGCACCAGTGGAAAATATGTAACAATTAGATCAATCTGTTATTGTATAATGTCGTATAGTGTTGTTAGTGTTACGTTAACTCCTGGTCAAATTAAAAAATTGCAATCAGAATCAGCTAAACAATGTGGAACTAAAATAACGTTGAAGACCAATCAGATGACTGGCGGAGTAAATAAATCGTCGTTGACAACCCGTCAGATAAAAAACATTTAAATGATGCTTTAAAAGATAAAAAAGGCGTTCAGATCACACTATCTGCAGCTGCGATTAAAAACACGATACAATCAGGTGGTATATTTCCGTTATTGGCCGCGATTCTAGCATTACTTGCCGCTGCAGCCCAGTGATAGGAAAAGCGGCGCTGCTAGGTGGTGTAGGAGCACTTGGTGCAAAAGCGGTTCAATCTATTACTGAATCAAAACGGGTGCGTGGATATAATAAAAAAAGGGAAAGGGTCTAAGACTACCAGGAACCGCGTATTCATGGTACAGTGGAAAGAGCCTGAGACTAAGACCGGTTTATTAACAACAATAGTTCCAATGTCACATTTTGATTTACTCGATGCTGCTAAAGCGCTATTGATAAAAAACTTCAGAGGTGTCTTTATGAGAGATCAGTTGCCGACACAACCAAACAGCGTTGAAACAGGTATTATTAATGTCGATAACAGCACCGGACCTGGTACTCGCTGGATTGCTTACGCGATTGATCCGCGTGAGATTGTCTATTTTGATTCATTTGGGCTAGCACCACCGAGGGAATTTAACAAATATATACAACGATTAAACACTCCTCACTTTGTGAGGCACTGGTATTCTACGCTACCAACACAAGAACTAAATGATCCACCAATATGCGGCAATGATTTATTGAATGTCCTTGACACTATTTCATTATCGAAGAAAACACCTCACCGGGTCATGAATGAATATACTAGTAGTCTCTTTTTAGAGAGAGAAAGATCTATACAATAAAATGATTGATATTTGGGGACGACCTCTATTGCTGTCGAAGAAACCCTCCGCCGATGGCCTTGATGTAATCAAGGATGTAAAAAAAACTCATCGAAGATGAAATAGCTGAGTTGTTAAACTTAGCAAGTGTTGATCCCAATGAAATAGTTGTATTTCGCGATCGCCAGGGCAAATTGAAAACTAGTAATGTTTCCCTTGATGATATTTTAGTTAAACGACGAGACGCAGCAGAAAATGTTATCGTGGTATTTTCCGATCAGGGTAAACTCAAACCAGGTGTACATGTTTCAACTATTGTGGATGCCCAACAAAAACTACAATCAGACTACAATGATCATATAATTAATTTTGGTCGATTACAAAAATCCATCGTAGACAACATTGATAAGCCCGTGTTAGAATTTTTTGGAAACCCACTAGTGACCACACCGGCGCTCACGGAAATAAAAACAACTATGCTAGAATTTGCAACACTTCAATCCAATTACGAAGAACATGTAAAACAGTTTTCAACTTTTCGTGAAAACATCGTAGATAAATTTCTTGGAAGCACATTCGATAAACTTGACATAAAACTCCCTGACATTAAGAAATCTATCGATGAGATGAAAAACTTCATCGGGGCAATTAAATATGATGCAGCAAGGATGATAACAGCTATTGAAGAAACAAAAATTCCTCATGAGAGAACCAACAACGTGGTATACACGATTCAACACGGATCATTTGCATGGACACCAAGAAACAACATTTTACATATCACTGCGGCTGTTAAAGGTATTTATCGATTAACACTAGTGGCACCGACTCAATTTAATATATCATCATTGAGTTAAGCTGGGGTCAACAATACGATATCAACAATCATCGACAACTGAACAGTTCACAATACCATCCACTGATAAGAATTTAGCTAGGGTTTCAGTAACATGGTATGTGGAATTCGTAGTGGATTTGAGTAAACAAATTAATTTAAATCATAAACGATTTGAAAATAACATGGCAACATCATCAATGACAACATCACAACAGTATCGCTATGACCAGGTCAGAGAATTTTAAACTATACTCAAAACCCTCACCGAGGAGTATCAGATGAAAATAAAGAAAAATCGAAGAAGAATCAACGTAGTTGATGTTAAAGTGTACAATGTGAGTGGTGTAATTACCAGCGCTGGAATAATACTCGCATCGGTCACAGCGATTGCTCAGGTTGTTGTTCCAATTTGCATTTCTGCGGTGGTTAGAATTGCAGGTGTATTAACTGGGATAACAAAAAAATTATCATCGTGCAGCCAGAGTAAACTGCATGACTATGTTGTTAAATTTCATGCTGTATCAACAGCACACTCGCAATTATTCTCGATGATTTCTTCATCGCTCGATTATACGTTAATATCCGATAGCGAATTTTTATCCATGGTAAGTATTTATGATTCCGCGATATCGAAATTAGAGCGCGATAATAATAATAATGACATCGCCGCAAGAACTACTTAAACGGATAGCGGAGAACACAACCCCGGTGAAAACAAGCATGATATCAATAACTTCAACCAATGCTGAATTCAGTGTGAATTTCCCTATATATCACAGTTGGCCTAATATTAGGTCGGTAGCATTTGGTGGTCAAGAACCAAATAACATTTTAGTATTCGTGTATGAAAATAAAGAAGACGGATCTCCAGACTGGAACGTTGTTTCGATTCCTACAGCAGCAGAGGGTGCATACCCTACAACTTTTTCCGACAAAATTGATTGAAGCCTCAAAAAGGAAAATAGAGCCTTCCTGCGAATCTCATATGTTAACCAAAAAATAATAAGTCTCCGTTTAGCAAACGGAGACTTAGCGATTTTTCAATCATCGGGGTCGCAACGATGTTGTCATCGCCCCCTCTGCTGCTACAGGTTAACAAAAATCATAAATGTTTTTTCACGAGGGGTTTTTACGATTTCAACCAAATATTTGATCACGTCCGATACGATATCGTGTCTGAGGACGAAAATCATTTATGATGAAGGTCCTTAGGACGGAAATCCTTTCAGGATCTCACAAACAGACTAATCGCTAACACCTCGTCTTGTAGATCAATCAAATTATTTGATTGGTCAGTGAGTCGGAAATTAATTCTCGTTAGCGAATTATTATGGCATCGCATATAGACGGGATTAATTTGGTTTTCAATAATTAGAAATCCTAGAGGAGCTGTTGGTGCAAACGAATAAAGAATATATCCTTGCTGAGCTTGATTTGATTGCTCTAGATTAATTTGATAGCTTCCTTCAATTGCATCACATACTAAATTGAGCGCAATCACCGCTAAAATATTTACATTGTGCAGGGCAATATGCCTACCGCCGCCATCTGGGTCATTATTATATTTGAGGATAATTGAATCTTGTACTGGTAATACCTTGATAACATTTCTAACAGATTCTTTCAGTTCCTCAGCGTTATATCCGGGGAACTTGAAATTACGCAGATCGGCTTCTGTGATATTGTAAACAGTTAGGAATCGTTGTTTACTGTCGCTGTTGTCATTAATTATTGTTTGAATAATTCGTCGTTGATATATTCCATATCAGATACAAGCTGATTTAATATTTCAACGTGTTTTCGCGATTTTGTTTGCCGTAGTTGTTCTAGTTGTGTTTCATGTAATTGATTAATTTCATTAAAATAACCAGTGATGTCAGTTAGCGTAAATGAAATAGTAATAGTTGACTCATATGTTCTTTTAATGATAAAATCCCATTGCAACGTGTTTTTGTTGGTAAATATGAATCTATCGGCGATTTTTACTTTTCTTATATCAGATAAATCATCTCGATATACGAGATTGATTTCATGATATGATTGTACGTCCGTGGTAAAGTCGGCGGTTCCGGGTGGTTTTTCAGACCATCCTAACACTGTTCTTAACGAGCGGTTATAGATATCCACGGCATACTGAGGGGAGTTTATTTCGATCGACGACGAGAGCGTCGGTTCATGAACTTTAATAGCTATGCTTGATTCTTTTCCAGTGCTTGATTCTTTTCCGGTGATTTATTTTATTCTACGCTGAATTTCAGCATCGATTTGCTCAATTTGGTACGATCCAGTTGGTAACGAAATAACGTTCCAGTCTGGAGTAGCATCGGGTTTATTCTTATACGAGAACACCAGTGCGTTATTCGGTTGCTGACAGCCAAATGCAACAGATCTGATATTTTGCCAGCTATGATATACTTGTAATTTTGCCAGCGCGATCTCGCGCACTGGAATCGGAGCGGGAAAGTTCACACTAAATTGTGGGTTTGTTGATGTTATTAATATCATGCTTGTTCGTATCGGAGTGGTATTCTCCGCGATTCGTTGAAGCAGTTCGAGTGACATTATTGTTAACGCTGTCTTCAATTTCAAATTTCAACATCGCGTAGTTATACATCTGGGTCATCGCGGAAAATTCAACATCGGATATGAACGAATTATCTATTGACAGCGAGATCAACTCGGATAATTTCGAGTATGCGTCAAATACCACCCTGTACCGAGCTGTATAATCGCTGAGTTTTTTCTGAGAACACGATGAGAACTTTTTAGTTATCGCGGTGGCGACTGCCGCAATTGTTGTTGCCGCGGAGATAGCGATTGGAACTGCAATCGGAGCCATCATGGTCACCGTCGACAAAATAACCCCGGCGCTGGCCATCACACCGGACACCGAGTACACGGTGATGTCGATGATTGTTACGCTGCGTCGATATTTTTTTTATTTTTTCACGATAGCGCTCAGAAAGTTATTTCAAGTTTTCGGAAAACTCTTTCACGGTATCATATCGATATCGATGAGATTGTGATACCTCTGGGACTATTAGCGTCTAGCGTCCAGGGTAGCGACTCCCTAACCACTAACTCGTCGGATGTAGTTATATCAATCCTAATAAGGTATTTTATTTGGTTGTGTTCTGATGGTATCATATCGTTGATATACGTCACTGTGTTAACACCTGTTATATAATTTGCCGGGCCGACTTCCAAACCGAATTTATGGCGATGTATTATTGTAAATCGATATCAACCTGGTATACTACCATATTTGCTCTGAAAATGTAAACTATTTTTATTTCCTTGGATCCAATCAAAGGTCCCACTGGCAACTGTGTATACGATGTTATCAACGGTTTTTACGTGGTGTGGAATTTTTACCTTATCGACGACGTCGCTGGTGGGCTTTTGTTCGTCAATAGCTTTTTTAATTTCAGCGAGGGTCAGGCCTGTCAGAGATTTTGTTCCAGACACTGGTGTTCTCCCCAAGAAACTATCCACGATGGTATTAAGTGTTGTTTGTCTCACCATAAACATATTAATATCTTTGAGAGTTATTGTAGATTTAGCCGAGATACCAAAGAAATTATTAGCGATGTAGGCATTGTGAGTATGCTTGCCAATAAACTCGCTAATTTCAGCGAGAGTCGTGCCTGCCACAAGTTGGGTTCCAATAAACTTATCAATGACGTCGTTAGTGGGTTTTTACCCACTAATTTTTCAAAATTTACTATTAGTTTAGAAATATTCGTGTAAATATCTAGATAATTTGCCTTGATTTCGGCAGCCGTCATTATCCTCCCCCTCTCCGTGTTAAAAAAGAATAAATTCAGAAGGTCTTTGATTTCAGCGAGAGTCATGTCAACCACAGGCGGGATTCCAAAGAATTTATGTACGGCATTTTTGCGAAAAGTATTATAACATCGTATACAATCATCCAGATCACGGCCATGGGCGGCAATCGCGTCGGTGATCGTAGACACAAGTGTGCCTGGTTTAAGTTGTCCGTCGCTGGAATGCAGCGCAATAGAGTTTTCAGCGGCATCGCTCTGCCGTATCAAAATGTCATCCGCGGATATATTACTGGTTTTAAGTCGTCCGCCGCTGGAATTCAGCGCAATAGAGTTTTCAGCGGCATCGCTCTGCTGTATCAAAATGTCATCCGCGGATATATTACTGGTTTTAAGTCGTCCGCCGCTGGAATACAGCGCAATAGAGTTTTTAGCGGCATCGCTCTGTCGTATCAAAATAACATCCGCGGATATATTACTGGTTTTAAGTTGTCCGCCGCTGGAATACAGCGCAATAGAGTTTTCAGCGGCATCGCTCTGCCGTATAAAAATGGCATCCGCGGATATATTACTGGTTTTAAGTTGTCCGTCGCTGGAATACAGCGCAATAGAGTTTTCAGCGGCGTCGCGCTGCCGTATCAAAATGTCATCAACGGATATATTACTGGATTTCAATTTACCCTAGCGATCTTGAAATACAACTTTTTCGTTCGGGTCAACACTTGCTAAATTCAACGTCTCAGCTATTTCATCTTCAATTATTTTTTTTTACATCCTCGATAGAACCCGCAGATGTTCTCACGGTGTGTTTCGACATTGACAGAGATCGTCCCCAAATATTAATTATTATTGTTAGCGCAACTTGTAATTTCAATTTATTGATTCTCTTAAATCACCATGTAATTTCCCACTCGTGTATTCATTTACAACCAGATGAGGTGGTTTCCTCGGAAATCTAGATATCTCCGAGAGAACATTTAATACTTCACGACCGCATATCGGTGGATCATTTAATTGTTGTGTTGGCAGCGTGGAATAAAAAATCGGAATTGATTGATTCTTTGGATTTATATACCTCATAAACTCGCTCGGTGGGGCTAACCCATATGAATCAAAATAGACAATCCCACGTGGATCAATCGCGTATGCAACCCAGTGAGTTCCCGATCCGTTACTGTTATCAAGATTGATGATACCGGTTTCAACGCGTTTAGGTTTTCTCGGTAATTGATCTCTCATAAAAACCCCTCTGAAGTTTTATATCGCTAGTTTTTTAGCAGCATCAATTAAATCAAAATTGGACATTGAAAGAATTGGGCTTTCAACTAATAAACCGTTTCTGGTATTTTCAGACCTGATCCGTGAACGGATCTCCCGCTGGACCATAAATATGGAGTCCCTGGTAGTCTTAGACCCTTTCCCTTTTTTTCATATCCTTTCCCAGTTGCCTTTTTCAACGCCATCCCTGCCGCGGTACCAACGGCTCCCAACGCCGCAGCCTTCGCCACCGCTGGGGCAGCCGCTGCAATCAATGCTGGTATTGCGGCTAACAATGGAAATATACCACCCGATTTTATCATGTTGGCAATTGCAGCCTTCGAAAAAACAATTTGAACCCCTCGCTATTTCTTTAGCGAATCATTGAAATGTTTTATTTGACGATCCGTCAATGATATTTTATGTGTAGCGCCGGACATCTGCGCTGGTTTTAACGTTATTGTGGTTCCACATTCTTTAGCGGAATTTGATCGCAATTTCTTGACCTGAACATCAGTCAGCTTGACACTAACAACACTATATGGCATTTTATTGTAAAACACATTTATGCTTTCAATTGATCTAATTGTGAATCGTTTACATATTTTCCACTGGTGCATCAACAATTCTCATTCGTCCACCAGCCCCTTCATGTAGCATTGATTTGTCGCTGAGAATGAAAGCAACCGCTCTATAATTAACACCACCAGGGGTTATACGAGCCCTAAAAGGTATGTCAACGACGGATCGCCTTGTTAAATCAAGATGTTCCAGCGAAAAGTAATAAATCGGATATAGGTTTTTAAAATCAAGTTGCGATATTTGTTAACCAGTATCAACGTTTTGATCACGACCCATATATGACAGCATCCGATGATACACACGTGCTATGTGGTTAGTGTCGTAATTGAGCTGTATATCCTCGGTTGGTTCCTGTTGTCCGTTTATTCTCAGCAAAACCTCCTTGACTCCTAATTTATCAAATATCATATGACTATGTTCTTGGGAGCCTAATCGATTCCGATTCTGCAGCGCTATAAATATATGACGTGGAGCTGAAACGCCTTGTTTTGATGCCAAGTGCCATGTAAATGTATCAGCAACATTATCCTCTTTGGCATCAGTTGTTTTTTTTAAGACAACTTATCAATGATTTGCCACCTGTTTCCATAAATGAAAGTAGCCGCTCTTCCGTGGTAATTGATGGGGTCAGTACTGGCATCCACAATAATATTTTACTCAAAACAACTTTACCATCATCAACATCATTAGCATGCCATATTGCGTCATTGTCATTACCCTTTCGCACTAGCGCGATTATGTGTTTGGCTCCATAGATGACTTTTCTGACATTTCTGCAGAATCCAAATATGTGATGGAGTGGAATTGCATATGAAAAATATCGTTGCTGTCCTTGTAACATCGCTACTCGTGTTGCAAACCCTAGATTGAAATTGCGATTAATATCTACAACATCAAAGGTACCAGCCGGTCTAGTATATCCGGCTGGTGCTGGATCAACTGCGGTATCTCGTGTTGCTTTTACCCTAGTATGATTAACGTGATCAGCGTGATTATTAATATCCTTTGCAAACATCATAGATGGACCAACCGATCCTGTATAATCATCAGAATATCTTGCTGGTCCGATTACTGTTGTTGCAACATCAACTTCACGGTCTATTGATTCAATTTCTTTTCCATCAATGAGATATCTTGCACTTTCAAATAACGTCATTATGCCATTATTAATAAAACCAACTCGGACATTTTGGTTATCTGGATATAGGGTCTCAACTGCAACATTTGTTACGAGTTTTCCCTCGATTTCAATAAATGCTTCACACGGCAAAAAGTATTTACTGGTATCTTGAACTTGAAGTTCAATTCGCGATCGTAGGTCGTGTTGTATTGCATGATAAGAACAATATTGATAATCCCGAACTGAATCGTCTTTGCGCGTTGGGGCTTCCATATCAAATGCGGATCAGCTGTTCGTTTAAACATTATATTATTCACACTAGTGTTTTCAATTGTGAAACTCTTTGTAATCATCGTCGTTTTCGTTTTCGTTTCAAACAACTTCCTGCTATCGCGTTAATGATAGCGCTATCTGTTACCGGCGAGGCCGTCAATGGCGACGGAGTCACCGAAGCAGCCAACGACGATAGTTTTTCTTCCACTGCGCTATTTATTGCTTTGCTGATGTTTGCAGGCATCACTGTAGCTGTTGGTTTCTTTCGCACCAATGATAATATTTTATCTTTCGCGGCAGAAAATGCCCTTCCGGCAAGATTTCCAACAGCGCTGATTCCCTTATCACGAATAACATCAATGGCTTTCATTGATAATTGTTTAGCTAACGGCGCCACTTTTGGGGCTATTCTTGTAAAAAAAAAAACGCGATGGTACTGCCGAGACCATCTCCGTAATATGCTATATAAACAGGCAATCGTGTGTTCACCACGTAGACTCTTACGGGTTTATCATGGTTGTAGTATATGATCATCTTGTTATAAAACTATTAGTTTTTTAATTAGTGAATTGCGTAGCCGCCATTGAAAACTCTTTGAGTAATCGCTTGCGATCAAAAGCTAAAATCCATAGGATTTTCATCATAACCACGAGCGTCTCTGTGATTTTCAACTAATTCAGCAATGAGTTCTCGATATACATCAATGTCCATGATACCACCGGCAAATAATCGTCTACAGATATCAGCTGCTTCATTAATTATCTCGACGAAGTTGTTTCCGGCTCGTTTTCCACCCATAAGTACTTCCAACCGTGATATATCACTGAGGATGTTACCAGGACATGTCACGGTTGCGTTGAAATCCAAAGGAGTTTTAATTGAATATCCTTTTAAGCTTGTTTTCTTAGAACCGGCTTCTGCTCTTATGTCTGTTTGTTCCGGGATTGGATCCTCCGTATGACGTGGTGGTTGTGGACCGCCTTTAACCGCAGCTAGAAAGTCATCATAACCAGGGTCCTGCAATGCTCTGATTTATCCCCGCCGCGTTTCGCTAAATATATTTTTGATGCCCAAGTGTCTGCTTTTTATAAAACTTTTAAACTCGTCTTTTAATAAATTCTCTCTTTTACCCTTTGGAAAATTTTCTCTAGCAAAATCAGCTAATTCGGAATCCGTATGGTTTCCTCTAATTTCATTTAATGCTGCGACTGTAAATATATTCTCAGGTGAATAGTCTTTTCCTCCAGCTTCACCTATTTGTTCTTCAATATCAGCTAATCGTTCATATGCGCGCTGAGTTTTTTATCACTGGATAGCTGTTGTATCCCTGCGCATGTTTGGCCGGTCTCTGCTGCTATCTTTTCAAACGTATCAAGCAGCGGCGCCTTCTTTGCTCGTTCTCGTTCAGGAATTTCTCCGTATATCGCTGATTCAGTTATCTTTTTCACATCTTTGGTCGCACTTGTTATCGGAGTAAACAGTTGTTCACTTGACACAGAAAAGTCAGTCTGCGCTTGTTGTCGTTGTTGAAGTTTCTCGCGAAGTCTGTCTCGTACCGGTATAAACTTTTTAATTGCTTCTAGCCGCTCTCGGGTTAATCTAGTTGTAAGCGATTAACCTACCATATATTGTTTGTGAACTGAGTTTTCAAATGTGAAACTATCACAATTAAAAGCTGAGTTATTAAATAATGTACTATCAAGCTAACATATCCATCTCCGACTAGGTTAAACTGTACGACGCTATCCGCGAGTGTTTCAGAACTAACATCGCTGGGGGTTTACAAATTGTAATATCTGAGAACGGCGATGAACGATTTTTGTTAACGACGCGGCAACAACAACAACTACGTAAAAATGGAGGCGTCGCGGTGATTACTTGCTACTACAACCAGATCATCCAGCACGCACATAACTGCATGAGCAAGCCCAAACTGCTGAGTATTCTTTCAGGAGAAAATCCTATGTAACAAGTGTAACAAGTGTTACAAAAAACGCTAAAGAAAATAAATTTTCAGTAGAAAATTTACTGAAATCCTATTTTTTATAGTAACGCTCACGTGGTTAGGATACTGGTATTTCCTCGTTTAATATTTTTCTAAGATCACGAACCTTAGAACTAATTTCAGCTCGCGTTTGATACTCTTGGCCGAGCTTTTGACGTATTGCCTCAACGGTACTAAATAGCGTTATAAATGCATTAATGTCGTTACCGTACAAACAAGCATTGATGGACTTTTGAATTCCTTTCACGAGCCTATACATCTTAGGTAAAACATAACGACCTTTACTAGACTGATACTCAATGTCTTCATATTCCGAGGTAATCCTGTCGCAGTTGAGATCTTCAGATAATACTATTCCTTGATTTTTTAAATTTGAAATTTCAGCGAAGATAGCATTTACATCGGCGATATTCATTATTATAAAAATATAATATAATATATTTTACCTTTAATTATTAAAAAAAATTGCAAAATAAATGCCAGAATATTATGATCGGTTATTCATTCATGAGTCCCTTATTCAGTCCTTTGTGTCTTAGCAGCAGAGAGGGTGAACAGACCACGTTTTCAAGCAAAAATAATGCTTCCTACGAAACCTTATTTTAACCGAAAAAAAATAAGTCTCCATTTAGCAAATGGAGACTTTACGATTTTTTAATCAATTTTGGTCGCAACGATGTGGTCATCCACCCTCTCTGCTGCTGGAACTTTCAGTTCTGGTTAACAAAAATAATAAATGATTTCAACCAAATATTTGATCGAGTCCGATACGATATCGCTTCCGAGGATCATGTAAATTTATTGTTACAAATCCATGCGGGGTTGACTGAGCATGACTAAAGAAATTTTTAAATTGATTGAAGTCCATATCGGAACACCATGTCTGCCAAATATTTCGTAGCGTATGTGTATCAACGCCGTTAAACACAGCAAGAATATTACAGTTATCTCTGATCACTTTTGGAATCTGAGTGTAGCGTTGAGTGACATATATCACATCAGTGTTTTTGTGACGCCCCCGGGAAAATATTCTAGCTGGGTTTTTTTGATTGTCTAACATCACATCGTCGTATACGACTAAATTGTTAATACTCCCATCAAGGTCATCCACGGATGGCGCCTCGTCAATATCGGTTATAAAATCAATGGTATTCTCACCTTTAATTTCTGATGCATTCTCGTTAAAATCCTTTAACACTTCATAGCATCGTTGATCATCTACGCTAGGAGCAATTAAATACAACATATCCCACTTCATCCATCTCATTATTAAATTGAGCAACAATTGAGTCTTGCCGGATCCAGATGGCCCGATTATAATTGCACGGATAGAGTTTGGTAGCGCTGCATGATGCTTAACTGGTTCTCTTATTTTAGTCGCTGAAAAATCAATTATATTCATATCTCTATACATAAATTATGGATCTATATTGTGTGAAGTGTAAAACGCGTACTAGCACAAATGATGTGACGACGGTTACAACTAAAAATAACAGATCAGCACTAACTGGTAGATGTGCAACATGTGGTATAAAAAAGTTTAGATTTATTTCTACAAAATCAAAGATTTTACAATCCGGAGATGTTTTAAAAAAAAACGAGGAGGTGATATCGCAGCCAAATTGGCAAAGCTCACTGGATACCCATGGGCAAAGTACCCCGGAGAAAAGCACCTTCCAGGATATAGCTACTGTGGTCCCGGAACACGATTAGATATCAGACTTGATGATCAAAATCAACCCCGATCCGGCGAGTATCCGATAAACGCTATTGATAAGGCGTGTCATGCTCATGATGTTGCATATAAAAGCAGCAATCTGCAAAACAGGCATCTCGCGGATGTGAAATTAATTCATGCGTTAAATGCTATTCCTGATAAATCTTTTAAAGAAAAGTTGGCTTCGTGGCTGGTAAAATCAGCTATGAAAGGCAAATTGATGATGGGTGCTGGTAATTAATAATATGGAATCAATTTATTATTCCCCAAGAGGATACTGGAGGGGTAAATCAGCAGTCCATAAACTCGCTAGCGCTGCAAAAGTGAAAAAAACTACAGCGGCGGATTGGTTATCCAAACAGGCACTATGGCAAATTTATCTACCACCACCTAAACAAATTCAATTCTCGCATTTTGATGTGACTGCTCCTAATGAAGTTCATCAGGCTGATATATTATTTTTGCCACATGATCGTGGTTACAAATATGCGTTAACCGTAGTTGATATTGCAAGTCGATACAAAGAAGCAGAACCGTTAAAAACAAAATCAGCCACTGAAGTTGCTTCTGCATTTGAAAGGATTTATCGACGAGGTCCTCTGCACTGGCCAAATATATTGCAGGTTGATCCTGGCAAGGAATTTCAGGGTGCGGTTCTATCTACAATGAAAAATCATAATGTCACCATACGACGAGGGCATACTGCGCTACATCGCGATCAGGCCATTGTCGAAAGATTTAATCGGACGATTGCTGAGCGGTTATTTTGATATCAATGCGCAAAAGAATTCATTCAAGAAAAGCGATCCCGTGAATGGGTCAAAAGGTTACCAGCTGTGATTACCGCACTGAATAATGAGATCACTAGAACAATCAACATGAAACCTAGGAACGCTATTAAAAAGAAGTCTATACCCGTACAACCACAAAAAGATTTCCCTAGAAACGCTAGCGTTTCCCAGCCAATTCTTGGTAGTAATGTCACTGTTAGGTACTTATACGAACCAGGAGAGCTTAAGGGTGGTAAAAAAAGGGCTACTGATCCTATTTGGAGTGTTACTGCACACAAGATATCTAGTATAACAAGATCAACTGGTAGACCAGCAATCTATAAACTGGATTCAACTGCTCCTCAGCGAGGATTTACTCGACAACAACTACAGGTAATTCCCGAGGATACTCAATTACCACCGCGGGGTCTTAATTAGCACCCGATGCCAGAGGCATTGTGCTGGCACCCCGGCGTCTGTTGCACTCAAGACAAGTCAACATCACATTATTTCTGACATGACCGAGACTGTTATTTTTTCTGTCTACGGTAAATTGGCGAGGATCTTTATCCGAATACTGCCAAAGCATTATACAATTGCAACTCGCGCAGTGATTATTCTGTTGTTGTTTCAGCGTAATTATTAATTTAGCATCAATGTCAAATTCTCGTTGTTTTTTTTTTGTCTTGTTGTTTGTAACCGGAGAGTTTTTTATTAATGATGCTAACATCAACGATGCTTGCATCATCCATTGTGGTGTCATCATCGCCAAAAATGATTTCATCATCGCCACCTGACTCTGTCATGACGACAATTCTTCGAAGCTGATTTATTCTTCGTACTCTGGATACTGCGAGATAGACTAAATTCGACCATTCGATGCGATTATCTACCATCCAAACAATTGTATCCGATATAGTTAATCCCTGTGAAGAATGTATCGTCGCTGCGTATCCTAGCGTCCATGGGGATTTATTAGCATGCAATGCATTTTCGACGACGCTGATATCAACCAGCACAATATCATTTAACACGAGAATCTGCTTTTCACTCTTCCCTGGAATATCAACTTCAATATTCTGCTTTCGTGTATCCGAAGGCCTATAACACAACGGTACTGGAAGTGTTGCAAATTTTTCTTTATGCGTTTCAAATAACTTCATCTGAAGTGTGTCTCTGACTATTTTTCTGCTTGCTACTATCAAATCATTTGGTCTCCACTTTTCCCAGAAATCATTCATGGGAGTTTCTGAAATTATTTCACGCGCTATTTCGCATTGGATTTTATCCGGTTGTAATCTAATCAGTGCTTTGAACTCGCGTAATTGTTCATCAAGTGATCTATGGTCGGTATTAATTTCTTCATAATAGTCTACAGAACCCTTTAGCCATTCATGTGGAGATCCACCGACAAATGGTGGTGGTTGGCCGTGATCACCGCACATGACGACTTTTGTGTTTTTGTTTAACAACCACTCGAGAAATGTTTGTAATACTCTCAACGATACCGTGCATATTTCATCCCAAATTATGATTTCAGGAATGAATTTATCACCCATTCGATCAGGGATCCATTCATCGCCTTTACATCGAAAGAAACTATGATAAGTACAGGCATTTACCCCTCGCTGTATCATCTCTCTGGCGAGTCTGTGAGTCGGTGTTAACACAATCATGTTAGAAACGCTAGCGTTTCCACGACGATATAATTCAATTGCACGAGTTGTCTTTCCTGACCCACCACAACCGTTTAAATAAACTGTCTTGTATCTACATATTGGATCAGATACCGGTGGTGCATTAGAAAATTCTGATTGAATCTCATCACATTTTAAGTACTTTTCATCCATGGTAACATCTGCCGATTCACAATACTCATGTAGCGTCTCCTTTTTAAATCTCCAACACCCCCACGCTTCCTCCTGGGATGTGAATTTAGCTACATCTGATTTGTATTTATTGTGTATATACATCGAATCAGTAGCTGCTCTAACCGCGGTATTAGGAAATCTATTTATCATCGAAAATAAATTGATAGAAGCATAAGCTAGCATAGAACTTCTCAAATGTGTGTACTGGGAATTATATCCATCACAGTAGGTAACAACCGTACCCAATTTCTCACCATTGGATAGAAAAGCATCCTTACGGGATACAAGTTTTCCCTGTTTCGTTAAATCCGTTACAAGAAAATCGTATTCAGCGACGTCTATGATCAACCGCGAGGAAAATTTTGTATTGTCGTATCTTCCACCCTGGGTAAATTTACCGATTATTCTTCGTCCAAAATCCTTTGCTTGTTCTTTTTTAATTTCAAATAACTTCTTAGACCAATTCATGATTTGTTCTTCATTTAAAATCTTCGATTTTCCATCAGGGAATTGTTTTCGCAATTCGCTAATTATACGATCTAGATCGGGTTGTGGTAGCCAAACTTCTTTCTGAGCTCGATAGCATATAATAGCTTCGGAAACAATCAACGATATCAGCATGCCACAATCAATCATATATCGTAGTAACACTATTGGCATCCAGGCCTTTTCAGATATATGTCTACCAAGCCAAACATAACTACACGGATGTAACCCTGTAGCGAGTTCAAATGATATCACACGAGCGAACCCGGTTAAATCAAAATCAGGTAATGGCCCATTAATCGCAACACGAGTCATTTCATACGTGGGGTGTCCAAATCGTTTAAAATAGTTACTACATTCTCCATACCCGAGAAAACTTCCAGGATAACACGCGGATATATCAATTGAAATCATACCGTCACGATGGTATTTTGTATTCCACAGTCCTCCATGACCAAATTCGATGCAACTCAATTTAGCGTCCTCGAGAAAATCACTTCGTGTTGGACGCCATGAGTTTTTTTTTCTCTTGCGAAGTGAGCTACCACTGATGGAATAGTAAAACTATCCGTCAATAGTTTTTCATGGGAACTCTCCGGTGAAAAATCATTTGCGATTTTTCTCATTCTGTTATCTAATTCTTCAACGCGATATAATTCACCATTTGGTCTTACAAATTGATCAAATCCTGATTCGGAACCAGCACTACTAAGTAACCACACTGACACAGGATCATCTTTACACAACGCATGAATAGCATCAAATAATTTCTCTTCATAGAAAACATCCCCGACGAATTCCCCGGAAAATTTCCGGGGGATATATCTTACGGTTCTATCTCGTGGAAATATTGTTACTGCAGGTGTCCACGCGTGTTTGTTATGATCAATAATTTGTATTGGAGCCCCTCGCGATTGATATTTCGGTTCGTATAATACTTCTCCGGTTATTGTTGTTACTGATATTGGGAATTTTAATGATGCTTCTAATTTAGCTATATCAGAAATCTTTGCACCGTGCTGTTTCACTGTCAGTTCCCATTCGGTTATTTTCCTACGTCGCAGATCAGTTAGTTTATTTCCTCGGGATGCATTTGTGAAGTGTTCCATTACCCGTGTTGCTACACAATTGAGCCTTGACGAAGTTAACGGTGAATATTTCATAGGAGCTAGTTTTGCAATATCGGGTTTATCATTTAACGGATATAACCCATAAACAATTGCTGTTACGGGATAAGATCTTTCGTAGTATGGTTTGTCAATTCCAGTTAGAATTCCTGGTTTGGAATCTTTACTTACAATGACAGTTTTTTTTATCCTTGAGGATTGGTTCAAATTTATCCCTAATAATCCATTTGCCTTCGACTTCGATAATGAATTTTATTCTGAAAAAATACTTCTGATTGGAATTGCTTTGTTGGAAATTGCTTTGCTTGAAATCCTTTGGATTTCCACCTTTGGATTTTCCACCTTTGGATTTCCATCTTTGAATTTCCCCTTTGGATGGAAATTGCTTTGCAATTTCGCCAAGGTGTGAAATTATCTCAGCTGCTCTTTTATCGTTCATAGTAGCATCGATGATGGGTACATTGACATCTTCATCAATAATTCGAAACAGTATGCTGCACCGTCTCGGTAGAATTCATTAAAACACTCCCTGATTTTACCGAGTATAGTTCTATCACCGATTAGACGTTTTGGTGTATCAGAGACTCTATCGAGATTGAATTTAGTATTTCTCCAGGCTTAATTTTCGATAATCTTTGGAACTCTTCATCGAGATTGAATTTAGTATTTCTCCAAGGCTTAATTTTGGATAATCTTTGGAATTCTTTCATGGTATAATCAATGAATTTAGTATTTCTCCAAGGTTTAATTTTCAATAATCTGTTGAATTCCTCCATGTTATAATTAAAACAAGTATTTAAATAGAAAAATATAGTAAAATGAATCACTGCAAGTGGCTAATGATTGGATCTACAACCCCGTGTAACAAATCATGCAGAAGTGAATTCTGTGGGTATCATATGCAAAGCGTGAGAAACGGTTCAAAAGGCCCTCTCCCATGCCTCCAATGTGGGGTGGGTGTTAGAGGAAAATCGCAATTATGCCTTGCTTGTGGGGGTAAACGATACAGGGAACTAAAACGCTATTATGACAAACGAATCAATGACTCGTTCAATGACAAAGTCATCAAAACCCCTCAAGATTATATCCAGAGATTTATAATTAAAACAGATAATAAATTAGACAAGTAGTATTATTATACAAATGAGCCAAGATTTCAGACCTCACCCAGTGCTTGCTAATTACGAAGCCTCTAGTGATGGTGTTGTCAGGCACCGCAGACTAAAAGAACCGGTTGGATATCTGAATAATATGGGGTATTTGATGTTTTCAGCTGGGAGGAAGAAGTATCTCTGTCACAGAGCCATCTATGAAGCATTTTACGGATTAATCGAAGACGGCCTTGTGATTGATCACATAAATGGCGTGAAGACTGATAATTGTCTTGGGAATCTTCAAGCCGTCTCGCAGCGCGATAACCTTTTAAAAAGCAACGCCGGTAGGCACGCAAAACATCCCATGGGTGTGAAATTGTTTGATTTAGAAAATAATGAAGAGAGAAGCTTTCAGTCGATAAATGCGGCTGGAAAATATTTCGATATTTGTAGTACTTCAATTCGATTTGTTGCACAAAATTTAATTAAAACTGCTCTGTCTAAAAAAAATGGTCATAAAATAAAATTCGTATACACCTGAAACTATTTAAGGGAGATAAATCCTTTATGGATAAATCCGCCGCATTTACACTCTACCTACTAAGTTCCCTTGTATTATGACGTCAAAGGAATTTGTCGCCTGCTATATTACCTGTACTTGACTAGGCGCGCCCACGTGACTGTAATGGAGATATAATGCATGAGTTTTCGATAGAGAATAAAACTTTTTATTGTCGCTTGTGGGCTAAAACTGCATTATTATTTTTATTTATCTACATATCTCATGTGTGGGGGTTGGGTGGACTAGCAGTAAAGCAGACAGCTAACTCGTTCTTTTCGGTACAAAAATTCTTTATAATCTAACGCATTACCTATGTTCGCTCAGCCGGAACGCGAGTGTTTCCTATTCACTGAAGTAGGTGGGCGTGGTTAAAATTCCTTGTATATCAGCACTTTGTGAATGTATTTTCTCTAGAGAATTATAACAGAGTATAAAAACGCTGTTTTATTAAACAACTGTATTATTTTGTTTAAAATATTTCTCATTGTTGCAGCATAAAATTGTCTATTTTAAAAATCTCTTATTGTTAAGTATATCAGAAGATATATATATTAAAAAATCTCTATTCTGTATGACTATTTCGTGGTGTAATGGTATCATGTTTGTCTTGTAAACATAGATCTATCAACTACGTGTTCGGTCCCCATAGCAGATACATTATTTGATGGCGAAACGGAAGATGTTTTTTCTATTAATTGGGGGGGGAAGAAGGGCGGTCCCCCTCAGCCAAACCAACATGGCAACCCATGCTATCGCATTCTCGGTAGCGTGGGTTGGTGTTTTTTCTAACTCATGCAACCATGAATTCGATTTCATGGGTTGCCATGTTGGTTTGGTTTACCACGCCCACATCATTACCATCATCGTTCCATTGAATTATAATCCATCCTTAATTAAGTTAATTAAGTACATGTCATGCCTAAAATTTGCCACAACACTCGAGTGGAAATATATATGGCATTGTGCCGTCCATGTTGTGACGTTACCCCAAGCATATCTTCTGGGCGGTCTAAGATGGCGTTTGCCACCTTAGGCCTCCCGCCGGAGATGTATGTTTCGGGTCCCCTTGGGCTTACTTGGATGCGAAGGCACCCAAGGAGTTCCAAAGATGTGTTGTCATATATGTTTTTTTTAATAATTAGAGATACAGTATACTATATTTATAAATAAATTTATTTATAAATAAATATAAATAATGGATATCAATGATGTAAATGCTATAATTGCTGAAATCTCAAATTTAAATAATAAAGGGGTATTATTATCTGAAAGTCTCGACGTTGACAAGATTACCTCGGAATATGAAGATATTGAATATCAGTCTAGTAAGGGTCGTTATGTTTTACCTAGGATGTACAGGCTCGTGAAAGGAATTCAAAAATCCATCAATGCTTGTTTGTACGGTAACGACATTAATTTATTTATAACGCTATTTAGCACCGTTGAAGCAATACGTCAAAAGCTCGGCCAAGAATATCAAAAACGAGCTGAAATTGGTTCTAAAGTTCGTGATCTTAGAAAAATGTTAAACGAGGAAAAACCAGTATCTTAACCACGTGAGTGTTACTAAAAAAAATAATAGGCTTTCGTAAATAATTTAAATAATTTATTTATTTTTTTTTTTAGCGTTTTTTGTAACACTTGTTACACAAGTTACATAGGATTTTCTCCTGAAAGGATGCTCATCAGTCTGGACTTGCTCATGCAGTTATGTGAATAATGGATGATCTGGTTGTAGTAGCAAGTAATCACCGCGACGCCTCCATTTTCACGTAGTTGTTCTTGTTGCCGCGTCGTTAACACAAATCGTTCATCGCCATTCTCAGATATTACAATTCTGAAATCCCCAGCGATGTTATTTCTGAAACACTCGCGGATAGCGTCGTACAGTTTAACCCTGTCGAAGATGAATACGTTAGCTTGATGGCACATTATTTAATAACTAAGTTATTTAATAACTAAGCTTTTAATTATGATAGTTTTACATTTGAAAATTTAGTTCACAAACAATATATGGTTGGTGAATCGCTTACAACTAAATTAGCCCGAGAGCGGCTAGCAGCAATTAAAAAGTTTATACCGGTTCGAGACAGACTTCGCGAGAAACTTCAACAACGACAACAAGCGCAGACTGACTTTTCTGTGTCAAGTGAACAACTGTTTACTCCGATAACAAGTGCGACCAAAGATGTGAAAACAGCAACTGAACGAGCAATATACGGAGATATTCCTAAGGAAGGCAAGCGACGAGAAGTGTCTGTTCTTGGTGTGCTTGAAAAGATAGCAGCAGAGACCGGACAAACACGCGCAGGGATACAACAGTTATCCAGTGATATAAAAACTCAACGCGAAATTGAAGAACGCGAAGGTGCAGCTGCAGGAAGAGACTATTCACCTGAAAGTATATTTACAGTCGCAGCATTAAATGAAATTGAAAAACTCAGTACGGATTACGAATTAGCTGATTTTGCTAGAGAAAATTTTCCAAAGGGTATAAGAGAGAATTTATTAAAAGACGAGTTTAAAGATTTTATAAGAAACAGAAAGGATTGGGCATCAAAAATATATTTAGCGAAACATGGCGGGAATAAAATCACAGCGTTGCAGCACCCTGGTTATAATAACTTTCTAGCTGTGGTTAAAGGCGGTCTACAACCACCACCTTATATGGAGGATCCAATCCCGGAACAAATAGACATAAAAGCAGAAGCCGGTTCTAAGAAAACAAGCGGAAAGGGATATTCGATTAAAAATCCAAGGGATGTCTTTGACTCTACCGTGACATGCCCTGGTAACATCCTTAGTGATATATCACGGTTAGAGGTTCTCATCGGAGGGAAACGAGCCGGAAATAACTCACCGGAAGTAAATAATGAAGCAGCTGATATCTGTAGACGATTATTTGCTGGCGGTATCATGGACATTAATGTATATCGAGAACTTATTGCTGAATTAGTTGAAAATCACAACGATGACAACGTCATTGATGACAACGTCATTGATGACAACGTCATTGATGATGAAAATCTTATGGATGTAAGCTCATCGTGGATGTAAGATCATTAATTGAAAAACTACTAGTTTTATAACAAGATGATTATACACTACAACCATGATAAACCAGTAAGCGTCTACGTGGTGAACTCACGATTGCCTGTTTATAGAGCATATTACGGAGATGGTTTCGGCAATACCATTGCGGGGCTATTTACAAGAATGGCTCCAAAAGTGGCGCCGTTAGCTAAACAATTATCAATGAAAGCCATCGATGCTATTCGTGATAAGGGAATCAATTTCGTTGGAAATCTTGCCGGAAAGGCATTTTCTGCAGCGAAAGATAAAATATCATCATTGGTGCGAAAAAAACCAACGAAATCTCCGATTTTGCTGCCATCAACTACAGTGATGCCTGCAAAAATCAGCAAAGCAATAAATAGCGCAGTGGAAGAAAAACTAGCGTCGTTGACTCCGGCTTCACCGGTAACAGATAGCGCTATCATGAACGCGATAGCAGGAAGTGGTTTGAAACAAAAAAGAGATTCGAAGAATTTTCAACGACGATAATTACAATTGAAAACACTAGTAATGTTATAAATGTTTAAACGAACAGCTGATCCCGCGCTTGATATGGAAGCCCCTGTGCGCAAAGACGATTCCGTCCGTGATTATCAATACTATTCCTATCATGCAATACAACCCGACCTACGATCGCGAGTTGAACTTAAAGTTCAAGATACCAGTAAATACTTTTTGCCGTGTGAAGCATTTATTGAAATTGAGGGAAAACTCGTAACAAATGTTGCAGCTGATACCCCATATGCAGATGACTCAAATATCCGAGTTGGTTTCGTCAACAATGGTATAATGGCGTTATTTGAAAGTGCAAGATATCTCATTGATGGAAAAGAAATTGAATCAATAGACCGCGAGGTTGATGTTGCAACAACAATAATCGGACTAGCAAGATACTCCGATGATTATACAAGATCGGCTGGTCCATCTATGATGTTTGCAAAGGATACCTCTGATAACGCTGACCACCTTCAATACATTAAAGTGTTAACACCGCAAGACACTTCAGTTGATAATCAACGAGAAGCAACTAATCCAGAACGTCGAGCTAGACCAGGAGCTGCGTTTGATATTCTCAAAGGCGTTAATGGTAATTTCAATTTAGGATTTGCAACACGAGTAGCAACGTTGCAAGGACAGCAGCGATATTTTTCATGTGCGATTCCACTCCATCATATATTTGGATTCTGCAGAAATGTAAGAAAAGTCATCTATGGAGCCAAACACACAATCGCATTAGTGCGAAAAGGCAATGACAATGATGCAATTTGGCGTACTGGTGCCGCTGATGGTGAAGTTGTTTTGAGTAAAATAGTATTATGGATGCCAGTAATGACTCCATCAATTACCACGGAAGAGCGGCTACTTTCATTTATGGAAACCGGTGGTAAATCATTGCTAAGTTGGCTAACAACAACGACTGATGCTAAAGAGGATAATGTTAATGGTACATTTACATGGCACCTGGCATCAAAACAAGGCGTTTCAGCTCCACGTCATATATTTATAGCGCTGCAGAATCGGAATCGATTAGGTTCCCAAGAACGCAGTCATGTGATATTTGATCGGTTAGGGGTAAGTGAGGTTTCACTGAGAATAAACGGACAACAAGAACCATCTGAGGATATACAGCTTAATTACGGAAACAACCAAATAGCACGTGTGTATCATCGGATGCTGTCATATATGGGTCGTGATCAAAATGTTGATACTGGTTTGCAAATATCGCAGCTCGATTTTAAGAACTTGTATCCAATTTATTACTTTTCACTGGAACATCTTGATTTAACAAGGCAATCCGTTGTTGATATACATTTTAGGGCTCGTATAGATCCTGGTGGTGTTGATTATAGAGCGGTTGCTGTTATTCTCAGCGACAAATCAATGTTGTTAGAAGGGGCTGGCGGACGAATGAGACTCGTTGATGCACCAGTGGAAAATCTGTAAATGTAAAATCCATAGGATTTTCCCAATTAGATCAATTGAAAGCATAAATGTGTTTTACAATAAAATGCCATATAGTGTTGTTAGTGTCAAGCTGACTGATGGTCAGGTCAAGAAATTAAAATCAAAATCCGCTAAAGAATGTGGAACAACAATAACGTTAAAACCAGCGCAGATGTCCGGAGGTACATATAAAATATCATTAACGGATCGTCAAATAAAACATTTCAATGATGCAATGAAAAATAAGCGAGGAGTTCAAATAGAATTTTCGAAAGCTGCAGTCGCGAATATGATAAAATCAGGTGGTATATTTCCATTGTTAGCCGCAATACCAGCATTGATTGCAGCGGCTGCCCCAGCGGTGGCGAAGGCGGCAGCGTTGGGAGCCGTTGGGACCGCAGCAGGGATGGCGTTGAAAAAGGCAACTGGGAAAGGATATAAAAAAAGGGGAAAGGGGTTGTACCTACCAGGAACCCCGTATTCATGGTACAGCGGCAAATCCGTGAACGGATCGGGTCTAAGAAAAATACCAGGAACGGTTTATTAGTTGAAAAATCTTCGATTTACAAATCTTCGATTTCCGAACCTATGGTTCCTATGTCCAATTTTGATTTAATTGATGCTGCTAAAAAACTAGCGATAAAAAACTTCAGAGGGGTTTTTATGAGAGATCAATTACCGAGAAAACCAAATAACGTTGAAACCGGTATCATCAATCTTGATAACAGCAGCGGATCGGGAACTCACTGGGTTGCATACGCGATTGATCCACGTGGGATTGTCTATTTCGATTCATATGGGTTAGCTCTGCCAAGCGAGTTTATGCGGTATATAAATTCCTCGATGAAACTCAAAGGGTTTCCGATTTTTTATTCCACGCTGCCAACACAACAATTAAATGATCCACCGATATGCGGCCGTGAAGTATTAAATGTCCTCGCGGAGATTTCATTAAAATCCTTTGGATTTCCGTGGAAACCACCTCATATTATTGTAAACGAATACACGAGTGGGAAATTACAAGGTAATTTTAGAGAATTAATAAATTAAAAATACTAGAGTCTTTACAATAATGATCGATATTTGGGGACAATCTCTGTCAATGTCGGAACCCACCTCGGAAACATCTGTGGGTTCTATCGAGGATGTAAAAAAAATAATAGAAGATGAAATCGCTGAGACGTTAAATTTAACAAGTGTTGACCAGAACGAAATAGTTGTATTTCAAGATAGCCAGGGTAAATTGAAAAGCAGTAATATATCCGTGAATGACATTTTGATACGGCATCGCGCTGCCGCTGAAAACTCTATTGCACTGTATTCCAACGATGGACAACTTAAACCAGGCGCACTTGTGTCTACGATCACCGACGCGATTGCTACCAACGAACGTGAGCTGAATGATCTTATACGAGGTTATAATAGTTTTCGCAAAAATGTCGTACATAAATTCTTTGGAACCCCGCTTGTGGTTGGCATGACTCTCGCTGAAATTAAAAACTATCTATCGCTATTCTTCGCTAACAAGGACGCGGGAAGGATGATGAATGAAAATGAAATCAAGGCAAATTATCTCGAGATTTCTAAACTAATAAAAGATCAAAAACCCACTAACGACGTCATTGTTAGGTTTTTTGGATCCCCACCTGTGGCAGACTCGACTCTCGCTGAAATCGGTGAGTTTATCGGCAAGCACACTCACAATGCCTACGTCGCTAATAATTTCTTTGGTGTCCCAGCTACATCTACAATGACTCTCAAAGATATTAATATGTTTATGGTGAGACAAACAACACTTAATACCATCGTGGATAGATTTTTGGGGAGAACACCTGTGTCTGAAACCACATCGTTGACAGGTCCAACCCTCGCTGAAGTTAAAAGCGCTATTGACGAACAAAAGCTCACCAACGAGTTTGTTAAAAATTTCTTTGAGGGCAGTAGCCTCCAAGATATCACGACGAAATTTTCTAACATCGACAACCATATTAAAACCCAAGCAAGGATTAGAATCAACGAACTTCTGGTTTCATTCTTTTCTGACAGGTGGGGGGGAACAATAGATCCTGCCAGAATCAGGGTAAATTATCTCGATATTTCCAACGATCTTCTTGAACTAAAAGAAAACTTTGAAAGGATAAAAATTCCGCACAAAAATCCTAAAAATATCGTGTATACGATCAAACATGGAATCGAGGATTGGATAAGAGACAAAGCTCCTAGAATTACCATCGATCTCTTGTGGGATGAGGGGGAAGTGAAGGTTGATGGTATCTATAGGTTAACGTGGGCCTCTATCGATCAATTTAATATGATCATGAACAATAGAACCTACTCTGGTGGCGTCGCGACGTTAATTATCGAGACTGGCATAACACCAGAATTTCACTTCGTCGCGGTTAATAGCTCCACCATTAGATCAAAAATAGCCTGGTGTTTAGAACTCGTAGATCATTTTTCCGGCTGAAGTACTAACAATTCCCGCGAACTTGAAAACACAATTGAAAACGCTAGCGTTTTTAAAATAACAATGATTTCATCAACTCAATGTCGCTATGATCAGGTCAGAGAATTTCAAAATAGACTCAAAACCCTCGCCGAGGAGTATCAAATAAAAATGAAGAAATACCGACGAAGAATCACCGCAATTGATTTTATTATATACTCGGTGTCAAGCGTTCTCACTGGCGCCGGAATAATACTTGCATCGGTTACAATGATTGCCCCGGTCGTAGTTCCAATTTGCATTTCTGCGGTGGCTACAATCGGGGGTATATCAACCGGGATAGCAAAAAAGATATCATCATGCAGCCAGAGTAAACTGCAGAATTACTTACTTCAATTTCATATTGCATCAACCGCATACTCGCAATTATCCCTGATGATATCGTCGTCACTCGATAATACAATTGTATCAGATAGTGAAATCTCAGCGATGGTCAGTATTTTTGATTCAGCGATATCAAAATTAGAGCAACAACATGAATATAATAACAATGACAACACCGATGGAATTAGAAAATACGAACCCAAAAACCAGAATGATCTCAATAACCTCAACCATACCAGATTGTGAGTTCTCAGTGATGGTCAGTATTTATGATTCCGCGGTGTCAAAATTAGAGCGACAACAACAGTATAGCAACGATGACAACACCGATGGAATTACTTCAACGAGTAGTGGAGAACACGAACCCAGTACAAACAAGCATGATATCAATAACATCAACAACCCCACAATTTAGTGTGAACTTCCCTTCTCCGATTCCAGTGCGCGAGATCGCGCTGGAAAAATTACGAGTATATCATAGCTGGCCTAATATCAGATCGGTTGCATTTGGTGGTCAGCAACCCAATAACGCACTGGTGTTCTCGTATAAGAATAAACCCGATGGTACTCCAGAGTGGGAAACTGTTTCGTTACCAACTGGGTCGTACCAAATTAAGCAAATCAATGCTGAAATTCAGCGTAGAATAAAATCAATCACTGGAAAAGAATCAAAAATAGCTATTAATCTTCATCAACCGACGCTCTCGTCGTCGATCGAAATAAGCACAGAGGGATACATTGTAGATATATATAACAGCTCGTTAAGAACAGTGTTAGGATGGCCTGAAAAACCACCGGAAAAATCCGCCACCGACTTAACCACGGACATACAATCATATCATGAAATCAATCCCAGTTATCTAGATAATTTATCTGATATAAGAAAAGGAAGAATCGCCGATAGATTTATATTTACCAACAAAGACACATTGCAATGGGATTTTATCATTAAAAGAACAACCGACTCATCTGTTACTATTTCATTTACGCTAACTGACGTCCGTGGTTATTTTAATGAGATTAAACAATTATATGACACACAACTAGAACAACTACGGAAAACAAAATCGCAAAAACACGTTGAAATAATAAATCAACTTATATCTGACATGAAATATATCTATGAACTAATTATTCAAACAATAATTAATGACAACAGCGACAATAAACAACGATTCCTAACCGATTACAATATCACAGAGGACAATCTGCGTAATTTCAAGTTTCCCAAATACAACGCTGATGAACTAGCAAGAATTGTTAAAACCGATATCAAGGCGCTACAAAAATCAGATTCAGCTGTCCTCTTCAGGTATAATAATGATCCAGATGGTGGCGTTAGGCATATTGCCCCTCATAATGTGAATATTTCAACGGTGATTGCGCTCAATTTAGTATGTGATGCAATTGAAGGAAGCTATCAAATTAATCTAGAGCAATCAAATCAAGCTCAGCAGGGATATATTCTTTATTCGTTTGCACCAACAGCTCCTCCAGGATTAATAATTATTGAAAACCCAATTAATCCTGTATACATGCGATGCCATAATAATTCGTTAACGAGAATTAATTTCAAACTCACCGACCAGTCAAATAATCTGATTGATTTACAAGAAGAGGTGTTAGCAATTAGTTTGTTTGTGAAATCCTAAATTGCTTTGCAATTTCAAAGGATTTTCGTCCTAAAGACTCGATCAAATATTTGGTTGAAATCATTTATTATTTTTGTTAACCAGAACTGAAAGTTCCAGCAGCAGAGAGGGTGGATGACCACATCGTTGCGACCAAAATTGATTAAAAAATCGTAAAGTCTTCGTTTGCTAAATGGAGACTTATTTTTTTTGGTTAAAATAAGGTTTCGTAGGAAGCATTATTTTTGCTTGAAAACGTGGTCTGTTCACCCTCTCTGCTGCTGTCTTTCATAGGTTCTTTCCTTGGGCCGGCAATCCATTCTGGATGCCCTATTTGATTGTATTTCATTTATGGCCTTGTGACCCTATGACCGTTTTTATTGGCCGGTAGCCCATTCTGTTCTACCCTATGGGGTTCCTCTTGTGAATTTAGAGCTTTCATCAATTTCTGCCATTTATTTTACGTCCACGTACTTTGACACAAACAAATAATCTCCGGCGACGGGAGCTAACTCAGCAAACACTGGGTTAGGTCTCTCAGAAGGTACATGTTTGGGGTGGGCGTAACGGGGGGGGGGGGGATTTTTCCACGGCCAATCCATCCAATCAAAAGCAACTCAATTAAATTAACCCGGTAGCATGATTCTGACAAAAGACAACCACACGCCCGGGTCAATGGCGTGGGTTACTTTTGATCGGTCGGATCGACTTTTGAAAGCCCTAAGCTTATTACGAGTCATAACGTATATAAAGTGACTAATACAGCAGCGTTGATTCACGGGTGTGTTATTTTATTTCCTTGAATTACTTATTAATGCTGTTTCACAACATTTAAATGAGACAAAATATTTGAATAAAATACTACAAAACAGAATACAGCTGTTAGATAACAGCGTGTATTTCATTAATTTTCATCGTAAAATTAATTAATCGTAATATTTATTAGACTTCAAGGGACGTAACTCTGTCATGCGATTAATTATCATTGTACGATTTATCCCCCTTGATATATGAAATTTTTTTATTCGTTTGTCATAGTTGCGTTTTAGTTCCCTGTAACGTTTCCCGCCACAACTGAGACACAGCTGCGATTTTCCCCTAACCCCCACCCCACATCGGATTCACGGAAGGGAGCCAAAAGAACCGTTTTTCACGCCTTGTAAATGATACCCACATAATTCGCTTCTGCATGATTTATTGCACGGGGTCGCTGATCCAATCATAAGCCACTTGCAGTGATTCATTATACTATATTTTTCTATTTAAATACTTGTTTTAATTATAACATGGAGGAGTTCGAGAGATTATCAGCAATTAAGCCTTTCAAAAATGTTGAATTTAATCTCGATAGAACCCTCGAAGGTGTGCCGAAACGGGCAATAACTGATAGAGCCCTGATAAATAAACTTTGCGATTGTATTAATGAATTCAAGCACGACGGTGCATCTCATAGCTGGTCAACATTTCGAATTGATGGCGTTGTTGATGCCACCATGAACGACAGCAACGCTGCCATGATGTTATCACAACTTGGCAACAAAAAGCATTTTTTTAGAGTAAAATTCATTATCCGTGTAGAATCAGGCGGTTGGATTATACGAGACAAATTTGAACCGATTCTCAATGACAAGAAAACAGTCGTTGTTAGCCGTAATTCTAAGCCAGGTCTGTTAACTGGAATTGACAAACCATACTATGAACGAGCATATCCTGAAACAGCAGTTCTGTATGGGATATATCCGTTAAATGTAAAACCCGATATATGAAAATTAGCGCCGATGAAATACTCGTCGCCGGCGACTTCGTCAGTGGCTTTGCCACTCAATTGTGTAGCAGAACGAATAAAAGAACACTTCACAAATGCGTTGCGTGGAAATAAATTGACCGATCTAAGACGCAAAAAAGTAAATGACTGGGAATTAACAGTTAGGAAGAACGGAGCAACTATTAGCGATATAGCAAAATTAGAAACGTCGCTGAGATTTCCAATAACAGTTACAACGATAACCGGAGAAGTTTTATACGAATCAAAATATAACAATAATGGAGCCCCAATTAAAACTATTGATCATAACGAACACGCATTGACGTCCGCGGTCACAATATTTCCACGAAACAGAACAATAAAGTATATACCCACGGAATTCTAGGGAGAAGATTTCTCCAGGGATGGTTTTCTCGTTGAAGAGAAACTATTCGATGCTATTGCACATTTGAGTAAAAACGACCCCGTGTCGGTGTGGCTACTTCGCAGCACTAAAAACGACACGGATTCGTTTGATCAGTTTGTAAGACCAAACGGTGAATTATACCGCACTGAAGCATTTCACAACAAAATGAAAAAAACAGCTAGTGGGTTTTTAACGGTGGGCGACGAAATAGCCAGTGGCGAAGTCTTAAATAATGAAATTATCAACGATGAACAATTATTGACAAACTGTTTTACAATCCCGTCGGTTGCAGCTCATTTTGCGAGAATCAAAAACGCATGGAAACCAACACGCGTGGAATTCTTGCCAGACATTGAGGCACGTTGTTTAGAGTTTAATCATGGCGGTTTATGGAATAACACATACGACCGTGATAATATCATTTCAGTTGATATGGATGCTTGTTATCCAGCGAGTTTTCTTGGTTATGGAGAGTGTACTGAGTATTTTAAAAGATTTGGACACCTAGTACATGAAATGACTCGTGTTGCAATTAATGGGCCGCTGCCTGATTTTGATTTAACTGGATTCGCTCGTGTAGTATCATTTGATTTCTCAGCAGGAATTCATCGCGCTTGTTATATTTGGATTGGTAGACACATGTCTGAAAAGAAGTGGCTGCCAATAGCGTTATTACGATTCATGATTGATACAAAAATGTTAATTTTGCTGACGGTCAGTGAAGCAATTATATCATATCGGAAACAAACCAATGTCTGGTTACCAACACCGGAAAGTCTTGATAGTATAATTGACGAATCCAGAAAACATATTGATGCCGACGAAGAATATATCACTGAATGGTCCAAACTGGTATTTAATCAACGAAACATCGAAGCAAAAGATCTCGGTAGAAGAATAATCGGAAAATTCACTCAGGGAGGGAAAAAATGTGACTACAAAAGATATTCTTCACGGTTGATTATAGATAGCACCGAATATGACTTTGTAATCGCGGATGCAGTATCTAAAAACATATATATTGATCGTAAGGATGCTTTCTTGTCCGATGGAACAAAATTGGGTACAATTGTTACTTACAACGATGGACACAGTTCTCCGTATACACATTTGAGGTCGTCGATGCTGGGTTGTGCTTGTATTAATTTATTTTCAATGATAAATAGATTTCCTGACACTGCGGTTAGAGTTGCCGTTGATTCATTTTACATTAACAGCAAGTACAGTTGCGCAGTTGCTGAATTCACTAATTCGGATGAAAGTTGGGGGTCATGGAGAATTAAAAAGGAAATGTTGCGTGATTATTCTGAATCAGCAGACGTTGAAATTAAAAGTAATTACTTACGCGGTGATAATTTATCAGAACGTTCTAATGCACCACCGATATCCGATCCAATATGTAGATTTAAAACAGTTTATTTAAACGGCTGTGGCGGGTCAGGAAAAACGACTCGGGTGATTGAATTATATCGTGGGAAAAATATGATTGTGATGACACCGACCCATAGATTAGCGCGAGAGGTAAAACAACGAAACGTTAAAGCTTGCACTTATCACAGTTTTTTTCGATACAACGGCGACAAATGGACCCCTGTACGAATGGGTGAAAAATTCATCCCCGCGGTTATTATTTGGGATGAGATATGTACGGTTTCGTTAGATGTATTAAAACTGTTTCTTGATTGGTTGCTGCAAAAGAATACAGCGATAATAATGTGTGGAGATCATGGCCAACCACCACCATTTGTCGGCGCGGGTCCACATGATTGGTTAAAAGGGTTTGTTGACTATTATGAAGAAATCGATACTGACTGTCACAGAATTAGGCGAAAATTGAATTTATTTATTTATTTTTTCTTGAATTACAAACTAATGTCACCATTTTTTTTTGTTTCGTCGTACATGCGTGACCTGGGGTGAATAAGTGGTTTTCTCCAAGGTAAGCGGCGTGTAACAATTTGCATGTGCTTGACTTCGTATCACGTGAAGTCAGAAACACCAAGAATCACCGGGTGCACGGTAATTTTGCCGTGAATTCTGCTCACCTATTTGAGGATATATAAGGCAGAATATTTCTGATAAATATTACGGGACCAAAAGTATCTTATCATAGGAAAGATAGCCTGTCATTCTTTCTCCAGCCAAAGGGGTGAGTGTTAAATTTATATTTCGTTTTATTGTGAATTTTATTCCGTTTATTATTTCATGTAATGATGCCTTTATTACAATGCAGATGTGAACGTGGAATATTTGGAATTACTAGTCACTATTAGACTTTAAATGTAATAGTGTAATCTAAGTTGTAGAATGTTTTGAGACAACTATTATTAGTCTGGTTTTCTTTATTGTAGCTGATAACGTCTTTGATCTCATAGCTGATTTGTTGCGGAACATATCTGATTGTAGCTGAACGTCTCTGAACGTATATGATTGTAGCTGAACGTCTCTGAATGTCTCTGAATTGTAGCTGAATGTGATTAATTGAGTCATTTGATTGTGAGATCAAATTGAGGTATCTGACTGTCTGTCTGTCGGATTGTCTGTCCGTCTACATCTGTCGTGATGTGTAAATATCCGGAAATCTAGAAGTCTGAGTGTCGGAGCTGTCTAGAAGTGTAAACATCCGGGGTGGCATCTAGGTATTTGGGACCGATGGTTCTAGTAGATGCTGTATGCTGTCTGTACGTATAACATTGGTGGATCCGTGAAGGGCAAACGGCCGATAAAAGTATTGGTCAACCTTGGGTATTTGGTGAAACTGGGCAGCGATTCAACAGTTGGTGAATCGTACGGTTATACAGGGTCGAGACACATGTGTGTTGCAATTGTAATACAATTGAATACATTTTTATATTTACATAGTTACTTCAAATCACAGTAGTATTTCAAGGGATTACATGAATCTCAATAAAAGTTAGCAACTTGATTAAATACATGTATATGTTCGTGCTAGTTGTCGCAATCCATACGTGCGATAGTATAGTTTGATGTTTGTATTTATTTATCGTAATTTATACTTGCGTTAATATAACTTTTTTGTAAAGGTTCCTTGGATCTGTATATAGTCCAAGAGATTCCTTTGTATCTGTGTTTTATTTGGTATTAATATTTAATTTATTCATGTATTGTGAATGGTTGTGAGTGTAATTGTGGGTTGAACGCATGAGTTATTGTGTTGATACATCATTATTTTTCATTAATAATTTATTTCATAAATTTACATTATCTTTTACACATTGTGTTTGTGTTGCTCATTTAATCCACCATCCACTCGGTAACAATTCTGTTACACTGACTATAGAGCACTTGATGAACAATTACGCGAGGTCAAGAAATTAATTAGATTACAACCGGATAGAATCCAATGTGAAATAATCAGAGAAATAATTCCTGAAACTCTCATGGAGGAATTTTGGGAAGCATGGAGACCAAATGATTTTGTAGTGGCAAGTAGAAAGATAGTCAGAGACACACTTCAGAAAAGGTTGTTTGAGCTTCACAAAGAAAAATTCCCAAAGCGCCCAGTGCCGCTGTGTTATAGACCCTGTGATACACGGCGACAGAATATTGAACTTGAAATTCCAGGACGTGTGACTTCGTCAGGACCCGAAAGACAAACACTAGTGTTAAATGATATTGTGCTGGTTGATATCAGTGTTGTCGAAGACGCATTGCATGCTGATAAATCGCCATGGACACTGGGTTATGTAACGACGATGCATTCCTCGCAGGGATTAACCATCACGGATACAATTGTTTGGCTAGTTCATAATCACATTGAGTGGTCAAATTTAGTCTATCTTGCAGTGTCTAGAGTACGGCGAATAAATCAACTTCGAAGAATTGTTTTCGACGACGACACAACAATGGATGATATTGATGTTAGCTTCATTAATAAAAAACTCTCCGGATATAAACAACAAGACAAAAAAACAACGAGAATTTGACATTGATGCTGAATTAATAATCATTTTGAGGCAAGAACAGAATAATCACTGCGCGAGTTTCAAATGTATAATGCGTTGCCAGTATTCGGATAAAGATCCTCGCCAATTTACCGTAGACAGAAAAATTAACAGTCTCGGTCATGTCAGAAACATTGTGATGTTGACTTGTCTTGAGTGTAATAGACGCAACGGCGCTAGTTAAGACCATGCGGTGGCAATTGAGTATCGTCAGGAATAACTTGTAATTGTTCACGTGTAAAACCCCGCTGAGGGGCAGTTGAATCCAATTTATAGATTAGAGGTCTACCAGTTGATCGTGTTATAGTAGATATGCTATGCGTAGTGACACTCCAAATAGGATCAGTAGCCCTTGCTGTACCCCCTTCGAGTTCTCCTGGTTCATATAAATATCTCACGGTGACATTGCTGAGAATTGGCTGAGAAACGCTATCCCGCTGTGGATGTGGTACATACTTTTTTTATTGCGTTGTTAGCTTTCATATTGATTGCTCTGGTAATCTCGTTATTTAGCGCTGCTACTACACCTGCTAACCTTTTGACCCATTCACGGGATCGCTTTTCTTGGATGAATTCTTTTGCGTATTGATATCCAAATAACCGCTCAGCAAGAGTCCGATTAAATCGTTCTTCAATTGCCTGATCGCGATGTAATGCAGTATGCCCCCGTCTGATGGTGACACTGTGATGTTTCATTGCTGATGCAACCACACCATGAAATTCCTTGCCAGAATCAACTTGTAACAGATTTGGCCAGCGTAGTGGGCCTCGTCGATAAATCCTTTCAAATGCAGAAGCAGCTTCAGGTGATGATTTTGTTTTTAGCGGTTCCGCTTGTTTGTATCGACTCGCAACGTCAACTACGGTTAGCGCGTATTTGTAACTTCTGACATGTGGTAAAAACAATAAATCAGCTTGATGAACTTCATTGGGCCCGGTAACATCAAAATGCGAAAAGTTAACTTGGCTAGAACGCGGTAAATAGATTTGCCATATAGCTTGTTTGAATAACCAATTAGCCGCAGTAGCCTTTTTCACTTTTGCGGCGCTGGCGAGTTTACTGATTGCAGAGTTACCCCTCCAGTATCCCCTCGGAGAATAATAAATAGATTCCATATTATTAATTATCATCACCTAACATCAATTTGCTTTTCATAGCTGATTTTACCAACCACGAAGCCAACTTTTCTTTGAAAGATTTATCAGGAAGAGCATTTAACGCATGAATTAATTTCACATCCGCGAGATGCCTGTGTTGCAAATTGCTGCTTTTATATGCAACATCATAAGCATGACACGCCTTATCAATGGCGTTTATCGGATACTCGCCGGGTCGGGGCTGATTTTGATCATCAAGTCTGATATCTAATCATGTTCCGGGGCCGCAGTAGCTATATCCTGGAAGGTGCTTTTCTCCTGGATACTTTGCTCACGGCGTTCCAGGGAGTTTTACTAACTTGGCTGCGATATCACCTCCTCGTTTTTTCTTAAAACATCTCTAGATTTCATAGAAACAAATCTAAACTTTTTTACACCACATGTTGCACATCTACCAGTAAGTGCAGATCTGTTATTCCTAGTTGTAATCGTCGTCACATCATTTGTGCTAGTACGCGTTTTACACTTCACACAATATATATCCATAAATTATGTATAGAGATATGAATGTAATTGATTTTCAGCGACTAAAGCAAGAGAACCAGTTAAGCATCATGCACCTCTACCAAACTCTATCCGCGCAATTATAATCGGGCCATCTGGATCCGGCAAGACGCAATTGTTGCTCAATTTAATAATGAGATGGATGAAGTGGGGTAAGTTGTATTTAGTTGCTCCTAGCGTAGATGATCAACGATGCTATAAAGTGTTAAAGGATTTTAACGAGAATGCATCAGAAATTAAGGGTGAGAACGTCATTGATTTTATAACTGATATTGACGAGGCACCATCCGTGGATGACCTTGATGGGAGCATTAACAATTTAGTCGTATACGACGATGTAATGTTAGACAATCAAATAAAACCAGCTAGAATATTTTCCCGAGGCAGGCATAAAAACACCGACGTGATATATGTCACTCAACGCTACACTCAAATTCCAAAAGTGATCAGAGATAACTGTAATATTCTTGCTGTATTCAACGGCGTTGATACACATACGCTACGAAATATTTGGCAGACATGGTGCTCTGATATGGACTTCAGTCAATTTCGAAATTTCTTTAGTCATGCTCAGTCAACCCCGCATGGATTTGTAACAATAAATTTACATGATCCTAGAACACGATATCGTATCGGACTTGATAAAATATTCGGTTGAAATCGTGAATGATTTTTGTTAACCTGTAGCAGCAGAGGGGGCGATGACAACATCGTTGCGACCCCGATGATTGAAAAATCGCTAAGTCTCTGTTTGCTAAATGGAGACTTATTTTTTTTTTTAAATATGAGATTGGCAGGAAGGATTTATTTTCCGTTTTGAGGCTTCGATCAATTTTGTCGGAAAAAGTTGTAGGGTATTCGCCCTCTGCTGCTCCTACTGGGTCCTACCAAATTGAACAAATCAATAACGAGTTTCAACGCAGAATAAAATTGATCACGGATGCGAGAATCGAAAATCGCTATAACAGTTCATATACCAACGCTATCATCAGCAATCGAGATTTTATCCCCCGGATACGTTGTAAATATTTATCAGAGCCCAATCAGAACTGTACTGGGTTGGCCTGAACTATCACCTTCACGTGCACCCGTTAATTTACCACCTGAACATAAAAGATCCCATTATATTACAGACAATATAAAACCTGACAATCCAATAAAAAGTTATAGCGAATACTCCAAGTTGAATGTTTTCACTGAAATGACAGAAAATCGCATTAAATACTACACAACTCAACAGGATAAAATCAATGAAAATTTTACCGCGATGGAAAATGACTTTTTGCTGTTGATAATATCCCTTCAATTTAGTACTCTCACCAGAGATGAGTTTATCAGCGTCATACAAACAGGCAACAAAATCATTAACGACATGGAAACATTTCACTCACAAATTATTTAAGAAATATTAGTTGACATTAATCCTAAGACGAGAACAGAGTTTGCAACAAAGTATAAAATCCGCGTTGAAGATATTTCAACATTTAAGCTTCCAAAATATAACGTACCAAAACTAGAAAAAGTTCTAAGTGATACCATCGATAGTGGTTTCAAAAGAATACATGATGCATGGAAAAAAACAACATCACAGCAAACAAATATCCCGACGCATAATATTGGCCCAGATTGAGGTGGTAGGCATATTGCTCCAAATAATGTGAACATATCCTCTGTGATTGAATTAAATTTAGTGTGTGATATCATCAAAGGAAGATATCAAATAGATCTTGAACGATCAAATCAGGCTCAGCAGGGTTATATTTTATATTCATTTGCACCAACAACTCCTCCCGGATGTTTAATTATTGAAGATCCAACTAATCCCGTCTTTATGAGATGCCATAATGATTCGTTAACGAGAATCAATTTCAAACTCACTGACCAGTCAGGAAATCTGATTGATCTACGAGGTGAGGTTTTGCAAATTAGTCTGTTTGTGAAATCGTAAAAGATATTCAGTTAACCACATAGCAGCAGAGGGGGCGCGACAACCAGATTGGCGTTTTTTTTTTTTTACGATCTTGGATGAAGCCTCAGTTTGCCGAATCGACGCCTGCAAAAGTTGTCTGATTCGCCCCCTTTGCTGCTGTAGTTCCATTTTACATGGAATTAACAACAGAGAGCTGAGGCACTGTGTTAGAAAGCATGCCATGTCAGATGCCAAAATACAGACAATACTGGAAGTTATAAAAATATATGAACTACTCCAAGTTTACTAAACTAGTCCTCTATATTGGAGGGAACAATGCCAGTAAAGGGACTGATCTAGAACTTTTTGAAGAACTATGTGACCTATTACTTATACACATCCATAAGCAAAATCAAAGCTGTCAGGCTGCATTTTTGAAAGTCTTTATTATTTTTATTATTATTATTATTAATTATTTTTATTATTATTATTATTATTATTATTATTATTATTATTATTATTATTATTATTATTATTATTATTATTATTAATTATAAAGACTGTTACTTGAATTAATTGTGTTTGTCTAACTGCACATTACCACTGTGATATTAAATCATTGAGTTATTATTTGGAAGTGATGCACCTGATATTTTAATCTTGAAATTGTAATACAATAATAGGTTGTTAATAAGCCAGAATAATATTAAATTTGAGTCTGCATTTAATTGCTAGCCCCATTCTTATTGTACTTATCTCATAAAACATTTAGATACAAATGTAGCGAGATATTCATGCACTGAATTTATAAATGTACAAGGCATTTCTACATGCTTTTATAAATATGCTAGTAAAAAAACGATGCAAAACAAGCAAGTGATAAATTTGAAGCATAACATTGCGATAAATCACAAAATACAGAACTTTCAAAGACATTGAGAAGCTTCATTGTGCGATAATGGTGCAGAGCTCGCCTTGGTAGTCACACCCTTTGATTTACACTACATGAATGCTTTAAAACATCTTGTTGGCACAGTTCATGTCTTCACTTAAATTTGGTAGGCATTATGGTGTAATCGCCAAAACAAGAAATAAGGCAGTTTTCTAGTGCAAGGAAAGTCTTGTCTAGAGTAAGTCCAAGTATGAGAGCAGAGATGACTGACAACCAAATCCTTCACATTGTACTTCCTGCACATGAAAAACAACTGCTGCAGACACATACATTCATTTCTGTGAGTGCAGAAGGAAATTATTGACACCCACTCTCCTTCTACAAATTTTTGGTTACTAAATTCATGTGGGTTGGATGATGTCTTGTTGGTCCCAAATGAAAATGTTGCCATTTTGATATCTCATGTGTCCACCACAGCAGCTAATTTGAAAATCTTGTTATCACTGAATAATATAAGAGATGGTTTTAATATCAGCATTAAAAGGAAGAACTGAACCTGGACTTTCTGTAAGTTCTTTTCAGCCAGTAGAGTGTTAATTCTCTTTGAGGGACACTTATGTTTGAATTGATCTCATTTCAGGGTATCAAGAGTTCTGTTCTAATTTGTAAAAATGTTAACTTTCATTTAGCCTCTCCATCCAAGCCTTGGATTGTTGCAGTCACTGGTTCTGCAGTATTGGGGTATGACTACCGCCTGAATTGTTCCTCTGTATCCAACAGTGCACCTCCTGACCATGGCCTGACTATGATGTCAGAGTGGAAGGTAAATGACCAGCTTATTACAGCAGGGGGACGCTATAAAGTCCAGGGAACAGAACTGACCATTGCCAGTCTTATAAGACAAGACAACAATGGCAGGCTAACATGTGTGACATATGAGGATTCATTTACAAAGTCAATTCCAAGCAATTCACTTGTCATTGATGTGAAGTGTAAGTAATGAAGAATTTTTTTACTAATTTTCAAATCTATTAAAATTGAAAATTATTCTATGTTGCTTGTTCAAATTGTTCTTTGCATTAGTCTTTATGACATACGTTTATCCGTTGAGTTTATTAATTATTGGCCTTTACCATACATGCAAACATGGAGAATTTCTGCTAGAAGAAATTGTATGGCATACCATCTTTAAATATATTATTTTCAGATTTTAAGCATTGATACCGCCATAATATCTAGAACAATATCAGTCATCTTCATTTGTGATCTGTGCATACATTACATTTGTCCTTTTGAATATAAATAATAATAATAATTAATTTTTTTTAGTTTACACTACTCTCTGGTCATTAAATCATTCCCAAAGTGGGCATCCATAGTGCATATTTTATTTGATTCAGGTTCCCAGTGCTACTTGTCAGATGGCTCCTAACAATGAAAATTCATTTATTTTTGCAAACATTGGTCATAATGAAGGTAAATCTACAAAAACACACTTTAGGCAAGTCAGATTCATACCCAAAAAACATACATTATAAACAGTAATTTAAAGTACACACATCATGTTTTATGGATTGTCCACTAAATATAGTGGACATGGACAGAGGGGCAGGGGATAATGTGCTCAGTACGAATAGTAAAAGTTAACTCAGCTTAGTGGATTTCCCCCCACCAAATGTAAATCCACTCAATCTATTTCAAGTCCATCACATATTTTATGCAGCAATAGTGCATTTTATGGCACCCTCACTGATTCTATCGTACTCACTCATCTAGTTTGCATTCTAAACGATCAGATAGGAGAAATGCTAAAACTTTAATCCCGACTCTTGCAGGAGTCAATTGTATACCTTTACCTGTACAAACTGTAAAACGGTAACATTTCTTGTGGTATTTATGAATTAATTTGTATTAATTTGCCTGCAAACGTCAGCAAAATAATAAATCAAGCTGTAAATGAGCGGTTGAAAGAAAGAGCTAGTGAAAAACCTCAAAATATAACTGCAAGTCTAATATCGGGAAGTGGTCTTTGTGTTCGACGACAGCAAATATGATAAAATGTTCAAGCATGTATCTGATCCAGCATTTGACATGGACACACCAGTCCTTAAGGATGAATCAGTGCATGATTATCAGTATTATTCTTACAGGGTTCTTACAGTCTTTGAAGGTCTTTGACAGTTTGGGAAAAATGTAGCATTTTCAAGGCCTTACAAGTTTGGGAAAATCAAGCAGATTTCTCTGACGTCTTTAAAAGTCTTTGAAAATTGAAATAAACCCAAACATTTTAATTTCTTTCCATAATCACAAATAAAATTGTCCAAGGTTGTTAGATTCAGATGTAGTCGAGTTTTCATGGTTTCTTTCTTTTGATGATCCGTTCTATTTCATTTCATCATTAAACAAAATTGTAGTATTTTGCATTCGTTGTTTTCTCAAATAACTTAACTTGTGTACAAAATGTTAGCGAAAATAGGTCTTGGAAATCTGTGTTTGTGGTCTTTGAAAGTTTGGGAAAAGTCTTGAATTTATCATTCAGAATTCTGTATGAACTCTGTCTTATAATGTGTTCCTACCCGACTTACGTGGAAGAATGCCGCTAGAACTGAAGTTGCATCAATGAATGAAAATTTCAACCTGGGATTTGTATCACGTCGATCAATGTTAAACGGTGATGAAAATTTTCATGTGCAATTCAACTATCACATATCTTTGGATTCTGCAGACATGTTAGAAAAATTATATTTGGCGGTAAACACATCGTGGTACTTGTGAGAAAAGCCACTTACAATGATGCAATATGGCATGCAGGTGGGGTTGATGCAGGTAAAGTAATACTAGCAAAACGTTGGTTTTGGATGCCAACAATGACTTCATCGCTGAATGAAGGACAATGGCTGCTCTCTTTCATGGACTAATGTGGTAAATTAATGTTGTTGTGGTTGACGATGACCACAGACAGTATTCAATGTAATGTTGCTGTTTTATTCAGATGGCAGATAGCATCACAGCAGGGGGTGTCAGCACCATTACATATATTCATTGCGTTTCAGGAAAATGCCAGAGTCAATTCACAGGAACAAAATACAATGGTGTTTGATATGCTTGGGGTTAGTGAAGTTTCTCTGAGAATAACTGGACACCAAGAGCCGTCTGAAGAAGTGTTGCTAAATTTTTATAATAATCATGTCGCATGTGCTTATCATCGGTTGATGACATGCATGGGGCATGATCAGAATTTTGATTCTGGTTTACAGATATCTCAGTGTCATTTCACAACATTATATCCAATCTATTATTTCTCACTGGAACACCTGGATTTGTTCAGACAATCAGTCGTTGATATACACTTCCGAGCTCGTGTAGCATGACTGCCCCCTGGTAGTTATAAAATAATCGCTGTTATACTGTCAGACAAAACAATGCTGCTTGAAAGTGTTGTATGATGAATGAGTCGTTGATGCCCCAGTGGAAAACATGTAAATGTGTGCTTGACAATCTTTGATTGTTAAATAAATAAGTATATTATTAAATAAAATGTCAAAAGCGAAAATCGATATAGTACCACCAGAATTTATAGAAATGGTATTTAAATATATTCTTTATTCTCAAGAATGTGCAGTCAGTAAATATTTATGGTACAACCCAAAAGCACACAGACGCAGATTATGTACATGTGTTTTAAAACTACCTCGCAAAAATCTTGGCGACATGCTAGCAGAAGAATACCAAAATTAAAGCGCACTCAACATCAGGTAAATAAATGTCATACATGAACGTCAAAATAGCAACATTTAAAAATGTGAAATCCTACTGCTATCTTATGTAATACTTTTTGCTTTTACATGCTAATGCATCAGTTGCCAGAATCATGCTTTGCAAGTTTCAATTACCCCTCTATTGTGTAATGTTGACAGCCCCTCCATGTTGAAACTGCCATCATTGTGCCAGCTGAGGCCCAGAGATGATTTGTAGATATTTATCCCTCCACTGCAGAGCGAAAGTGAAGATGATTATGTCCAATTCTACGAAGTGTGGAGTTTCACAAAATATTCTGATCTGTACTGTAGTTTTCACTAAATCTTGAAAATCTTGGTATTACTCCTACTCTTCTTAAATGGAAAGTCATATTGGCGAATTGTTTTTATCGTATAATTAATTGTTTTATGTAGGTAGTCTGTAATGAAAATAGCGCTGATTTGACCACGATGAACATATTTACATGTAATGTTCCTGAATATATGGTCATATCAGCATTGCATTTTCACCAAAAGGTCTTGTAATGATGTCAGGTATTTATTAAATGAAAATGGTGCTTATCTTTCATCCAATATGGCTTTTGCTGAGGCTAATTATAAAATATTGTTCAGAGAGATCAGATGGTTTCAACACTTAGCAGCTAAAAATAAATTGTTATAACTTCAATTAACGGAAATTCTTTTTGGAAAGTAGGACACAAGTCACTTTGAGGAACTCTTGTTATTGGCTTGTCATGAAACTGGAAATTGAATGTTTGATCATCATCTTAAGATGTCCATATCAACAATTCACTTTATTCCAGCAATTTTTAAAGATTAACTGCTCATTTTCTTTAACTCAGCACAGTCTCATTTGTGCAACTGTTCCTGAAGGTTTTCAAGGAGTGCTGTGAAAATCAGGCAATGCTGTTGCTATCTATCCCCAAAAATCACTTTTCTTCACACAATTTCTGGCTGCAAATTGAAATAACAACTAATATCATGAAGATCATGTACAATAGTGAAAGTAGACAAGATCCATGCATAATAGTGAGGTCGTCTTGCATTTGATTGACGAACCTTTTAGCCAGTCTTGAAATATATTTTTGCTTTGATTTTGATCATGCTTCCAATATAGACTGTATTAATGAGATACCCTGCATCTGATTGGCTGTGCTTTTTGTCAGTTAAGTAGACAAGATCCATGCATAATTGTGAGTTGGTCTTGCATTTGATTGTCAAAACTTTACTGCAAAGTTTGAGTTATTTCCATAGTTTTTTCTTTTTTTAGCTTGTTAGCTGATTAGTTGTTTCATATTTTCAGATGGCCCAGAGAATGTTCAGCTTAACCCAACTGGTGGGATTATCAGGGCGATAGAAAACCACTCGGTCATTATACAATGTACAGCAGACTGCAACCCTACATGTAGTTTTCAGTGGAAGAGAGAATTGTTTCCTGGATATCACAAACCCAACCAGACCTTGATAATAGCAAGCGTTGGCAAGAGTGATACAGGCAACTATACATGTACTGTGTCCAACAGCATAACTGGTAGATCTCAGAGTCTTCAAACAACATTGATAGTCATTTGTAAGTACAGCAGACAGGAATCTTTCAGACAGATTCACAGTACTCTCTCCTGTATTGGTACTTGTGATGATGAGGGACATTATGTCATACAATTCTCTCATTTTAGTGTTCCGGCATAGCTCCTGAACTGACCTATAATGCAGGGGTTGGCATTGATGCCATTTTTATCTGCACTGGTCAAATACCACAAGAGTTTTTGGAATGGTCTGTTGTCTGTCCATCAGTTAGCACATATTTGTTATTGCTATTGCAAGTATTGCAATGAAACCTGGTATGTACATTCATCCAATGATCTGTTTGATTCTAATTGAAAATGGTGCCACTCAGTAAGGTTGCAATGTTATATCAATATGGTATGCCTCTTTATGCGATATTTTCAATATACAATATTAGCTTATTGTGATATTTTGCTCATATTTATGCATTATGAAACATTTTTTAAAAGTTTTAAAATGAAAGCAATAGCATCAATTGTGGAAAATTTAAACTTCAAATTTAATTCACTTAAATTGGTATAACTAAGCACAAATAATAAGTATGTATATGTCATGACTTCCTGAGAATTTTCTGTCAGTTGACTAACCAACTTTTTGATGTTTTTTTTTCATTAAAAAAACAAAAAAAAAACAATCAAATAAATGAAAATGGATACAAAGTTCTTGTTTTAACTTTAAAGACACTGCTTTCTTAGTCAACAATTCTTAAATCAACATGTTCATATTTTTCAATAAGAAGACTGACATGATATTATGAGATATAATAACTCATTTTAAATGTACACGTAACTACCTTTGTGATGAGACATTTTTAAGTTACTTGTTATGGTTGTCAAATTTCAATGCATTTCTTAAAGACACGGTTCTTTTCCAATTTTATTTATTAAAGCTTATCGTTTGACTATAATTTGTATTAATGTTATCATTTTACATAAATATTTCAATATGTTGCAATATTATTACAATAAAACATGAATATCATGATATATCATGATACAGCAGAAGGCATACCATTACAGCCCTACCACTCAGACATCCAGTATGGCTGTTGCGGTAGGCATCTAGACAACCATGTTATTGCTACTCCTCCAGAAATGAATGTCATATTGACTTGGTGGTTTTCACTGGAAAACTTTGTATGACATATTGTTTATCCTGAATGAGAATAGTGCTTGTCTGATATCCAGCTATCTTGAAAATCTTGTTGTTACTATATCTCCTGAATGGATTTTCATAAAAAATACAGTAAGGATTTTACTGAAAACTTCTCAGGATTTTTAGTTGGTTCTAGAAAAAAAATGGTGCTAATCTGATGTCTAATATGGCTACCCCTATTACCAGCTTTGACAATCTTGTTATCACTAGAATGGACATTGAAACAGTAACAAAATTCTCACTATACAAAACATTAAACGAAATATTAATCAGTTAAAATATTAACACCTGTATGCAGTACTTTAAGAAATAAACATAAATAAAACAGTTCAATCAATAAAGATGGCAGATGTAGATCAAGAAATTGACCAATCAATTTCAAGATCGCTGCCATGTATGGATGGTTCTAACACTCAATATTCAAAGAATTTGGTGTAATAACTGGTGTTAAATATATTAATATCTATTGACATAATTCATACTGTAGATTTATGACAATATTAAGTTGGTGTAAGTGAAATTTAATGGGCATGTTTTCATTTATTCAAGTGAATTCGGAAACCTGTTCAAACAAAGGATTTTAGGTTATCCAAGATGGTTACCGAAGTGGATTAATTTGAAATTGAACTACATCTACCATGATATCTGAACTTTAGATGATACCAACTCATACACATTTTAAAACTTTCTTTCAAAACTTTATGGATATGTGCTAGTATAATGTATATATGTATAACTATTTCATATTATACTTTATATCACTGTTATGAACAAACTGAAATATCAGAATCATGGAGACATATTTAAATACCAGCCTTGTAGGTTCCTTACAAAGCACACTTAGCTCAATTCTTTTCTGCATCATTCTCTGGCTTTAGTATGTCTGATATACCTGAAGATCAGAGCCACACAGATAATCCCATTCAGGAATGTCTTGTACAGAGTGAAAATGAAAACAATGGTACAGATGATGATTTGGAGTAGCAGCAGAGAGGGTGAACCTCACAACTTTCCGAGCGTCGATTCGGAAATCTGAGGCTTCCACCAAATAGTAAAAAAAATGGCGTCTATTCGATAAAATAAGATTTCCTTATATACGCCAACGTCGTTGTCATCCACCCTCTCTGCTGCTAAAGTTTTCAGTTCTAGGTTAACAAAAAATAATAAATGATTTCAACCAAATATTTGATCGAGTCCGATACGATATCGAGTCCGAGGATCATGTAAATTTATTGTTACAAATCCATGCGGGGTTGACTGAGCATGACTAAAGAAATTTTTAAATTGATTGAAGTCCATATCGGAACACCATGTCTGCCAAATATTTCGTAGCGTATGTGTATCAACGCCGTTAAACACAGCAAGAATATTACAGTTATCTCTGATCACTTTTGGAATCTGAGTGTAGCGTTGAGTGACATATATCACATCAGTGTTTTTGTGACGCCCCCGGGAAAATATTCTAGCTGGGTTTTTTTGATTGTCTAACATCACATCGTCGTATACGACTAAATTGTTAATGCTCCCATCAAGGTCATCCACGGATGGCGCCTCGTCAATATCAGTTATAAAATCAATGGTATTCTCACCTTTAATTTCTGATGCATTCTCGTTAAAATCCTTTAACACTTCATAGCATCGTTGATCATCTACGCTAGGGGCAATTAAATACAACTTATCCCACTTCATCCATCTCATTATTAAATTGAGCAACAATTGCGTTTTACCGGATCCAGATGGCCCGATTATAATTGCGCGGATAGAGTTTGGTAGCGCTGCATGATGCTTCACTGGTTCTCTTATTTTAGTCGCTGAAAAATCAATTATATTCATATCTCTATACATAAATTATGGATCTATATTGTGTGAAGTGTAAAACGCGTACTAGCACAAATGATGTGACGACGGTTACAACTAAAAATAACAGATCAGCACTAACTGGTAGATGTGCAACATGTGGTATAAAAAAGTTTAGATTTATTTCTACAAAATCAAAGATTTTACAATCCGGAGATGTTTTAAAAAAAAACGAGGAGGTGATATCGCAGCCAAATTGACAAAGCTCCCTGGAACCCCATGGGCAAAGTACCCCGGAGAAAAGCACCTTCCAGGATATAGCTACTGTGGTCCCGGAACACGATTAGATATCAGACTTGATGATCAAAATCAACCCCGACCCGGTGAAGAACCAATAAACGCCATTGATAAGGCCTGTCACCTTCATGATGTTGCATATAAAAGCAGCAATCTGCAAAACAGGCATCTCGCGGATGTGAAATTAATTCATGCGTTAAATGCTATTCCTGATAAATCTTTTAAAGAAAAGTTGGCTTCGTGGTTGGTAAAATCAGCTATGAAAGGCAAATTGATGATGGGTGCTGGTAATTGAAAATGTTAGCATTTTAATATGGAATCAATTTATTATTCCCCAAGAGGATACTGGAGGGGTAAATCAGCAGTACATAAACTCGCTAGCGCTGCAAAAGTGAAAAAAACCACTGCGGCGGATTGGTTATCTAAACAGGCACTATGGCAAATTTATCTACCACCACCTAAACAAATTCAATTCTCGCATTTTGATGTGACCGCTCCTAATGAAGTTCATCAGGCTGATATATTATTTCTGCCACATGATCGTGGTTACAAATACGCGTTAACCGTAGTTGATATTGCAAGTCGATACAAAGAAGCAGAACCGTTAAAAACAAAATCAGCCACTGAAGTTGCTTCTGCATTTGAAAGGATTTATCGACGAGGTCCTCTGCACTGGCCGAATCTATTGCAGGTTGATCCTGGCAAGGAATTTCAGGGTGCAGTTCTATCTACAATGAAAAATCATAATGTCACCATACGACGAGGGCATACTGCGCTACATCGCGATCAGGCCATTGTCGAAAGATTTAATCGGACGATTGCTGAGCGGTTATTTGGATATCAATACGCAAAAGAATTCATTCAAGAAAAGCGATCCCGTGAATGGGTCAAAAGGTTACCAGCTGTGATTACTGCACTGAATAACGAGATTACTAGAACAATCAACATGAAACCTATCAATGCGATTAAAAAGAAGTCTATACCCGTACAACCACAAAAAGATTTCCCTAGAAACGCTAGCGTTTCCCAACCAATTCTTGGTAGTAATGTCACTGTTAGGTACTTATACGAACCAGGAGAGCTTGAAGGGGGTAGAAAAAGGGCTACTGATCCTATTTGGAGCGTCACTACGCATAAGATATCTAGTATAACACGATCAACTGGTAGACCAGCAATCTATAAACTGGATTCAACTGCTCCTCAGCGAGGATTTACTCGACAACAACTGCAAGTGATTCCCGAGGATACTCAATTGCCACCGCATGGTCTTAATTAGCACCCGATGCCAGAGGCATTGTGCTTTCACCCCGGCGTCTATTGCACTCAAGACAAGTCAACATCACATTATTTCTGACATGACCGAGATTGTTATTTTTTCTGTCTACGGTGAATTGGCGAGGATCCTTATCCGAATACTGCCAACGCATTATACAATTGCAACTCGCGCAGTGATTATTCTGTTGTTTCTTCAAAGTGATTATTAATTTAGCATCAATATCAAATTCTCGTTGTTTTTTTTTGTCCTGTTGTTTGTAACCGGAGAGTTTTTTATTAATGATGCTAACATCAATATCACTTATTGTTGTGTCATTATCATCACCAATGATTTCATCATCGCCACCAATGATTTCATCATCGAAGACAATTCTTCGAAGCTGATTTATTCTTCGTACTCTGGATACTGCGAGATAGACTAAATTCGACCATTCGATGCGATTATCTACCATCCAAACAATTGTATCCGATATAGTCAATCCCTGTGAAGAGTGTATTGTTGCTGCGTATCCTAGCGTCCATGGGGATTTATTAGCACGCAATGCATCTTCAACGACATTGATATCAACCAGCACAATATCATTTAACACGAGAATCTGTTTTTGAATTCCTTCGGATTTTAGGCTTGGAATATCAACTTCAATATTCTGTTTTCGTGTATCCGAAGGCCTATAACACAACGGTACTGGAAGCGTTGCAAATTTTTCTTTATGCAATTCAAATAACTTCATCTGAAGTGTGTCTCTGACTATTTTTCTACTTGCTACTATCAAATCATTTGGTCTCCACGTTTCCCAGAAATCATTCATAGGAGTTTCTGAAATTATTTCACGCGCTATTTCGCATTGGATTTTATCCGGTTGTAATCTAAGCAGTGCTTTGAACTCGCGTAATTGTTCATCAAGTGATCTATGGTCGGTATTAATTTCTTCATAATAGTCTACAGAACCCTTTAGCCATTCATGTGGAGATCCACCGATAAATGGTGGTGGTTGGCCGTGATCACCGCACATGACGACTTTTGTGTTTTTGTTTAACAACCACTCAAGAAATGTTTTTAATACATCTAATGACACTGTGCATATTTCATCCCAAATTATGATTTCAGGAATGAATTTATCACCCATACGCTCAGGAGTCCATTTGTCACCTTTCCATCGAAAAAAACTATGGTAAGTGCAAGCATTTACCCCTCGCTGTATCATCTCTCTGGCGAGTCTGTGAGTCGGTGTTAACACAATCATGTTAGTAGAAATACAAGTATTTCCACCACCACGATATAATTCAATTGCACGAGTTGTCTTTCCTGACCCACCACAACCGTTTAAATAAACTGTCTTGTATCTACATATTGGATCAGATACCGGTGGTGCATTAGAAAATTCTGATTGAATCTCATCACATTTTAAGTACTTTTCATCCATGGCAACGTCTGCGGATTCACAATACTCATGTAGCATCTCCTTTTTAAATCGCCAACGCCCCCACGCTTCCTCCGGATCTGTGAATGCCGCTACAGCTGATTTGTACTTATTGTGTATATACATCGAATCAGTGGCTACTCTAACCGCGGTATTAGGAAATCTATTTATCATCGAAAATAAATTGATAGAAGCATAAGCTAGCATAGAACTTCTCAAATGTGTGTACTGGGAATTATATCCATCACAGTAGGTAACAACCGTACCCAATTTCTCACCATTGGATAGAAAAGCATCCTTACGGGATACAAGTTTTCCCTGTTTCGTTAAATCCGTTACAAGAAAATCGTATTCAGCGACGTCTATGATCAACCGCGAGGAAAATTTTGCATTGTCGTATCTTCCACCCTGGGTAAATTTACCGATTATTTTTCGTCCAAAATCCTTTGCTTGTTCTTTTTTAATTTCAAATAACTTCTTAGACCAATTCATGATTTGTTCTTCTGGAAACTGTTTTCGTAGTTCGCTGATTATACGATCTAGATCGGGTTGTGGTAGCCAAACTTCTTTTTGAGCTCGATAGCATATAATAGCTTCGGAAACAATCAACGATATCAGCATGCCACAATCAATCATATATCGTAGTAACACTATTGGCATCCAGGCCTTTTCAGATAGGTGTCTACCGAGTCAAACATAACTACACGGATGTAACCCTGTAGCGAGTTCAAATGATATCACACGAGCGAATCCGGTTAAATCAAAATCAGGTAATGGTCCATTAATCGCAACACGAGTCATTTCATGCGTGGGGTGTCCAAATCGTTTAAAATAGTTACTACATTCTCCATACCCGAGAAAACTTCCAGGATAACACGCGGATATATCAATTGAAATCATACTGTCACGATGGTATTTTGTATTCCACAGTCCTCCATGACCAAATTCGATGCAACTCAATTTTACATCCTCGAGAAAATCACTTCGTGTTGGACGCCAGGAGTTTTTTTCTCTTGCGAAGTGAGCTACCACTGAAGAAATAGTAAAACTATCCGTGAGTAGTTTTTCATGGAAACTCTCTGGTGAAAAATCACTAGCGATTTTTCTCATTCTGTTATCTAATTCTTCAACGCGATATAATTCACCATTTGGTCTTACAAATTGATCAAATCCTGATTCGGAACCAGCACTACTAAGTAACCACACTGACACAGGATCATCTTTACACAACGCATGAATAGCATCAAATAATTTCTCTTCATAGAAAACATCCCCGGAAAATTCCCCGGAAAATTCCGGGGGGATATATTTCACGGTTCTATCTCGTGGAAATATTGTTACTGCAGGTGTCCACGCGTGTTCGTTATGATCAATAATTTGTATTGGCGCTCCTTGTAATTTATATTTCGGTTCGTGTAATACTTCTCCGGTTATCGTCATAACGGTTATTGGGAATCTTAATGATGTTTCTAATTTAGCTATATCAGAAATCTTTGCACCGTGCTGTTTCACTGTCAGTTCCCATTCGGTTATTTTCCTACGTCGCAGATCAGTTAGTTTATTTCCTCGGGATGCATTTGTGAAGTGTTCCATTACCCGTGTTGCTACACAATTGAGCCTTGACGAAGTCAATGGTGAATATTTCATAGGAGCTAGTTTTGCAATATCGGGTTTATCATTTAACGGATATATCCCATAAACGATTGCTGTTACGGGATAAGATCTCTCGTAGTATGGTTTGTCAATTCCAGTTAGAATTCCTGGTTTGGAATCTCTACTCACAATAACAGTTTTTTTATCCTTGAGGATTGGTTCAAATTTATCCCTGATAATCCATTCACCTTCGTCGTAGATAATGAATTTTATTCTGAAAAAATACCTCTTCGTGCCAAAATGTGAAATTATCTCAGCTGCTCTTTTATCGTTCATAGTAGCATCGATGATGGGTACATTGACATCTTCATCAATAATTCGAAATGTCGACCAACAGTATGCTGCACCGTCTCGGTAGAATTCATTAAAACACTCCCTGATTTTACCGAGTATAGTTCTATCACCGATTAGACGTTTTGGTGTATCAGAGACTCTATCAAGATTGAATTTAGTATTTGTCCAAGGTTTGATTTTCGATAATCTTTGGAACTCCCTATCAAGATTGAATTTAGTATTTTTCCAAGGTTTGATTTTCGATAATCTTTGGAACTCCCTATCAAGATTGAATTTAGTATTTTTCCAAGGTTTGATTTTCGATAATCTTTGGAACTCCCTATCAAGATTGAATTTAGTATTTTTCCAAGGTTTGATTTTCGATAATCTTTGGAACTCCCTATCAAGATTGAATTTAGTATTTTTCCAAGGTTTGATTTTCGATAATCTTTGGAACTCCCTATCAAGATTGAATTTAGTATTTTTCCAAGGTTTGATTTTCGATAATCTTTGGAACTCCCTATCAAGATTGAATTTAGTATTTTTCCAGGGCTTAATTTTCGATAATCTCTTGAACTCCTCCATGTTATAATTAAAACAAGTATTTAAATAGAAAAATATAGTATAATGAATCACTGCAAGTGGCTAATGATTGGATCTACAACCCCGTGTAACAAATCATGCAGAAGCGAATTCTGTGGGTATCATATGCAAAGCGTGAGAAACGGTTCAAAAGGCCCTCTCGCATGCCTCCAATGTGGGGTGGGTGTTAGAGGAAAATCGCAATTATGCCTTGCTTGTGGGGGTAAACGATACAGGGAACTAAAACGCTACTATGACAAACGAATCATTGACTCCGTCATCCTTGATAAAATCAAGGACAAAGTAATAAAAACCCCTCAAGATTATATCCAGAGATTTATAATTAAAGCAGATAATAAATTAGACAAGTAGTATTATTATACAAATGAGCCAAGATTTCAGACCTCACCCAGTGCTTGCTAATTACGAAGCCTCTAGTGATGGTGTTGTCAGGCACCGCAGACTCAAAGAACCTGTTGGGTATCTGAATAATATGGGCTATTTGATGTTTTCAGCTGGGAGGAAGAAGTATCTCTGTCACAGAGCCATCTATGAAGCATTTTACGGATTAATCGAAGACGGTCTTGTGATTGATCACATAAATGGCGTGAAGACTGATAATTGTCTTGGGAATCTTCAAGCCGTCTCGCAGCGCGATAACCTTTTAAAAAGCAACGCTGGTAAGCACGCGAAACATCCCAAGGGTGTGAAATCGTTTGATTTAGAAAATAATGAAGAGAGAAGCTTTCAGTCGATAAATGCGGCTGGAAAATATTTCGATATTTGCAGTACTTCCATTCGATTTGTTGCTGAAAAAATCATTAAAACATCTCTGTCTAAAAAAAATGGTCATAAAATAAAGTTCGTATACACTGAAACTATTTAAGGGAGATAAATCCTTTATGGATAAATCCGCACTACAATTCACACCCTACCTACTAAGTTCCCTTGTATTATGACGTCAAAGGAATTTGTCGCCTGCTTACCTGTACTTGACTAGGTGCGCCCACGTGACTGTAATGGAGATATAATGCATGAGTTTTCGATAGAGAATAAAACTTTTTATTGTCACTTGTGGGCTAAAACTGCATTATTAGTTTTATTTATCTACATATCTCATGTGTGGGGTGGGTGGACTAGCAGTAAAGCAGACAGCTAACTCGTTCTTTTCAGTACAGACGTTCTTTATAATCCACGCATTACCTATGTTCGCTCAGCCGGAACGCGAGTGTTTCCTATTCATTGAAGTATGTGGGCGTGGTTAAAATTCCTTGTATGTGAATGTATTTTATCTAGAGAATTATAACAGAGTATATAAAACGCTGTTTTATTAAACAACTGTATTATTTTGTTTAAAATATTTCTCATTGTTGCAGCATAAAATTGTCTATTTTAAAAATCTCTTATTGTTAAGTATATCAGATATATATATATATATTAAAAAATCTCTATTCTGTATGACTGTTCGTGGTGTAATGGTATCGTGTTTGTCTTGTAAACATAGCTATCAACTACTACGTGTTCGGTCCCCATAGCAGACACATTATTTGATGGCGAAACGGAAGATGTTTTTTTCTATTAATTGGGGGGGTGGGGCGGTCCCCCTCAGCCAAACCAACATGGCAACCCATGCTATCGCATTCTCGGTAGCGTGGGTTGGTGTTTTTTTCCAACTCATGCAACCATGAATGAGATTTCATGGGTTGCCATGTTGGTTTGGTTTACCACGCCCACATCATACCATCATCGTTCCATTGAATTATAATCCATCCTTAATTATGTTAATTAAGTATATGTTATGCCTAAAATTTGCCGCAACACTCGAGCGGAAATATATCATACCATCATCGTTCCATTGAATTATAATCCATCCTTAATTATGTTAATTAAGTATATGTTATGCCTAAAATTTGCCGCAACACTCGAGCGGAAATATATGGCATTGTGCCGTCCATGTTGTGACGTTATACCTCAAGCATATCTTCTGGGCGGTCTAAGATGGCGTTTGCCACCTTAGGCCTCCCTTCCGGAGATGTATGTTTCGGGTCCCCCTTGGGCTTACTTGGATGCGAAGGCACCCAAGGAGTTCCAAAGATGTGTTGTCATATATGTTTTATTTTTATTAATTAGAGATACAGTATACTATATTTATAAATAAATTTATTTATATAAAAATATAAATAATGGATATCAATGATGTAAATGCTATAATTGCTGAAATCTCAAATTTAAATAATAAAGGGGTATTATTATCTGAAAGTCTCGACGTTGACAAGATTACCTCGGAATATGAAGATATTGAATATCTGTCTAGTAAGGGTCGTTATGTTTTACCTAGGATGTACAGGCTCGTGAAAGGAATTCAAAAATCCATTAATGGTTGTTTGTACGGTAACGACATTAATTTATTTATAACGCTATTTAGCACCGTTGAAGCAATACGTCAAAAGCTTGGCCAAGAATATCAAAAACGAGCTGAAATTGGTTCTAAAGTTCGTGATCTTAGAAAAATGTTAAACGAGGAGCGACCCGTATCTTAACCACGTGAGTGTTACTAAAAAATAATATAGGCTTTCGTAAATAATTTAAATAATTTATTTATTTTTTTTTTTTAGCGTTTTTTTGTAACACTTGTTACATAGGATTTTCTCCTGAAAGGATACTCATCAGTTTGGCCTTGCTCATGCAGTTATGTGCATAATGGATGATCTGGTCGTAGTAGCAAGTAATCACCGCGACGCCTCCATTTTCACGTAATTGTTCTTGTTGCCGCGTCGTTAACACAAATCGTTCATCGCCATTCTCAGATATTACAATTCTGAAATCCCCAGCGATGTTATTTCTGAAACACTCGCGAATAGCGTCGTACAGTTTAACCCTGTCGAAGATGAATACGTTAGCTTGATGGTACATTATTTAATAACTAAGTTATTTAATAACTAAGCTTTTAATTATGATGGAAACCCTCCGGATTTCACATTTGAAAATTTAGTTCACAAACAATATATGGTTGGTGAATCGCTTACAACTAGATTAGCCCGAGAGCGGCTAGCAGCAATTAAAAAGTTTATACCGGTTCGAGACAGAGTTCGCGATCAACTTCAACAACGACAACAAGCGCAGACTGACTTTTCTGTGTCAAGTGAACAACTGTTCGCCCCGGTAACTAAGGCGACCAGCGATGTGAAAACAGCAACTGAACGAGCAATATACGGAGATATTCCTAAGGAAGGCAAGCGACGAGAAGTGCCTGTTCTTGGTGTGCTTGAAAAGGTAGCAGCAGAGACCGGACAAACACGCGCAGGGATACAACAGTTATCCAGTGATATAAAAACTCAGCGTGAGTATGAACGATTAGCTGATATTGATGATTCCACACCTGAACCACAACTTGTTGATGTCGTCACCCCAAGAGGTGTTTCCTTTATAGACAAACTCACCGAAGGAGCTATAAAGGAAATCAAACGACCTCAATTGGAGAAACACCAGGATTATACGACTTTTGGTGATTTCGCCGCCAAAAGCTTTGATTCTAGAAAGGATTTTTTAAAAGACGAGTATAAAAACAGTAGAATAAGCCGAGATGAATGGGTTAATTGGTTGTATAAAACGAATAAGGGGATTATTGGTAATTTGAAAAAGGATACAATTGAGTATAGATCTTTTAAAGTAGGAGTTGATAGTTATGGTATACAAAAACAACAAGAACGAGAAAAACAAAGTCGAGGCCGACAAAGGCAATTACTTGATGATAGTCAGGGCGCAACTGGTACAACTGAGGAAACAAGCGGAAAGGGATATTCGATTAAAAATCCAAAGGATGTATTTGACTCTACCGTGACATGTCCTGGTAATATTCTCAGTGATATATCACGGTTAGAGGTTCTCATCGGAGGGAAACGAGCCGGAAATAACTCCGTCGAGATAATTAACGAGGCCGCTGATATCTGTAGACGATTATTTGCTGGTGGTATCATGGACATTAATGTATATCGAGAACTTATTGCTGAATTAGTTGAAAATCACAACGATGAAAATCTTATGGATGTAAGCGATTGATCACTAATTGAAAAACTACTAGTTTTATAACAAGATGATTATACACTATAACCATGATAAACCCGTAAGTGTCTACGTGGTGAACTCACGATTGCCTGTTTATCGCGCGTGGTACGGAGATGGTTTCGGCAATACCATTGCGGGGTTATTTACAAGAATGGCTCCCAAGGTGGCGCCGTTAGCTAAACAATTATCAATGAAAGCCATTGATATCATTCGTGATAAGGGAATCAATTTCGTTGGAAATCTTGCTGGAAAGGCATTTTCTGCTGCGAAAGATAAAATAGCATCATTGGTGCGAAAGAAACCACGAATGACTTCGTCAGTGGTGCTGCCATCAACTACAGTGATGCCTGCAAAAATCAGCAAAGTAATAAATAACGCAGTGGAAGAAAAACTAGCGCAATTGACTTCGTCACAATTGACAGCTTCGCCAGTAACAGATAACGCTATCATGAACGCGATAGCAGGAAGTGGTTTGAAACTAAAAAGAAATTCGAGGAATTTTCAACGACGATGATTACAAAGATGAAATTGCTTTGCAATTCACCAATTGAAAACACTAGTATGTTATAAATGTTTAAACGAACAGCTGATCCCGCGCTTGATATGGAAGCCCCAATGCGAAAAGATGATTCCGTCCGCGATTATCAATACTATTCCTATCATGCAATACAACCCGACCTACGATCGCGAGTTGAACTTCAAGTTCAAGATACCAGTAAATACTTTTTGCCGTGTGAAGCATTTATCGAAATCGAAGGAAAACTCGTAACAAATGTTGCAGAGGATACCCCATATGCAGATGACCCAAATATCCGAGTTGGGTTCGTTAACAATGGCATAATGGCGTTATTTGAAAGTGCAAGATATCTCATTGATGGAAAAGAAATTGAATCAATAGAACGCGAGGTTGATGTTGCAACAACAATAATCGGACTAGCAAGATATTCCGATGATTATACAAGATCGGCTGGTCCGTCTATGATGTTTGCAAAGGATACTACTGATAACGCTGACCACATTCAATACATTAAAGTGTTAACACCGCAAGACACTTCAGTTGATAATCAACGAGAAGCAACTAATCCAGAACGTCGAGCTAGACCCGGAGCTGCGTTTGATATTCTCGGAGGCGTTAATGGTAATTTCAATCTAGGGTTTGCAACACGAAAATTAGCATTGGAAGGACAAGAGAAAAAGTTTTCGTGTGCAATTCCACTCCATCACATATTTGGATTCTGCAGAAATGTCAGAAAAGTCATCTATGGAGCCAAACACACAATCGCGTTAGTGCGAAAAGGCAATGACAACGATGCAATTTGGCGTACTGGTGCCGCTGAGGGTAAAGTTAAAATAACTAAATTGGTATTGTGGATGCCAGTAATGACCCCATCAATTACCAGAGAAGAGCGGCTACTCTCATTTATGGAAACAGGTGGTAAATCATTGCTAAGTTGGCTAACAACAACGACTGATGTCAAACAGGATAATGTCGATGATATATTCACATGGCACCTGGCATCAAAACAAGGCGTTTCAGCTCCACGTCATATATTTATAGCGTTACAGAATAATGAGCGAGTTGGTAATCAACAACGCAGCCATATGATATTTGATCAGTTAGGTGTTAGAGAAGTCTCGCTGAGAATAAACGGACAACAAGAACCAACCGAGGATATACAACTTAATTACACAGAAAATCATATAGCACGTGTATATCATCGGATGCTGTCATATATGGGTCGTGATCAAAACGTTGATACTGGTTTGCAAATATCTCAACTCGATTTTAAGAAATTGTATCCGATTTATTACTTTTCGCTGGAACATCTTGATTTAATGAGACAATCCGTTGTTGACATACATTTTAGGGCTCGTATAGCAGCTCCTGGTGGTGTTAATTATAGAGCGGTTGCTGTCATTCTCAGCGACAAATCAATGTTGTTAGAAGGGGTTGGCGGACGAATGAGACTTGTTGATGCACCAGTGGAAAATCTGTAAATGAAACTTGAAAAGTTTCCATAGGATTTCCCCAATTAGATCAATTGAAAGAATAAATATGTTTTACAATAAAATGCCATATAGTGTTGTTAGTGTCAAGCTGACTGATGGTCAGGTCAAGAAATTAAAATCAAAATCCGCTAAGGAATGTGGAACAACAATAACGTTGAAACCAGCGCAGATGTCCGGCGGTACACATAAAATATCATTAACGGATCGTCAAATAAAACATTTCAATGATGCAATGAAAAATAAGCGAGGAGTTCAAATAGAATTTTCGAAAGCCGCAGTCGCCAACATGATAAAATCAGGTGGTATATTTCCATTGTTAGCCGCAATACCAGCATTGATTGCAGCGGCTGCCCCAGCGGTGGCGAAGGCGGCAGCGTTGGGAGCCGTTGGTACCGCGGCAGGGATGGCGTTGAAAAAGGCAACTGGGAAAGGATATAAAAAAAAGGGAAAGGGGTTGTACCTACCAGGAACCCCGTATTCATGGTACAGCGGGAAATCCGTGAACGGATCGGGTCTAAGAAGAATACCAGGAACGGTTTATTAATTGAAAAATCTTCGATTTCCGAACCTATGGTTGAGGAACCTATGGTTCCTATGTCCAATTTTGATTTAATTGATGCTGCTAAAAAACTAGCGATTAAAAATTTCAGAGGTGTTTTTATGAGAGATCAATTACCGAGAAAACCAAATAACGTTGAAACCGGTATCATCAATCTTGATAACAGCAGCGGATCGGGAACTCACTGGGTTGCATACGCGATTGATCCACGTGGGATTGTCTATTTCGATTCATATGGGTTAGCTCCGCCAAGCGAGTTTATGCGGTATATAAATTCCTCGATGAAACTCAAAGGGTTTCCGATTTTTTATTCCACGCTGCCAACACAACAATTAAATGATCCACCGATATGCGGCCGTGAAGTATTAAATGTCCTCGCGGAGATTTCATTAAAATCCTTTGGATCTCCGTGGAAACCACCTCATATTATTGTAAACGAATACACGAGTGGGAAATTACAAGGATCAATAAATTGAAAACACAAGTTACGCTAACAATAATGATCGATATTTGGGGACAACCTCTGTCAATGTTGGAACCCACCGAGGAAACATCTGCGGGTTCTATCGAGGATGTAAAAAAAATAATAGAAGATGAAATCGCTGAGACGTTAAATTTAACAAGTGTTGACCCGAACGAAATAGTTGTATTTCAAGATCGCCAGGGTAAATTGAAAAGCAGTAATATATCCGTGAATGACATTTTGATACGGCATCGCGCTGCCGCTGAAAACTCTATTGCACTGTATTCCAACGATGGACAACTTAAACCAGGCGCACTTGTGTCTACGATCACCGACGCGATTGCTACCAACGAACGTGAGCTGAATGATTTTATACGAGGTTATAATAGTTTTCGCAAAAATGTCGTACATAAATTCTTTGGAACCCCGCTTGTGGTTGGCATGACTCTCGCTGAAATTAAAGACTTGTTGAATTCATTCTTCGCTAACAAGGAAGCTGGAAGGATGATGACTGCTTCAGAAATCAAGGCAAATTATCTCGAGATTTTTAAAGTAAGCGAAGATCAAAAACCCACTAATGACGTCATTGGTAGATTCTTTGGAACCCCGCTTGTGGCTGGCATGACTCTCGCTGAAATCAGTGAGTTTATCGGCAAGCACACTCACAATGCCTACATCGCTAATAATTTCTTTGGTGTCCCGGCTACATCTACAATGACTCTCAAAGATATTAATATGTTTATGGTGAGACAAACAACACTTAATACCATCGTGGATAATTTTTTAGGGAGAACACCTGTGTCTGAAACCACATCGTTGACAGGCATGACTCTCGCGGAAATTAAAAGCGCTATTGACAAACAAAAGCACACCAGCGATATTGTTAATAAGTTCTTTGAGGGCAGTAGCCTCCAAGATATCACGACGAAATTTTCTAACATCGACAACCATATTAAAACCCAAGCAGAGCTTAAAGTTGAAGACCTTCTGGTTTCATTATTCTTCTCTAACAGGGAGGAGAGTAGAAAAACAATAGATCCTACCAGAATCACGGTAAATTATCTCGATATTTTCGACGATCTTTTTAACCTGAAAAGAATATCTGAAAAGGTAAAGATTCCACATCACTACACGGGCGTTAAAAATATCGTGTATACGGTTAATCATGGAACCATGGATTGGATAAGAGACGGTTATACTACATTATCCATCGGTATCTTGGGTCTTCCCGGCATAGTGGGCCCTGACTACAAGCCAACATGGGCCGATGGTATCTACAGGCTAACGTGGATCTCTATCGATCAATTTAATATGATCGCGGACGGTAAAACCTACTCTGGTGGCACCGCGACGTTAATTATGGATGGTCGCAAAAAAAGCTTTAATGTCGTCGCGGTTGATAGCTCCACCATTAGATCAAAAATAGCCTGGTGTTTAGAACTCGTAGCTCATTTTTCCGACTGAAGTACTAGCAATTCCCGCTAACGATGACAAATAATTGAAAACACTAGCGGGTTTAAAATAACAATGACTTTGTCATCGACGCAATGTCGCTATGATCAGGTCAGAGAATTTCAGAATAGACTCAAAACCCTCACTGAGGAGTATCAAATAAAAATGAAAAAATACCGACGAAGAATCACCGCAATTGATGTTACTATATACTCGGTGTCAAGCGTTCTCACTGGTGCCGGAATAATACTTGCATCGGTTACAATGATTGCCCCGGTCGTAGTTCCAATTTGCATTTCTGCGGTGGCTACAATCGGGGGTATATTAACCGGGATAGCAAAAAAGATATCATCATGCAGCCAGAGTAAACTGCAGAATTACTTACTTCAATTTCATATTGCATCAACCGCATACTCGCAATTATCATTGATGATATCGTCGTCACTCGATAATACGATTATATCAGATAGTGAATTCTCAGCGATGGTCAGTATTTTTGATTCCGCGATATCGAAATTAGAGCGACAACATGAATATAATAACAATGACAACACCGATGGAATCAGAAAACACGAACCCAAAAAAACAAAAAATGATCTCAATAATATCAACATTACCAGATTGTGAGTTCTCAGTGATGGTCAGTATTTATGATTCCTCGATACCAAAATTAGAAATAAATCATGAGTATAGCAGCGATGACGACACCGATGGAATTACTTCAACGAATAGTGGAGAACACGAACCCAGTACAAACGAGTATGATATCAATAACATCAACGAATCCAGAATTCAGTGTGAATTTCCCCTCTCCGATTCCAGTGAAGGAGATAGCGCTAGCAAAACTACGAGTGTATCACAGTTGGCCTAATATCAGATCGGTTGCATTTAGTGGTCAGCAACCCAATAACACACTGGTGTTCTCGTATAAGAATAAACCCGATGGTACTCCAGAGTGGGAAACAGTTTCGTTACCAACTGGGTCGTACCAAATTAAGCAAATCAATGCTGAAATTCAGCGTAGAATAAAATCAATCACTGGAAAAGAATCAAAAATAGCTATTAATGTTCATCAACCGACACTCTCGTCGTCGATCGAAATAAGCACAGAGGGATACATTGTAGATATATATAACAGCTCGTTAAGAACAGTGTTAGGATGGCCTGAAAAACCACCGGAAAAATCCGCCACCGACTTAACCACGGACATACAATCATATCATGAAATCAATCCCAGTTATCGAGATAATTTATCTGATATAAGAAAAGGAAGAATCGCCGATAGATTTATATTTACCAACAAAGAAACATTGCAATGGGATTTTATCATTAAAAGAACAACCGACTCATCTGTTACTATTTCATTTACGCTAACTGACGTCCGTGGTTATTTTAATGAGATTAAACAATTATATGACACACAACTAGAACAACTACGGAAAACAAAATCGCAAAAACACGTTGAAATAATAAATCAGCTTATATCGGACATGAAATATATCTATGAACTAATTATTCAAACAATAATTAATGACAACAGCGACAATAAACAACGATTCTTAACCGATTACAATATCACAGAGGACAATCTGCGTAATTTCAAGTTTCCCAAATACAACGCTGATGAACTAGCAAGAATTGTTAAAACCGATATCAAGGCGCTACAAAAATCAGATTCAGCTGTCCTCTTCAGGTATAATAATGATCCAGATGGTGGCGGTAGGCATATTGCCCCTCATAATGTGAATATTTCAACGGTGATTGCGCTCAATTTAGTATGTGATGCAATTGAAGGAAGCTATCAAATTAATCTAGAGCAATCAAATCAAGCTCAGCAGGGATATATTCTTTATTCGTTTGCACCAACAGCTCCTCCAGGATTCCTAATTATTGAAAACCCAATTAATCCTGTCTACATGCGATGCCATAATAATTCGTTAACGAGAATTAATTTCAAACTCACCGACCAGTCAAATAATCTGATTGATTTACAAGAAGAGGTGTTAGCGATTAGTTTGTTTGTAAAATCCTAAATTGCTTTGCAATTTCAAATGATTTTCGTCCTAAAGACTCGATCAAATATTTGGTTGAAATCATTTATTATTTTTTGTTAACCTAGAACTGAAAACTTTAGCAGCAGAGAGGGTGGATGACAACGACGTTGGCGTATATAAGGAAATCTTATTTTATCGAATAGACGCCATTTTTTTTACTATTTGGTGGAAGCCTCAGATTTCCGAATCGACGCTCGGAAAGTTGTGAGGTTCACCCTCTCTGCTGCTGGAGTTATCCAATATATGACCTATTTCAACTGCAATAACAAACTTAAAAGACCTAATAATGTTTCCTACCTTAAATATTTTCAGCAAATTTTTATGTTTTCTAATTTCATGGTGTTTGCTTTTGTAATCATATCATTATATGATTTTTATGTTATAGGTTTTGTCTAATGTTGTAAAGCCCTTAGAGCTTCTAAAGATTAGACGCTATACAAAGTCCTCATTATTATTATTATTATTATTATTATTATTATTATTATTATTATTATTATTATTATTATTATTATTAAATACAAATGCAGCATGTATTATCTGGTTTAAGAATACATGTTGAACTCCAGTTACTTTTACTTGGTTCAATAAAATTTTTCTCCAATATATAATGAATTTTTTAAAAAATATTCCTGCTTGAGAGGATTCATCCTGTAAGGATGCTTTTTCACAGAATCTACAATCTAAGCGTCAGGGCAAATTTTATTTATTCATGTAGGAAACAAGTGCACATATTCACATAATAACTGTTAACTCTTTTATTGTGGTTGTAGATGGTAGATTACCTTTGAATCTTCATTTGAAAGAAGTTTTTCTTTAAATAACTTCAGTGGTCCACAGACAGTATATCCAAAAGCCAGTTTAAAAGGATTAAAACACAATCATTCTTGAACTGATTCCCTAACAGAAAACAACAGCAAATAAACAACCCCATCCCCATCATTTCCTGTATCAAAGCTCCTTGACTTTCAGGTTGATATGCAGAAGATTTATACTGTTGGATTCCAAATTCATGCACAACTTGCTGGAAAATTCCAGTTATAAAATTTGACTCTTGGATCAGACAGGACAGTTTCCGGAAGGCTAAAAAGTGTTTTAAAAAAATAAAAATACTGAAGGTTTTACTATGAATTTAGTTTTGATATTTCTCAAAGGAATTGCATCTGGAAATCTTGTCGATGCACACAAATTGGTCAACATGTATTTGTTGCCTGACATGGTCTTAGGTAAAGGGCTGACACTAGTGTAAGCCTTAATCTAAGTAGCTTTCAAATATCACTTGACAATAAAAGTAATCAGATATTCCACACTGGATTAGAACTGATACATACCAACAACTGGTTATATATAACATAAGTGTATATTGTAATTAAATAGAAAGTTTTTTCATTTTAGGCTGTCCAACAGGTTAGTTGAACTTGTGCCATGGCCTTAGCATCTTCTGTCAGCACATGCTTATGAACAATATAACATTATATAATTCTAAAGAATTTTGATTTTCTGTCCTGGAAGTATGACAATTGTTATAGGTTACTGCATTTGTATTTGAAAATATGAACAAGTTTTTCTGAAATATACTGCACAACCTTGCAAAGTGCAGTATTTTTTAGAGAAAAAAAATGAGTTCATATTTTCCAATATGAATTCAGTAACCTTTTTATTATGTGCTCATCTTGTTAAACTACCTGTGGCTTAATAATATAAAACATTTCAAGAAACATTGTTATTGAATTTATGCTTTATTCCAAATAAATTCACAACTGTAGATTTATCAATACACAAAAACTGTATTCATGTGCACATAACTGTGCCCAGCAACCTTTTAACTTAGTCCCATGCTCAGTTTCCAAAAGATTTGTCGGTTTGGTCATCATAGCGAGGATACTAATTCTTTTCCCTTCAGTGACTTCCAAATCTTTAATTTTCTGGACAACATTTAGTTGATCATTTAACTCCACTCTAGAAGTCATTCCTCTGATGAAGGCTTTGTGATAAGGTCGGAAGCTTAGGAGTTATAACCTATTGTGCTAATTCACTGACTGCAAATGGCTGTAGCATGAAACAAGAGACATTCTAGAATGCAGAGTTTGTGTTATTACTAATGAATTATTCTGATGTAACATATGCATATACAACAATACTTTCAGATGGGGCAGAAATAGTGAACCTGTCAGTACAGGATAGTAACACTGTCAATGAAAATTCATCAGCCATTTTCCAATGCCAAGTTGACAGCAACCCACTGCCTACCGTAATATGGAAGAAAGAAGGCACCAACACTGTTCTTAAGACTGAGTCAGGAGTTTTACAAAGTCAGTACAGGATTGAATCTGCCCAGTGTCAGGATACAGACAACTATACTTGTTCTGCAGACAATCAAATCTGGACACAAGCCAATAGGACATTACAGTTTTTTGTAAAATGTAAGTAGAATGATGGCATGGTAAGAAAAGATATTTGTTTTGCCAGCATTAGTTCTTCAGACTTTATAAGTTTTTGAATGTCATCATAACCTATCCTTGAGGTATGCCATTAACAGTTGAGTTGAGTACTTTAGGTAAGGATGAACCATATTGATTTGAGTGCCAAAAAGGTGAAAGTTTAAGGTTGCTGCAACTGAAAGAAAATATTTTTGGCACAATAGTTCCATTTCTCCACAATCTACAGTTACCAAACACTGCACTTGTTACAAGAATGAAGCCCATACATGTTGGTGTCAAAAGGGCAAAGCCACAGCTAATTAAAGATAAATGATTTCTGCACAGAAATATTCTAAATAACAAACCTGAACAAACTACTTGCACATGGTGGAAGGTAGATGTTTATTACATTTTGGGGTCAAAAGGTCAAAGATCAAGGTCACTGTAACTGAAAGAAGAAAAATTGTTTCTGCATGATGACATTCGGTCTAAATCACAGGCTTGGGCCAAAGGTTTAGGATTGCTTGCATTTGGGGTAAGGAGGAGACCTATTCAGAAGGCCAAAGGATGTGGCCATCATGGCTCAAAGAAAAGAAACCATTTTACACAATAAATATTGTCCTAGAGTAAATTGCTTGAGCAGGGTCTGTAGATGGCTTGCACTTAAGGGTAATACAGGAAACTAAAGATTCTGATGGTTAAAGGTCATAATTATAGTAAGTATAATAAGAAAGTAATGGCTTCTGTGCATTAAGTTTAAGTCAAGACTACAATTATAATATAGAACCTAACATTTTCACCAAGGCTACAAAAAGAGCAAGATTGGCATATCAAGATCAACAAGATATGTCCAGTGGGGAAAAGGCAAGTGAATGTATGTGATTATTTTTATATAGTTGATGTATTTGGGTGTTTTATTTTATATTCTTTTTTTTGAAAAGAGAGGAAAATGTAATATAATATTTGCTGCAAAAATCTGCAAATTATTATGAGTGAATTACTGTGTGAACACTGCCATGCACATGTAATAACTTCAGCACTAATATTACTGCTGAACAAGTTGAAGTAGCAATAAGTTTTGGTAAAAAGACAAATTTCAAATTATTTTTTTTTCATAAAATGAAGTAACAACTTTGCAGTATGTTAAGATAATAAGGTCCACCAGAAACAATTTTGCTGCCCCTTGAGACCCATTAGGGGTGGACCCCAAATCCCACTACACATTTGTTTCAGTTTTTTTAATGGAAAACCAAAATCATGTCTGATTTGGTTGTCATGACATTATTTTTCCTGCACCACTAGTCAGACCAGTTGGTATCAATATAACCTCAACAGCAAATCTAATTGCCATGCATATGATAGTTACAGTGGTTGCGATTCCCACCATGCCCAGGCCAGTGGTTATTACCGTGACGAGTCCATATATTGCATCATCAGTAACATGTTGATTTATATTTCTTGAGTATAACAGTCATTTTGGTGATCTGGCAGCTGCTTCAATTATTATTTTTATTTTAGCATCTGTATCTTTGAAGGCCCATTACAGTTTTTATATTAATATTGTCACAAAAGAGTATAAGGGGCCATCCATTAAGTACATATGAAAAAATCTGGCAAAGCTTGACTCCTTCCCCCCTCTCTGTACACATGCAGACTTTTTTACACACACCCCACCTGTGTATGTACACTTGATGCACTCTCTCCCCAATTCTATAGAACGGCCTGTATTTAATCCACGCAGAAATGATCAAGGATAAATAATATTAACGTGTTTAATAAAACATAGTCCACCGATGTTGAATGTCTGGCTGCATCTAAGAAATAAGCAGCGTAATTTTAACATTTTAATTTTGTGTCTGTTAAAATTCAAATGCCGACTGAACCCAGTCAAACAGGTTATGTATTAGACAAATTATTTTCTAGGTTTCACCCCCGCCCTGTTTTTTCCTGTGTATTTACATTATCAGTAGACCCCTCCATACACACACATATGCATTTGGGTTACCCCCTCCATGTGTACATTCTAAATGAATGTCCCCTAATTCCGTAAAGGTCATCCATTTTCAGGTGCAACAGGCACATGCAATTTCCAACCAAGCATTTATCTTCACTGGTACAAGTGCCATACAATCATAAAAAATATCTTCCCAGATATTTACATTTCCTGTGATTGTGTATGCTAGGGGCTTGGCACCTCATTCAGCTAAAACAACGTTGATTATTCCTTTGATTTGTGTCTCCTGATGGATAATTTTATTATGGTGGGTTTATTAGTGATTTCCATTTCATCATTGCAGAAACAATCCTTTGATGTGTTATGTATAATTAATTTGCATTGCTTCTTAGTTAGCTTTTTATATTTTTGTTTTATTATATGCTATTGTAATGTAACAATGTATGCTGGACTTATTTTTTTCTACTTGACCTAAATTATTGATATTTTAAAATTGTAATCTGTAAGCAACTAATATATTGCTAAAATATTATCAATGTATATTGGTTTAATATTAGGATTATTATTGATAGAAGTATACATTTTTATTTGGGTCTGAGTCTAGGTTATTGAGATACCCTTCATATACCTGACATATTCCAGGTTCTATATTATAATTTTAGTAACAGACCTTCTAATTATAACTAACATTTTTTCATAAAAAAATTTAGATCCTTCCAGATTGAAATTTTCTATTAGGTAATAGTTTTTGTTATTAGAAAATGTTAATTGTTACATGAGATGAAGTAGAGAACTATTTAATCTTGTTACTGGAAAAATTATTCATTCATGCTGTAAGATCTAGCAGAATCTATTATTTGTTTTATTGTTTTGTCCAGAAATTCATTTGGGATGGAATTTATTTCTTCAAATAATTTAATTTAAGTGATTTTTGTCCAGAAATACAGTGGTCCTAAAAACTTTCACTAGGATTTATAGTGAATTCAAACCTGGAATTATATTACTATAATTCAGCAAAAGACTGTTGGTACAACAGCATGATTCAGGCCACCAAAGGCATGTCAATTCCTTCAGTGCTGAACTTTATTTGGATTCCCACTAAAGTTTATTTAGAACTTTAAATATTAAGACTTGTGTCTGTAATTCTAGGATTATTTGGAAAGTTCATTCACAGTAGAGTAAGTTCCTTTTTTTACATTTTCACTTTGCATTCCAGATAAATAAATTATTTGTTGAATTTTGCAACACTTTTTGATTCTCACTGTTTTCTGTTACGTATTTTAAGAGCATAGACGTGTAACTGATGTTTCCACACTATATAGTGGCTTCTGCACATTTTTACATTCTAATGCAATGATTCAAGGTTCGCCTCAGGTTGGTATTGGTACATCAGGGTTGTCCGAGTTGATTTCTTTTTGACCCTCATTAAGAATATACTTTATTAAGCTCATTTTCATGCTGATATTTATTGAGGAGTGGAGCACAATCAACAATGATGTTGGCATGCTCCCCCAGCTGGTCCAAAATGCCATCAATGTAAATTGAAAATTGCAAAGACTTTTGTGTTTGTTATCATGGGAAGCTTGGTTTTCTTTAAGCATTGCATCTTCCATTTATAAAAGGTCAGTGGTCTTTGAAAGCACATAACAAAGATAGTTAATAGCACTTCATTCTCAATATTTATCCCCTCCATTTCAATTCATTCCAGGGAATTTGTTCTAAATGAGGATCTAACTGAAAATGTTCTCGGTGACTTGTCATTTGGATTCAATTTAAATAAAATTTATAAATCTTAATGTTTTGGTGTCTTTGATTTTTAATCTTATGCCAAGCTTCTGAGGCCTGTGTTTCAGGAAGTTCACTTAGTAATGAAATACTCATAGATCCCATCCCTGGCATTTTTTGGTAAGTCAGGCAGTTTCTGAGAGATTTTTCCATCCACATACTGTTTTGTTGCATCATCAGTTTTATTGATGCGCTCATGCATCTGTTTCCATTGCAAGATCCCCACTCATTTACTTGTTGGATTTTTTTAACTTTAAGACTAATATTTGCATTGATGGAATCTTTGGTGAAAACAACTGACATGCCAGTCTCTGATCTCAGTCAAGCTTTTTATGATGGAGGCTCACAGCTTCAGAATAACATTGTTGATGTCCAAGTTGGACGTTTGCAGTTTTCCAGTTTGATCTTGAAGAATCACAAGTTTGCTTCGGTCAACATCAACAACAACCAGGTTAGTCAACTCAATGAAATCTACTTTGGTGGTAAATTTGATCTGATCCACACTGGATCCGCATTGGGTTGCTGTACGTGCTTGTCGTTAAATGTCAACTGGCATTGCACACAAAATTAACAGGCACATAATGGGTTTGTAAATACTCAAGTGTAGGCAATGCTTTAGTGATGAGATGTTGATTAAATAGGGCATCAGTTCATGTTTGTAATGAATAAATGTTTGTAATGAATAAAACAACAGTAGATGAATGTCATTGGGTGGCAAAACCCCATTATAAATAATCTGTGACTTAACATGGCAGAACAAACCTTTACAAGTCAAAATACAAAAGGTGTTGGGGTGTCACCATGCATGTGATGCAGTGAGTTCTAGGTCCCATTGACAAATTCAAGTTGATGTTGCTGGCTTCCCATTTGCAGGAAATTATTTGGTTTATAACAGCAGTGCATCCCAGGTTATTCACAGTGATGAGAAGTAATGGATTGGGTCAAGCTTATAGGCATGCATGACAATATTGCAAAATACCATAAAGACATCGTCAAGCAACGCATTAGTGCACAAATACAGATTGCGGTAGTCATTGAGAGTCTGACAACTAAACATGAACCAGATGTTGTTGCCATGGTCTTAATCATTGGCAGAAATGCCTTCATGGGTTAGTGACAGATAAAAGGCACCAGTTGATGGCAACCAAGTTTCAAAAAACTTACCACAATTGTTCATGTACTTGTCCAGATAGATTCCTTCACAGGTGAATGTGCTAAACCTGGAACTTAAGTTTCTTTATGCAGGGAAGTCTTGGCATATCAACAAACATTTGCACAGAGGTCGTGGTCTCCCACCACAAGGTTGTTGAGAAGTTAGTCCAGGCTGGAATTGAGAAACTGAAGTCAATAAACTGCAACTGACCCTGGGCCAGCTGAAACATCATGTATTTTATGCCAATGCTTCATTTACAACAAAATCTAAATGTACCTAGTAAGACTCTTGTCTCTAACTATTCATTGGACACTGTTGTAAATGTTAAAGTTAATGGTTTTTCCGGGTCTTTGTGTGACTTTGAAGATGCTAATATATATGAACATTTAAATATAGGAACAGAATGTGAGAATGACAAAAGTAGTATGGAGACAATCTCAGTGAGTACCCCATTGCATGATGACATGCATATAATTGATGTGAAACTAAATTCCAAAGGATTTAACATAGGTCACTTAAATATACAAGGTATAGTTGGAAAAATAGACCAGATTAAGTTAATGTTGTCTTCCAAGGAAAATAATATACATGTGTTAGGACTCACTAAAACTAAATTAAATGCTAACCACAATGATAATCTATTTCACTGTCAAGGCTACAATAAACCATTACGCAGGGACAGATAGACAGCGGGGGGAGGTCTTGTTGTATACATTAGAGAAGATGTAAATGCAGAAAGGCGACTTGACTTGAGTGACATGAAATTGAGAGTATGTGGGTGGAAATTTCTCAAAATAATGCAAAATCATTCCTAGTTGGTTTCATCTATAGGCCACCTTCCTCCAAAGCAAATTGGAATGATAACTTTTCGAAGCAAATGGAAACTGTACTTGCACATGATAAAGAAACATATATACTCGGTGATATAAATAAGGACATTCTCAATTCTCAAATAAGGAGCAACTGGATGGAATTTTATTGAATAATTAGGCCTTGTCCAGCTGGTAAATGAGCCCACAAGGGTAACATCAAGCACTCTTATTGATCACATTTATACCAACCTACCAGACAATGTGGCTTGTGTTGATATACTGAATTTTGATTGTATAGACCACTATTCAACTTTTTTTAAAAGAAAGGTTAAATGCAAGAGAAATAAGAAAAATACACACAAAAGGATCACTTACAGATCGTTAAATTTTTTAAATGAAAAACAATTTCTGTATGACCTATATAAAGTTCCATGGAATATGATCCAACTTTTGGATGACATAGATGAAGCTCTGAGGGTGTGGACTGACTTATTTATGGACGTAGTCTCTAAGCATGCACCACTGAAAGTTCATCAAGTAAAGAATGAAATCCAACCTAATTGGCTTACTACTGAAATAATAGATGCTATGAAAACACTAGACCAATTTAAGGCTATGGGAAACCATACACAATATAAAGTATGGAGAAATAAAATAACAAGTATGATTAAAAAAGCAAAAAATCGTATTATCAATCATTGCTTGAAAACAAAAAGAGCAACACAAACTCCAATTGGAAAGTCTTCAATGAACTCACTGGAGGAACACAGAATGATCAGAAGAATAAAATTCACTCACTTCTGGTAAATGACTCCATTGTCTCTGATGAATCTGACATTGCAAATGTTTTCAATGATTTTTTCACCAACATCACCTCAAAGAGAAAAGAACCGGTGATAGAAAATGACTTTATTGTACTGAAAAAGTTCTGCAGCAGCAAAATCTCTAAGGAGGTATGTTTCTCTATCCCAACAGTATAAAAAAAACTTTGTTAAAAAATATCTCAGTGAACTTGATACCAAGAAAGCTACAGGACTTGATTAGATTGGTCCACAACTCATTAAATCTTCTGCCTTTGCTATTTTAGATAGCATAATATTCATAATCAATTTAAGTATTGCAACCTCATAAGTCCCCAAAATATGGAAAACTGCAAAAGTAACTCCTCTTCACAAATCAGGTTCTAAGGATGACGCTGATAACTACCGACCAATCTCAATACTACCAAACCTGTCAAAATTGATTGAAAAACATGTCCATGACTCATTCATGTCGTATTTAACCAAACACTTGCTGATACACCCTAATCAATCAGGCCTTAGACAGAAACATTCATGTGAGACTACCTTGATCTCAACTGACTGATAAATGGCTTCAAGCACTTGACCAAGGAAAAATAATAGGATCTGTATTTGTAGATTTCAGGAAAGCGTTTGACATGGTGGATCATGAAATCCTTTTGAAGAAACTGAAAATCTATTAATGTGATGAAAGAACAGTTAGATGGTTTACTTCATACTTAAGTGAGAGAACACAACATGTTTATATAAATAATGTTTTGTCTGAGCCTGGAACAATTAGATATGGAGTACCACAAGGCTCAATTCTAGGTCCATTACTATTTATTTTATTTATTAATGACCTACCACTTTTACTAAGAGACTCAATATCATCCATAGATCTCTTTCCAGATGACACAACATTGTCCGACATCCAAAACACAAAGCATGAACTCGTAATTTCTTTACAGAATGCCTAAAACAAACTTGAAAACTGGTGCACATGCAATGTCATGGTGGTAAATACTGGTAAAACTAAAATATTACTTATCTCAACACGGCAAAAAAGGACAAATCTTGATTGTGATGAACTATGTCTGGCATGGAAGGATAAAAATTTGCAAATGATCTGTCATGATAGACTACTTGGTATTCTGGTAGATAATAACCTATCATGGACTGAACATATCAAACATATCAGTCAAAAAAGTCAATTCAATGTTATGGCTTCTCAGTAGAATAAGACATTTTCTCTCTGAAAGGCACAGAAAACTATTTTATAACAGTTACATAGAACCCTATTTAGACTACTGTAATACAGTATGGTGTAATTTGAATGATAAAACATAGCAAAGCTGGCACATCTTCAATAAAGAGCATTTGGGCTAATATCAATCCAGAAAGAAAGCAAGGAAAATTGAGCTGGTAAGTTAAAATTATTACCTATTAAAGACCGAATCTGTTTAAGAAAAGCCAAATTAATGTACATGATAACCAATAATAGTGCTCTTGAATATTTACAATCACTATTCCAGTATAGGCTACCTGGTAATACTCCCCACCTGGGATCCATGTCTACCAAACAGTATAAAATCCCCAAACCAAATAAGGAATTATTTAAAAAAAGTTTTCAGTACTCTGGAACCTTGCTCTGGAATAGTATTCCAGTTGAAATTAGAAATGCCTCCTCTATTTCCTTCTTCCAAACCCAATATATCCAGTGGCTTCAGAGATGCAGCTAAAATAAATAAATTCCTTTGTACGAGGGCCCCAAGGTAGATTAGTTATTAGCTAATTGTGTTACCCTCTTTAAATAACGTCATATTATTATTATTATTATTATTTTTTCCATATTGTTGGGAATGACACTTATTGGTGTATTTGATGTAGTTACAAGTTTTTGCTTGATTACCAAATTTTTGCCTGTCTATTAGTGAATGCAGGGTATAAGACGAATTTGCAAATTTTGTAACGTTTTCATCCTTCATCCAAATATAAGTCAATGCTGAGTATAAAGAAAGGGCCAGATGATTACCTCTGTTTTGTCATTTCATTAAAGTTCATTCCACACTTTCACAAATTTTATGCTATCTGCAACTCAGTAAATGTTAAGGTCAGCATCATTTAATGTAGCTGAAAGTACCTAATTTCTTTCACAAGAAGTATTTTAAATGAATTAGGTAATTTTACCTACATTTAATGACCTGAAATTGTACAGAGTTACAGTTAGGATTGTGAAGATTAATGGTATTACTGTATGCTATTTCAGATTACCAGCAATAAGAAAATTGCATCACTGATGAAAAATTGCCTTTTCTAGTTGTGTTGAAGAGAGATAGGAAAACATGTATTCCATCACATTAAACTTCTTGCTCCTCATGATCAAAATAAACTATGCCCCAATATGAGACGGAGAGGAAGCAACCTGTCATCATGCAATTTTGTACTTTACTATCTCTGTTTAGATTGGGCTTTTCTCAAAGAGAGAAAACAGCAAATTAAATTAAATAGTAATTACATCATCCTAAAACCTCTATCTCTCCCATATCTGGACACGTTTTATTTGATTGCAAGGATGCAAGAATAAAAATATGACGTTTGGGGTTTTCAGCTGATAATGTGTCAGTGATGACTGGAATTCATAAAGGAGTTGCATTCTATATTTTGAAAAATGTCTCCATCAGTGTACAAATCAGGTTGTCCCTGTCATTTGATGCACCTTGCTGCTGGAAAGGCTGCCGATAAATTAGAAGGAGAACTCCTGAAGTATCAAGTTGGTATTCTACCTGACAATGTACTTCATACGGAGAGAGTTGATGTGGAATAATGGCACATTATTTCCATGTTAAAAGACCCAATAACTGGAAGATATAAATTTCGTCTTCTTTGTCAGGTTATGAAAGGAATATTGGTGCTTTACCATTCTAATGTTGTGAGAGATTGTTCAGTATTGTTAACAAAAATAAAACTGAATTCAGATCAGGCTCAGTAGCCTGGAACTAAGTGCTCTGCAGGTGTGCAAAACATTCATAGTCTCAGCTGGTACAAAGTGTTTTGAAATGCAATATGAGAGCCTGTTGGTTTTTAAAGCTCAAAGTGTTATATATGAAAACTTGAAGCAGTAATTGATGTTAAAAGTCCAGAGGGATAAATAAATCATTTTGTACATATGCTCATTGAATTTGTATCATGTTTTTTGTGGATTAAGCTTTTTCTGCTTGGGTTACTCTTTTTGTCTATTTGGATTACACGTTTTCCTCACAAGGGGTTGGCATATATGCAGTTAGAATTTAACCATGTTTGAACTATTGTAATGTAATTTGGATTAATACCTCTAATTCAAAGATAAGACAACTTGTCGGACTCCAAATGGAGGCATATAAATTAATTTTATATCAGATACTAATTGATCTAGAATTAAATTATATTCTTGCTTCCATTTATTAGACAATTTTCAGGATGTGATGATTTGTGTAAAAATGTTGACAGAATAATAATATTCTTGAAAAATGACAAAGTTATGTATAATATGCATTGAAAGCAATTGAATTGAAATTGAAAGATATCTTCCACCAAAGATATGCTGATAGTGCTCCAGAGTTGAAGTCTCTTAAAACAATAGAAATTACATTATACCAAAGCCAAAGAAGGAATTGTTTGAAAAAATAATTTGTATTACACTGATCCACTGATATGGAATTAAATGTCAGGGCAGGTTCAAAACATTTCTTATTTTATCCATATTTAGTTGAAAAACTTTGTCAAATGCAATTACAAACATGATTTGGGTGATTCAGTAGAAAGCATAAACTTATCAGTACTGTCTCCCAATGTAACAAGAAAGAAAATATAACAGCAATGATCTCAATGCCAGTACCGACAGTTTTATAGAAAATATGCATAACTTACATTCAAAGCATAACAATGAATAACAGAACTAATTAATTGTGATTCAGAAATTTTGCATTGAAATTATGTGATGAGGGTTCTGCTTTGGGGGCGTAAGTGGTTAGAGGGTCCACTTCAGATGCAGGAGGTTGTGGGTCTGAATCCCAGCCAAGTCATGCCAAAGACATAAAATTGGTACTTGCAGCTGCCTCACATGGCTCTAAACATTAAGAGGTTATTTTTTTAGGACTGATCAATCTGATGTCAGGATAATGTAACTGGGTGGGACATCATCCTACTGTTCATGTCTGTAGCATGATTCCCCAGTGCTAGACCGCACTATAAACTGCCAGAATGCAGACATTGTAGTGATATGACTGAACAATTGTTCAAGCTACATTAAAAATCTAAATCACACACACACGCATAGATTTAGTATGGACAATCGTGATGAAAAGTGCACCAAAGTTTTGTGAACTTGATCCAATTCCGACATCACTGTTGCTTGAGTGCTTAGAACCAATATTGCCTTCACTAACTGATGTTATTAATATCTCTCTCTCATCAGGGGAATTCCCATCATTTTTCAAAACTGCCATCGTAAAGCCACTGCTGAAGAAACCAACCATGGACCATAATGATTTAAAGAACTACCGCCCAGTTTCTAATCTCCCTTTCATATCAAAAATCTTAGAAAAGGTTGTTCTAACTCAACTTTTATCTCATTTGAATTCAAACAGTCTTTTTAGAATTGTACAGTCTGCATTTTGCCCTTGCCACAGTACGGAAACTACTCTTCTGAAAGTATTTAGTGACATTCTCTCCACTTTGGATTGTGGAAAGATTACAGTCCTCACTCTCCTGGATTTATCTGCAGCATTTGACACAATAGACCATGATATTTACTTCACCGTCTCCAGCCTGTATTTGGCATTCAGAATATAGCCTTACAGTGGTTCAAGTCCTACTTAGTAAACAGGACACAAATTATATCTGCAAATAGAATACACTCCAGCCCAGTTGACGTATGTTATGGTGTTCCACAGGGATCTGTTCTTGGACCTGTTCTCTTCATTCTGTACGCTCAGCCGCTCTCAAGTGTCATAGATCATCACCCATTGTCACACCAATTGTACGCTGATAACACCCAAATATACAAGTCTAGCCACCCAACTGAAGTTGATGCTACCATCCATGGAGTAGAGAAGTGCATTTCGGATGTGAAATCATGGATGACATGTAACAAGCTGCAGATGAATGATGATAAAACTGAGGCATTTCTGATCACAACACAAAGACTTTCTCATCCACATCATTTACGTCAGACAATAAATATCTGCAACACAAACATTAAATTCTCACAGTCACACAGTCAGTACGGAATCTAGGTGTTACTCTAGACAGAACTCTTACATTCCACCAACATGTCATGAACATATGCAAGGCTGCATATCTTGAATTGAGACGCATCAGTTCCATTCATAAATATCTTTCTGTTGATGCCACAAAAACACTTGTGTGTTCATTAGTACTTTCAAGACTGGACTATTGTAACTCAATTCTGTCTGGTTCATCACAATATTTACTCCAGAAACTTTTATCTTTAGAGTACCTCAATCAGAGCAGACCTCACCACTGCACTGTACCCTACATTGGCTATCAGTTCGATACAGAATCAAACACAAAATTTGTTTTCTGTGCTATATTTCAATGACAGACTCCAGTCCAACATTGTCACAGAATTAGGCGAAAATTAAATTGATTTTCTTCTTGAATTACAAACTAATTTCACCATTTTTTTTGTTTCGTCGTACATGTATTACCTGGGGTGAATAAGTGGTTTTCTCCAAGGTAAGCGGCGTGTAACGATTTGCATGTGCCTGACTTTGAATTACATGAAGTCCGAACATTAGATTCACGTAGTGCACGGTAATCTTGCCGTGATTTCTGCTCACCTATTTGAGGGTATATAAGGTAGAATATTTCTGATAATAATTACAGGACCAAAAGTATCTTATCAAAGGAAAGATAGCCTGTCATTCTTTCTCCAGCCAAAGGGGTGAGTGTTAAATTTATATTTCGTTTTATTGTGAATTTTATTCCGTTTATCATTTCATGTAATGATTCCTTTATTACAATGCAGATTTAAACGTGGAATATTTGGAATTACTAGTCACTATTAGACTTTAAATGTAATAGTGTTATCTAAGTTGTAGATTGCTTTGAGACAACTATTATTGGTCTGGTTTTCTTTATTGTAGCTGATAGCATCTCTGATAACGCATCTGATAGCATCTCTGATAGCATCTCTGATAACGCATGTGATAGCATCTCTGATAGCATCTCTGATAACGCATCTGATAGCATCTCTGATAACGCATCTGATAGCATCCCTGATAGCATCTCTGATAACGCATCTGATAGCATCTCTGATAGCATCTCTGATAACGCATCTGATAGCATCTCTGATAACGCATCTGATAGCATCTCTGATAACGCATCTGATAACGTCGGCTGATAACATCTCTGATAGCATCTGATAGCATCTCTGAAAGCATCTCTGATAACGCAGCTGATAGCATCTCTGATAGCATCTTTGATAGCATCTCTGATAACGCATCTAATAAAATCTCTTTGATAACGTCTTTGATATCGTAGCTGATTTGTTGCAGAACATCTCTGAATTATAGCTGAATGTGATTGATTGTGCCGTTTAATTGTGCAATCGAATTGAAGTATCTGACTGTCTGTCTGTCGAACTGTCTGTTCGTCTACATCTGTCGTGACGTGTAAATATCCGGATATCTAGAAGTCCGAGTGTCGGAGCTGTCTAGAGTTGTAAACATCCGGGGTGGCATCTTAAAGTATTTGGGACCGTTGGTTCTAGTAGATGTTGTATGCTGTCTGTACGTATAACTGTGGTGGATCCGTGAAGGGCAAGTGACCAATAAAAGTATTGAGTCAACCCTAGGTTTTCGGGGAAACTGGGCAGCGATTCAGCTGTTGGTGAATCGTACGGTTATACAGGGTCGAGACACATGTGTTTGTTGCAATTGTAGTACAATTGAATACATTGTTGTATTTACATGGTTACTTCAAATCACAATAGTATTTCAAGGCATTGCATGAATCTCAATAAAAGCTAGCAACTTGATTAAATACATGTATATGTTCGTGCTAGTTGTCGCAATCCATACGTGCGATAGTATTGTTTGATGTTTTGTATTTATTTATCGCAATTTATATTTGCGTTAATATAACTTTTGTAAAGGTTCCTTGGATCTGTGTATAGTCCAAGAGATTCCATTGTATCTGTGTTTTATTTTGTATTAATATTTAATTTATTCATGTATTGTGATTGGTTGGGAGTGTAATTGTGGGTTGAACGTATGAGTTATTGTGTTGATACATCATTAATTTTCATTAATAATTTATTTCATAAATTTACATTATCTTTCACACATTGTGTTTGTGTTGTTCATTTAATTCACCATCCACTCGGTAACAATTCTGTTACAAACATACCTATCCAGCCTCACCCATGTGTGTACACCAGCTAGATCCTTACACTCTTCATCTTATAATCGTATACTCATTGTTCCCAAGGTGAAAACAAAGTCATATGGACAACGTTTGTTTGCATACCAGGGCCCGGCGACGTGGAACGAACTACCCTTTGAAATTAGACACAAAGACACAGTGGTCCCTTTTAAGAGTGCTCTCAAGACTCACCTGTTTCTACTTCAGGGACAAACTTAGTGACCTAATCATGTTTTGTATCTAATCTATTTTCAGCATGTTTTATGTTTTCCAATTTCATTGTTTTTGTCATTTGTTGTTCTGTAGTGTAGTCATATCATTATTGATGGTGTAAAGCGCCTAGAGCTTTTAAAGATTTGGCGCTATACAAAGTCCTCATTATTATTATTATTGTGATACACACATACATGTAATGAAGGGTTGTTTCTCATTTCAGCAGGTAACACGTTCCATATTCAAATCATAGAAGGTAGAAATGACTTGTATAACAAGGTTGTTCCACACATTATGGGTGTTGAAGATCATTTTAGGATCAAATGGAGTAGGTCTCTTGTTCTGTAAATAATGGTTGAATTGAGTCTTGAAGATATTTGGGAGGTAATCTGTGGTAAATGTTAAATAATTGAAACAGTTTAGCTCGTAGCAGTGAGAGTTTAGACATTCCCAGCTAGTTTCATGGTACAGTTGTGAAGAACATGCACTTTTTGTTGGATCCAATATTATTCTCATAGCCTCCATATTTTTTCTAGAAATATTTATCATGCATTTTACAGTTGTCCCAAATGTGATCGGCACTGGATAATATGATACAGATATTTGTGCTGAGTAACCTCATGTAGATTTGTTTTGGCCATCATGAATAATATAGGATGGTGGTTCTGGTTCCATTTTTGATTTATTAACATTGATTCAATCTTATCTGGATTAAATCTAACTTGCCAACATCTGGATCATTCATATATCTTTTAAATATCACTGTTTTAAGTTTTTACCAGCTGTGATCTGGTAATCAACAATTATATATAATGCTGTATCATCAGCAAATTGTCTGATTAATGGTTCTGTATTCTCCACAATACTTTTGATAAAAGTTACAAATTATAGTGGTTCCAAAATGGGCCCCCAGGGGACTCCAGCATTGATGCATCAAACATCTGAATATTTAGAATTTATAATAACTCATTGTTTTCTTGACAGTAAATAACTTTCAAACCATAATAACAGATTTCCATGAAAACCAATACTACTTAATTTTGAGACCAAGCCATTGTGCCAAACTCTTTTGAAAGCCTTGCATATATTGAAGAAAAGCAGCAGAGGAGGTGAATCCTACAACGTTTTCAAGCAAAATTAAGGCTTCTATGGCCAATTCCAATTAGAGAAGGGATGTATACGACCCCTCCCAAGCCGCTTTGCTTGCAGTCATGTCTGTATTCACCTCCTCTGCTGCTAGAACTTTCAGTTCTGGGTTATCATTTATTTTTACTATGAATCCTACAACGTTTTCAAGCAAAATTAAGGCTTCTATGGCTGAGTACCCTTAGGTGGGAAGGGTATATACCAGTCATAAAGACGTATTGTGTATTATGGAGAGTGATCAGGACATAAAAAATCGAGAGAAAAAATTTTAAAAAAAATTAAAAAATAAAGTCTCCATTTGCCAAATGGGGACTTAGTGATTTTGTCCTTGCAAGGGTTTCTTTTCAACTCACCCGTTGATTATCAGTCCGATTCGAGGGTCTTGGGATTTCTACCGAATATTTGATCAAGTCCGATACGATATCGTGTTCGAGGGTCTGCTAAATTTATTGTGACAAATCCGTGTGGGTTTGATTGAGCAAGACTAAAGAAATTTCTAAATCGATTATGATCCATATCACCGCAACACCAAGTTTGCCAAATATTTCTTAGAGTATGAGCATCAACTCCGTTAAATACACACAATAAATTGCAGTTATCTCTGATCACTTTTGGAATCTGTGTGTATCGTTGAGTGACATATATCACGTCCGTGCTTTTATGGCTATCTCGGGAAAATATTCTAGCAGGATTTTTTTGTTTATCTAACATCACATCGTCGTATACAACTGAATTCTTGATACTTCCATCGAGGTCTTCTACTGATGGTGCCTCGTCAATATCTGTAATAAATTCAATAATACCCTCGCCGGCAATCTCTGATGCATTCTCGTTAAAATCCTTTAACACTTCAAAGCATCGTTGATCATCTACGCTAAGGGCAATTAAATACAACTTATCCCACTTCATCCATCTCATTATTAAATTAAGTAACAATTGCGTCTTGCCGGATCCAAATGGCCCGATTATAATCGCGCGGATAGAGTTTGGTAGCGCTGCATGATGCTTAACTGGTTATCTTGTTTTAGTCGCTGAAAAATCAATTATATTCATATCTATATACATAATTATGGATCTATATTGTGTGAAGTGTACAACGCGTACTGGCACAGATGACTTGACGACGATTACAACTAAAAATAATCGATTAGCGCTTTCTGGTAAATGCGTACAATGTAGTACAAAGAAATTTAGATTTGTGTCTATGAGATCTGCAGGAAATGCTATCATTTCTGATGATTTAAAAAAAAAACGAGGAGGTGATATCGCAGCCAAGTTAGCAAAACTCCCTGGAACACCGTGGGCAAAGTATCCAGGAGAAAAGCATCTTCCAGGATATAGCTACTGTGGCCCCGGAACACGATTAGATATCAGACTTGATGATCAAAACCAACCTCGACGTGGTGAAGAACCAATAAACGCTATTGATAGGGCGTGTCACGCACATGATGTTGCTTATAAAAGCAGCAATTTGCAACACAGGCATCTCGCAGATGTGAAATTAATTCATGCATTAAATGCTATTCCTGATAAATCCTTCAAAGAAAAATTAGCTTCATGGTTAATAAAATCGGCTATGAAAAGCAAATTGATGTTAGGTGCTGGTAATTAATAACAACATGGAATCTATTTACTATTCTCCAAAAGGATACTGGCGGGGTAGCGCTGCAATCAATAAACTCGCTAGCGCTGCAAAAGTGAAAAAGGCCACTGCGGCTAATCGGTTATCCAAACAGGCACTATGGCAAATTTATCTACCACCGCCTAAACAAATTAATTACTCGCATTTTGATGTGACTGTCCCTAATGAAGTTCATCAGGCTGATATATTATTTTTGCCACATGACCACGGTTACAAATACGCTCTAACCATAATTGATATTGCAAGTCGATAAAAAGAAGCAGAACCGTTAAAAACAAAATCGGCCACTGAAGTTGCTTCTGCATTTGAAAGGATTTATCGAAAGGGTCCTCTGCGTTGGCCAAATCTATTACAAGTTGATCCTGGCAAGGAATTTCAGGGTGCAGTGTTATCTACAATGAAATATCACAATGTCGCTATCAGACGAGGACACACTGCACTACATCGTGATCAGGCAATTGTAGAACGGTTTAATAAAACCCTTGCTGAGCGGTTATTTGGATATCAAAACGCAAAAGAATTCATCCAAGAAAAAAGATCCCGTGAATGGGTTAAAAGATTACCAGCTGTGATTACTGCACTGAATAAGGAGATTACTAGAACAATTAATTTGAAACCTATCAACGCGATTAAAAAGAAGTCTATACCTGAAAAAACACAAAAAGATTTCAAAGAACCAATTCTTAGTAGTAATGTCACTGTGAGGTACTTATACGAACCAGGAGAACTTGAAGGGGGCAGAAAAAGGGCTACTGATCCTATTTGGAGTGTTACTGCACACAAGATATCCGGCATAACACGATCTACGGGTAGACCTCCTATCTATAAATTGGATTCAACTGCCCCTCAACGGGGATTTACTAGACAACAATTACAAGTAATACCCGAGGATATTCAATTACCACCGCATGGTCTTAACTAGCGCCGTTGCGTCTATTGCACTCAAGACAAGTCAACATCACATTGTTTCTGACATGACCGAGACTGTTATTTTTTCTGTCTACCGTAAATTGGCGAGGATCTTTATCCGAATACTGCCAACGCATTATACAATTGCAACTTGCGCAGTGATTATTCTGTTGTTTCTTCAAAGTGATTATTAATCCAGCATCTATGTCAAATTCTCGTTGGTTTTTTTTTTTTTGTCTTGTTGTTTGTAACCGGAGAGTTTTTTATCAATAATTTTAATATCAATATCATCCATTGTTGTGTCATTATCATCGCCTGACTCTATCAGGAAAATTCTTCGAAGTTGATTTATTTTTCGTACTCTGGATACTGCAAGATATACTAAATTTGACCATTCGATGCGATTATCTACCATCCAAACAATTGTATCCGATATAGTTAATCCCTGTGAAGAATGTATTGTTGCTGCGTATCCTAGCGTCCACGGGGATTTATTAGCACGCAATGCATCTTCAACGACGCTGATATCAACCAGCACAATATCATTTAATACGAGAATTTGTTTTTCACGCCCTGACTCTGTCAGGCCTGGAATATGAACTTCTATATTCTGCTTTCGTGTATCCGATGGCCTATAACATAACGGTACTGGAAGTGTTGCAAATTTTTGTTTATGCAATTCAAATAATTTCATCTGAAGTGTGTCTCTGATTATTTTTCTACTTGCAATTATCAAATCATTTGGTCTCCACATTTCCCAGAAATCTTTTAATGGAGTTTCCGAAATTATTTCACGCGCTATTTCACATTGGATTTTATCCGGTTGTAATCTAATTAGTTTCTTAAATTCTCGTAATTTTTCATCAAGTGATCTATAATCAGTGGTAATTTCTTCATAATAGTCTACAAAAACCTTTAGCCATTCATGTGGGGATGCACCGACAAATGGTGGTGGTTGGCCGTGATCACCGCAAATGACGATTTTTGTATTTGTCAATAACAACCACTCGAGAAATGTTTGTAATACATCTAATGACACTGTGCATATTTCATCCCAAATGATAATTTCAGGAATAAATTTCTCTCCCATACGCTCAGGAGTCCATTTATCTCCCTTCCATCGAAAGAAACTGTGATAAGTACAGGCATTTACCCCTCTCTGTATCATTTCTCTTGCAAGTCTGTGTGTTGGTGTTAGTACAATCATATTTGGATTGGAAACACGGAATAACTCAATTGCCCGAGTTGTTTTTCCTGACCCACCACAACCGTTTAAATAAACTGTTTTATATCTACAGATTGGATCAGAAATCGATGGTGCATTAGAAAATTCTGAACACTGATTGCTTTTTAAATAATTATTTTCAATTGTAACATCTGCTGATTGAATATAATCATGAAGCATTTCTCGCTTAATTCTCCATGATCCCCAATTCTTGTCCCCCTCACTTTGTGAAGGGTTTATGAATTCAGCCATTTTGCTATTTATGTAAAATGAATCAGTGGCAACTCTAACTGCGGTGTTAGGAAATTTATTGATCATCGAAAACAGATTAATAGAAGCATAACCGAGCATAGAAGCTCTCAAATGTGTGTACTGCGGATTGTATCCATCATTGTAAGTAACAACTGTACCCAATTTGGTTCCATCGGACAGAAAAGCGTCTTTACGATTGACGTATAGGCCTTTATTCGTTAAATCCGCGATTACAAAATCGTATTCAGCATTGTCTATAATCAACCGTGAAGAATATCTTGTATTGTCGTATTTGCCACCCTGAGTAAATTTACCGATTATTCTTCGTCCAAGATCTTTTGCTTCGTTGTTTCTGATTTGAAATAGCTGTTTGGACCAATCCATGATTTGTTGTTCATTAAAATCTGGAAACAGTTTTCGCTGTTCGCTAATTATTTTTTCTAGATCAGGTTGTGGTAACCAGACTGATTTCTGTGCTCGATAGGATATAATCGCTTCACTGACATTTAATGATTTTAACATCCCACAATCAATCATATACCGTAACAACACTATTGGCATCCAGTGTTTTTCAGACATGTGTTTACCAATCCAAAGATAACTACACGGATGAAGTCCTTCAACCAATTCAAATGATACTACACAAGCGAATCCTGTTAAATCAAAATCAGGCAGTGGTCCATTAATCGCAACACGGGCCATTTCGTGTGTGGGGTGTCCAAATCGTTTGAAATATCTAGCACACTCTCCATACCCGAGAAAACTCCCTGGATAACACGCAATCATATCAACGGAAGTAACGGTTTCAGTGTCCTATTTTGTATTCCATAACCCTCCATGGCTGTATTCAAGACAGCTCAATCTGACATCTGATAAAAACTCACTTCTCGTTGGTTTACACGCGTTTTTCTTTCTAGCAAAATGTGCTGCAACCGAGGGAAGTGTAAAACAATTTGTTAATAATTGATCGCTGTCTTCCTCTCCAGAATTCTCTGGGGAAAACTCACTAGCTAGTTGTTTCATTTGATTATGCAGCTCTTCAGTACGGTACAATTCTCCGTTGGGTCTTACAAACTGATCAAATCTACATTCATCGTCTGAAGCACTATGAAATAGCCACATTGACACAGGGTCTTCTTTACTCAAATTGTAAATAGCATCAAATAATTTCTGCTCGGTAAAACACTCTTCAGGTCCCAACCCTGCTGGGAAAATATATTTTACAGTTCTATCCCGTGGGAATATTGTTACTGCAGATGACCATGCGTGTTCGTTATGATGAATAATTTCAATTGGAGCTCCATTTTTATTATATTTCGATTCGTATAATACTTCACCGGTGATTGTTCTTACCGATATTGGAAATCTCAATGATTTTTCTAATTTGGTTATATCCTGAATTTTTGCCCCATTCTCGTTTACCGTTAATTCCCATTCGGTTATTTTTTTTCGTCTTAGATCAGTTAGTTTATTTCCCCGGGACGCTTTTGTGAAGTGTTCCATTATTCGTTCTGCTACACAATTGAGCCTTGTCGAATATTTCATTGGTGCTAGTTTTGAAATATCAGGTTTTTCATTGAGCGGATATATCCCGTAAACAACTGCTGTTACAGGATAAGATCTTTCGTAGTAGGGTTTGTCAATTCCAGTCAAAATTCCTGGTTTGGAATCTTGATTCACAGTGACAGTTTTTTTGTCCCTGAGAATGGGTTCAAATTTATCCCTAATAATCCATTTTCCATCATCACGGATAATGAATTTTATTCGAAAAAAATTTCTTTCTTTCCCAAGACGTGAAATTATCACTGCTGCTTTTTCATCATTCATGGTAGCGTCAACAACACCATCAATTCGAAATGTTGACCAACAATAAGATGCTCCATCACGCTTGAATTCATTAAAACAGTCTCTGATTTTACTAATCATTGCTCTATCAAGAATTTTATTCTTTGGTGTATCAGAAACTATATCAAGATTGAATTGAGCTTTTTCCATGGCGTTATTGCCGATAATCTCTTGTTACGTTTTTTGGGTCTATCGAGATTAAATCTAGGATTAATTTTCAATAATCTCTTAAACTCCTTCATGTTACCGTCTATTAAACGTTTTTTGGGTCTATCGCGATTAAATCTAGGATTGATTTTCAATAATCTCTTAAACTCTTTCATATTTCCGTCTATTAAACGTTTTTTGGGTCTATCGAGATTAAATCTAGGATTAATTTTCAATAATCTCTTAAACTCCTTCATGTTTCCGTCTCTTGGACGTTTGACATTAATTTTCAATAATCTCTTGTTACGTTTTTTTGGTCTATCACGATTAAATCTAGGATAGATTTTCAATAATCTCTTAAACTCTTTCATATTTCCGTCTATTGGACGTTTTTTTGGTCTATCGAGATTAAATTTAGGATTAATTTTCAATAATCTCTTAAACTCCTTATCAGTATTGAATTTAGCATTTTTCGAAGGTGTCCTCTTTAACTCCCTCATGCTATACTAAAAACAAGTATTTAAATGAAAGATTTATGTATAATAAATCACTGCAAATGGCTTATGATTGGATCAGTAACCTCGTGTAACAAATCATGCAGAAATGAGCTCTGTTGGTATCATATGCAAAGTTTTCGACGTGGAAGCCTTGGTCCGTTACCCTGTATTCGATGTGGGGTTGGGGTCAAGGGAAAATCACAATTGTGTATTTCTTGTGGTGGAAAGCGATACAGGGGATTGAAGCGTTATTATGATAAAAGAATACAAAATGGACAATCAATCAGAAATTATGACCCTGAAAAAACCCTTGACCCTGACAACGTCAAGGATAAAATCATAAGAACTCCCCTAGACTACATCGAAAGATTCTCCAGTGATGTAATCAATGAATTAGACAAATAGTATAGTATATAAATGAACCAAGAATTCAGACCACACCCTGTGATTACAAATTATGAATCATCCAGTGATGGTGTTGTAAGAAACCGTAGACTGAAGAAACCAGTTGGGTGGGATAATGGTATGGGGTATTTGAGGTTTACTGCTGGGGGAAAGAAGAAATATTACTGTCATCGTTTCGTGTATGAATGTTTCCGTGGATTGATCGAGGATGATTTTGTTATTGATCACAAGGATTCTAATCCAAGGAATAATTCCTTATCAAATCTAGAAGTTGTTACACAAAGTGATAATTTGAAACGGGGAAAGACTGGTACTTGCTCAAAAAAAGCGAGACCCGTAAAATCTTTGAATACAATGACTAATGAAGAAAACATATTTTCATCTATGAATGAAGCCGGTAGGCATTTCGATATTTGTTCACCTTCTGTTCAAAAAGTTGCAGAGGGGATAACCAAGACGGCGATTTAAAAAAGACCGAACAGAAAATTAAATTCATTTATGTCTGATGCGTCATAATTTTCAATTAGAGATATGTCATTGTTATAGAGTATGAATTCTGAAAAAATGAATAGCATTATTGATGAAATTTTAAAACTGAAAAGTCAGGATATCAAACTATCAGATGGTTTAAATCCTGATCAAATCATGTCTGATTTTCAGGATATAGAATACGGAGTTAACAATAACAAGTATATGCTACCAAAGAAATATGCGCTCATCAAAAAAATTCAGAATTCTATTCGGGTCTCTCTTTCATTTTCCAGTGACGTAAGTGTGTTCGTTCCGTTATATACTATCGTAGAGGGAATACGAAAAGAATTAGGTAGCGAATACGAATTGAAAAAAGAGGTTAATTCTAAAATTAGAAACCTACGAGCGTTAATTCAAGAAAATGAACGATTTTGATTTTGACCGTCCCCCCTCGTCGTTTTTTTTATTGTGACCGACTCTCAGAGAGATTTTCATTTTTTTAGCATTGTTTGATTGAAAATGTCAAAATCAGTGAATAAAAAATATTTCACACACACTGAGTGAATAAAAAATCGATAGGCCGTTAATGGATGGTTTAGTCGATATGATGATTCCGATTAGTTCAAAATAGAATGGCGAAAGTCACAGTATTAATTATTTTATATACAATTATGTGACTTTCGCCATCAATGATAGGGCTGTTAAAATGTCAAAATAAAGCTTCCATGATCGTTTTAAAAATCATCTGACATGTCTGACATGTAACAAAAAATGAAGGAAGTGTCAGTATTATTTATTTTATATACAATTTGGACACTTCCTTCATCGATGATAGAGCTGTTAAAACAACACAATAAGACTTCCATGATCGTGTTAAAAATCATCCGACGTGTCGAAGTGTTTTCGTCTGTTAGGTCAGGTTCGGAAAAATTGTTTTACAATTGAAAAATTGTTTATTATTTCAAATAATGGTCAATGAAGCATTAACGACCCGATTGGCTCGTGAACGACTAAATGCAATCAAGAGATTTATACCAATTCGAGACTCTGTAAGGAATAAACTGCAACAACGACAGAGTTTACAAACTGATTTTGCTTTGGGATCTGAAGAATTGTTTAAACCAGTAACCACAGCAACGAAACAGATAGTGTCAACAATCTCTGAAGAAGGAAAAAAACAAGAAGAGTCTTTTCTTCCTGTGTTAGAAAAAATAGCAAAAAGAACTAAACAAACAAAAAAATCATTAAAAACACTTCCTCAGGATAAATCAACCGCTTCAGAACAACAACAACTAGTTAGTGGACTAGGTGGACTACCTAAATCAATTATATTTACCGATAGCGCTAAAAAACGAATTTTCAACGAGGATATAGACAATTTAGGTGAATTTGCTGCTAACAGCTATGATTCACAAGAGAAGTTTTTCACGGACAATTAAACGAATTATAGAATGTTACATAATGAATGGGCTGATATAGTGTATGAAATAAATACTGGGAATTTAGATAGAAGGATGAAGGAATACAGAGACTTCAAGAAAAAATTTGAACTCCAAATAAGACAGTCATACGATGAGAAGGAATTTCCGGGGAGTGGTCTAGTTGGGAAAAATCCTACGGATTTTCACGCTAGCGTTGGAAACTCTTCGGGTTTCTGTCCTGGTAGTGTTCTCAGTGATATATCACGATTAGAAGTTCTTGTAGGAGGGTTCCGAGCTGGAAATAACTCTCCAGAAATAATTAATGAAGCATCTGATATCTGTAGACGATTATTTCAAGGCGGTATCATGGATATCAGCACATATCGAGATTTCATTGGCGAGTTAGTGGAGGATTATCACAGTGACTGAATTCACAATTGACAAATTGTTTTACAATTGAAAAATGGTTTCTGATTTCAAATAATGATCATACACTACAATCATGATAAACCAACCCCCGTCTATGTAGTTAATTCACGGTTTCCAGTTTATAGAGCATATTATGGTGATGGTTTAGGTAATACCATTGCTGGGTTATTTGCAAGAATGACTCCAAAAGTGATGCCGTTAGCTAAACAATTATCGATGAAAGCTATTGATTTTATTCGTGATAAGGGTATTATTGCTGTTGGAGATCTTGCCGGGAAAGCGTTTTCAACCGCGAAGAATAAAATAACATCATTAGTGAAATCACGAAGTGATTTTCGGAGAAAGAAACCGTTACCGTCTACAACGGAAATGCCTGCGAGTGTTAGTAAAATTATAAATAACGCAGTAGATGAAAAACTAGCGTCGTTGATAACCCCCGACCAAAGCAATATTGCAAATATGATAACAGGAAGTGGCTTTAAAAAACTACGTAGAAAACGCTAGCGTTTTTCACGATGAAAATCTTTTACTATTTCACGATTTAGACTCTGATAAATAGAATAAAATGTTCAAAAAGTCACATGATCCAGCGTTTGATATAGACGCCCCAGTTGGCAAGGATGATTCTGTACGCGATTATCAATATTACGCCTATCATGCAATAGAATCAAATAGTCGATCAAGAATACCAGTAAGTATTTTCTACCCGCTGAAGCGTTTATTGAAATCGAAGGTGAACTTGTAACAGCTGCTGATACTACTGCTGTACCAGCACCGTATCTAGCTGGTACTCAAGTCGGGTTTGTCAATAATGGTATTATGGCGTTATTTGAGAGTGATAGATATCTCATCGATGGAAAAGAAATCGAGTCGATAGATCGCGATGTTGATGTGGCTACAACAATAATCGGGCTAGCGAGATATTCTGATGATTATACAAAATCAGCAGGACCTTCTATGATGTTTGCAAAGGATGTTAAAAACACCGCTGGAGGACATCAATTTATTATAAGACGACCAAAGAATAATGCTGGCACTGCTAATATTGATGCCGAGGATATGATTATAAATACTAATGAGAATTTCAATCTAGGAGCTGCAACACGTATGTCAATGTTGGATAGGGTGGGGCGGCGTAAATCATTTTCATGCGCAATTCCACTGCATCACATATTTGGATTCTGTAGAAACGTCCGAAAAGTTATCTACGGGGCGAAGCATACAGTAGCGCTTGTACGAAAGGGTGATGATAATGACGCAATTTGATGCTGGTAAAGTTATTTTAACAAAAATATCATTGTGGATGCCAGTATTGACTCCATCAATTACCGCAGAAGAACGATTACTATCATTTATGACCAAGGAGGAAAGTCGTTGTTGAGTTGGTTATCAGTGACCACGGATGTTAAACAACCAAGTCTGAACGGGTTATTCACGTGGAATCTAGCATCAAAACAAGGTGTTGCTGCGCCACGTCATATATTTATTGCGTTACAGGATAACACACGAGTTGGCAATCAACAACGCAGATATATCATATTTGATCAATTAGGTGTTAAAGACGTCTCATTGAGAATAAACGGCCAGCAAGAACCATCTGAAGATGTACAACTTGATTACGGTCAAAATCATATTGCTCGCGTGTATCATAGGTTGTTGTCGTTTATGGTACGTGATCAAAATGTTGATACTGGTCTACAAATATCGCAATTGGATTTTAAGAGTTTATACCCGATCTATTACTTTTCGCTGGAACATCTTGATTTAACAAGACAGTCCGTCGTTGATATACATTTTAGAGCTAATGTAACCAATCCTGATGCTATTGCTAATTATAGAGCAGTTGCTGTTATTCTCAGCGACAAATCAATGCTACTTGAAGGTGTTGGAGGAAGAATGAGAGTGGTAGATGCGCATGTAGAAAATCTATGATTGAAAATCCTTCGTATTTTTCCAAAAACATGTAATTGAAATCCTCGATTTAGAATTAATCTATTATGTATAATGTCGTATAGTCATATCAATGTGTCTTTGACACCTGGTCAATTAAAAAAATTGCAATCCAAATCAGCTAAGCAATGTGGAACCACAAATACGCTGAAACCCAATCAAATGACAGGCGGTGCAAATAAATTGTCACTGACAACTCGTCAAGTGAAACATTTCAATGATGCACTTGTAGCAAAAAAAGGTGTCCAGATTACTATTTCTGCGGCTGCTATCAAAAATATGATTAAATCAGGCGGTATATTCCCGTTGTTAGCTGCGATTCCAGCGTTGATTGCGGCAGCAGCCCCAGCAGTTGCAAACGCGGCAGCGTTAGGGGCTGTTGGTACCGCGGCAGGAATGGCACTAAAAAAGGCAACTGGGCAGGGTTATAAAAAAAGGGAAAGGGTCTAAGACTACCAGGAACCCCGTATTCGTGGTACAGCGGGAGATCCGTTCACGGATCAGGTCTAAGACTAGGACCGGTTTATTAACCCAGAAATATTTGATTGGAAATCCTTCGGATTTCACGCCAATGTCCAATTTTGATTTAATTGATGCTGCTAAAAAACTCGCAATTAAAAACTTCAGAGGTGTCTTTATGAAAGATCAATTACCAGCACAACCTAATCACGTTGAAACCGGTATCATTAATCTCGATAACAGCACCGGACCTGGAACTCACTGGGTTGCATACGCTATTGATCCACGTGGGATTGTCTATTTTGATTCATATGGATTAGCCCCGCCAAAAGAGTTTATGAGTTATATAAAAACTTTTCCAATGAAGACTTGGTATTCTACGCTACCAACACAAACGATGATTGATCCACCAATATGTGGGTGCGAAGTATTAAATGTTCTCGATGCTATTTCTAACTCTTTGGGTAACCCAAGGGGGAAACCACCACATGTTGTCGTAAATGAATACACTAGTAATCAATGGCGAAAATCATAGATTTTTCAACGAAGTCGTCAACAAAGATTTTAGAGAGAGAGTTTTACAATAACATGATTGATATTTGGGGAAGACCTCTGAAACCCAAACCCGATGGCACTGCAACGGGTGATATAAAAAAAAAAATTAAAGATGAAATAGCTGAGACTTTGAATTTAACAAGTGTTGAACCCAATGAAATAGTTGTATTTCAAGATCGCCAGGGCAAATTGAAAACCAGTAATGTGTCGTTGGATGATATTTTGGTTAAACAACGAAACGCAATCGAGGATACTATCGCGTTATTTTCCGATCAGGGTAAACTCAAACCGGGTGTACTTATTTCGACTGTTACAGATAGACTAAAAACTCTCAACGATGAATTGAAAAATTCTGTGCTGGAACTAGCAACACTTCAATCTAGAATTGAAGAACACGGAAAACAGTTTTCAAATTTTCGTAGAAACATCGTGGATAAATTTATTGGAACCCCGTTGGATAAAATTGAAATAAAACTCCCTGATATAAAAAAATCCATCGATGAGATGAAAAACTTCATCGAAGCCATCAAAACTGATTTACCGAGGATGATAACAATCATTGAAAAAACAAAAATTCCTCATGAGAAAACTAATAACGTAGTATACACGATCCAACACGGATCATTTGCGTGGACACCTACAAACAACAAATTAGATATCACTGCAACCGTTAAGGGTATTTATCGATTAACACTAGTAACAACGACTCAATTTAATATTTCAACGTCGAGTTCATTCGGGGTCAACAATACGATTTCAACGATCATCGACAAGGATACAACTGAAAAGTTCACGATAACATCAACTGATAAAAATTTGGTTAGGGTTTCAACAACGTGGTATTTGGAATTCGTAGCGGATTTAAGTAAATAACTAAATTGAAAGGAAAATCCTTCGGATTTCACAATTGAAAACGCTAGCGTTTTTAAAATAAAAATGATTTCACCATCGCAATATCGCTATGATACAGTCAAAGAATTTTCAATGAAACTCAAAACACTCGCTGAGGAGTATGCAATGAAAATAAAAAAATATCGCAGGAGAATTACAGTCATTGACGTTACAGTGTACTCGGTGTCAGGCGTTCTCGCTGGTGCCGGAATAATACTTGCATCGGTTACAATGATTGCCCCGGTCGTAGTTCCAATTGCATTTCTGCGGCGGCTACAATAGCGGGTATATCAACCGGGATCACAAAAAAAATATCATCATGCAGCCAGAGTAAACTGCAAGATTACTTAATTCAATTTCATGTTGTATCCACTGCATACTCGCAATTATCCTCCTTGATATCGTCATCACTCGATGACACATTAATATCCGATAGTGAGTTCTCAGCGATGGTCAGTATTTATGATTCCGCGATATCGAAATTAGAAATACAACAACAGTATAGTAACAATAAAAACACCGATGGAATTACTTCAACAAATAGTGGAGAACACGAACCCAGTACAAACAAGCATGATCTCAATAACCTCAACGAATCCAGAATTCAGTGTGAATTTCCCTATCCCAGTCCCCGTGAAGGAGATAGCGCTAGCAAAACTACGAGTGTATCACAGTTGGCCTAATATTAGGTCAGCACCATTTGGCGGTCAACAACCGAATAATTCCTTGGTGTTCGCGAATAAGAATAAAGAAGACGGGACTCCAGACTGGAACGTTGTTTCGATACCAACAGGGTCATACCAAATCGAACAAATCAATGATGAATTCGCGCGTTGAATAAAATCCATTACTGGAGCAGAATCAAAAATCGCTATAACGGTTCATGAGCCGACGCTATCATCCGCAATTGAAATAAGCACAGAAGGATACTTCGTAGATATCTACCAGAGTTCTATTAGAACCGTACTAGGATGGCCTGAATTACCACCTAGACGAGAAATTGTTAATTTACCACCTGAACCACAAAAAACTGATTATATCACCAGCAGGAGAAAATCTGATAATCCAGTAAAAAGCTATAGCGATTACACCAAAATGAATTTTTTCACAGAAATGATAGAACTTCCCGCTAATAGAAAATTCTACTTAATTCTAAAGGATAAAGTCACTGAAAATTTCACAGCGTTCAATAACGATATTTCATTGTTGTTAATATCCCTTAAATCCGGCACTCTCACCCGAGATGAATTTATCAGCGTCGTAGAAACATGTAACAAAATTATCGATGACATAAAAGAATTTCATATACAAATCATTCAAGATATTTTTTCTGACAATCCTAAAACGAGAACAGAGACTGCAAGAGTTTATAATATACTCATAGATGATATTTTAACATTCAACCTACCAGGGTATAATATCTTTGAACTAATAAAATCTCTCAATGATGCTATTGATGAAGGTTTCAAAAGAATATACGATGCATGGAAAAAACAGCACCACAACCAGCTACCCTGACACATAACAATGACACAGATGGTGGCGGCAGGCATATCGCTCCGTTCAACGTGAATATATCCTCAGTGATTCCGCTCAATTTAGTATGCGATGTTATCGAAGGAAGCTATCAAATTAATCTCGAACGATCAAATCAAGCTCAGCAAGGATATATTCTATACTGATTTGCACCAATAGCCCCTCCAGGATTTTTAATCATTGAGTCTCCGGTGAATCCAGTCTATATGCGGTGTCATAATGATTCATGAACCAGAATTAATTTCAAACTCACTGACCAGTCCAATAATCTGATTGATTTACAAGATGAGGTGTTAGCGATTAGTCTGTTTGTAAAGTCCTAAGGACTTTCGTTCTAAGCCCGAGGTCACGATATCGTATCGGACTTGATCAAATATTCGGTTAAAATCCTAAGACCCTCGAACCGGACTGATAATCAACGGGTGAGTTTTTTAACCGAAAGGAGACTCTTGCAAGGACAAAATCACTAAGTCCCCATTTGGCAAATGGAGACTTTATTTTTTAATTTTTTTAAAATTTTTTCTCTCGATTTTTTATGTCCTGATCACTCTCCATAACACATATTACGTCTTTATGACTGGTATATACCCTTCCCACCTAAGGGTACTCAGCCATAGAAGCCTTAATTTTGCTTGAAAACGTTGTAGGATTCATAGTAAAAAAAAAATGATAACCCAGAACTGAAAGTTCTAGCAGCAGAGGAGGTGAATACAGACATGACTGCAAGCAAAGCGGCTTGGGAGGGGTCGTATACATCCCTTCTCTAATTGGAATTGGCCATAGAAGCCTTAATTTTGCTTGAAAACGTTGTAGGATTCACCTCCTCTGCTGCTAGAAAACTGTACTACTGTATTTACTGTAAATATTGGGACACAATAAAATAATTATTTTTTTCCTCTCCCAGAACTTCTGGTGAAACATTTTTTCACCTACGTCATATGTCCCAAGACTTAAGAAACAAAATAAATTTTTAGTGCATTTGTACTCCCCCCACATGCACATTGAAATAAAGCATAAAATGGATATTTAATAATAAAAAGAAAGAAACTAACCATGTATTGTTATCATTTTTTCCTTTTTTTTCAACATGAGCATCAAAGAATAAAATATATCCACAAAATCCTATATGAAGCATAGGCTTCCATACTGTAGCCTGTATCGCTTCTGTCCGATAACAAATGCTATGTTGTTCATTGACATGAACATTGAGAAACAAATCATATTTGGTTGTGCTCAGAGGTTTGAATATGTTATCTGATTGAAACTGGATCCAGCAAAATCGCAAAAAGAGGGAAATAATCAACCAATATCTTGAAGACAACTGTCATTCAAGCATGACACTTTGTTAGGTGCAAAATAATCAAGATTGAATTATATCCAGGTATACTGTATGACAGTGTCTCCCAAATAAAAATCATTCTTTGAAAACACATTAACTTGAGTGTAAGTGACAATCTTTCACCAGCATGGGTTACAAAAGTATCATTACTATTTACCCACAGACATCAATGCTCCTTTGTATTAATTATAACTACAGATACCAAGCATATAGAAGCCGGGGTAGTCAATAAACACAACTGCCATCGAGCAGTAAAGTCCTTCTTTGAACTTACTGACACGGCATCAAATTAATGGCTATTTTTAATAGAAAGCAAGCCGACCTTGGAAGCCGACTTTGGATACTCTGAAGCCATGTTTTTAAAGGATATCAAAACAAAGGTTATTTTATTTTAAAGCATGCTGACCTCAGAAGCCAAATATGATTCTTTGAATTATGCTGATTTTTTTTTGTGTGCTAATATACAAAGATGGCCGAAATATAGAAGCTAACTTTGGTTCTTTTTCACCGGTATTCATGGCAATTTTTTCAATGAAAGAATCAAACAATTTTTAAAGTGACAACATATAGCGCTTCATGCATACACATTGATGATCCAGCATTGCCCAGAAGATTTGGAGAAAATAAAATCGTGATGATTATGTGAAGGCCAGAAGAGAAGCAGATGATTTCGCCAACAATATGATCATTAATATGGATGAAATTCTAGTTTTCTTTGATCACATTCCTGGACAGACTGATAATAAGATGGGGATCAAAAGTTGAAAATTAGACTGGTACAGATTTGAAAAAATCTGACTTTATTCCTTGCTGTTTCCGCTTCAGGTGATGTGTTTCCTCTAACAATTTTTCACGGTATGAGAAAGCTCAATGTGTGCAGGAGAAGGGTTGTGTTGATGAGATGCTGCTGCAGTGGATTAAAGAGTTTAATCTCAAGTACACAGTTTTATATTTTTAAAATAAAATTTTTGTTGGAGTGCATTTTTTTAAGAAAGTGTCCCACACCTTTCTACTAGAAAAACTGATGTGTCCCAGATCATATAGTGCACAAAAAATTACTTTAAAAATTAATTTATTGTGTCCCAACAAAAACGGTGTCCCAATATATACTGTAACAAGATAACCGGGACGGACCACTTCGGATTAACAATAAAACACGTTTTGATGATATAGATATAAAAATTATGGTTTAATGTGGCGATATATATATAAGCAAAACAATAAAATGAAATGCGTGCGTAGTGTTATCCAAATATTGGATTTAATTATACATAATTACGCACAGACTCGTAAATGCAACAAATTATACAATGATACAAATCAATGATACAAAACAATGATACAATGATACAAAAACTAATTTAAAAAAAACAGCGAAAAAATATACAAAAAAAGGATGAATACAGTTTACTCACGTAGTAAACAATGAAGGATTACCCATAGTAAAAATGTATACGCTCATGTAGCGAAACTGTATTTGAAAATAATAAAGGGACAGATAACAACTTATCTTTCCAGTCCCAAAAGATATATTGGGTTCCGCAAACCCATATTAGCCCACGACTAACAAATTACAAATAAATAGATATAACCGACTATTAGTATACAGCTCCACAGCTGGTACAATAGAACTTCACAATTTCTACAGACTCCGGACCCTCGGAATACTACGAAACTTTAAACCCTCCAGATACTCTGGTCATTTAGACAGCTCCACAGCTGGGTCACCCTTGTCACCCTTGACATTAGACACTCCGGCACATTAAACAGCTCTGGACACACCAGTGCATTTAATCACAGCTCCCGACGTTTGACAGCTCCGGACACCCCGGACGTTTAACACCCTCGTACAATTAGCCCTACAGCTAAAGTTGTGCTAATACTCCCTCCCTCGGATCAATAGCCCTACAGCTAACAGTCCTTTAAACCAGCCGCTTGTTGACAAAACCCTTAGTAATGTAAAAACCCTTCACATATACTATAGCATTTATAGGTCTGTATCAAGAACACGCTGAACGTGCGGCATAGAGCGAATTGTACTCACGATTCCGAAGTACAACTGCCCATATATATATAAATCACCCTCTGGTATCGTTGTACACGATAAACGAAACCAGAGTACATGTATTTCCTAAATAAAAACTACATCATTCCGTGACACATACGGCAAATTAGGTAATCTCCCTTCCTTGTTCTAGTACAGAATAAATTGTATTGTGGATGTCTGTTATCTGATGTGTTGTCAAAGCACCTAGTGAAAAGCCTGAATAAATTTGTGAAATTACCCAGTGTTGAACAATGTAATTTTTAAGTATTTGTATATGCAATTTTCAAAAGTTCTAGGCAAAGTACATAGTAATAGTATAGGAGAACAGTTTGACACAGGGTTTTTAGAACCTTTCTTATGCACAGGCACTACATTTTCTAGTTTAGCAGCAGAGAGGGTGAATCTCACAACTTTTTGAGTGTAAATAAGGAAATCTGTTGCTTCTACCAAATAGTAAAAAAAATGGCGTCTATTCGATAAAATAAGATTTCCTTATATACGCCAACGTCGTTGTCACTCACCCTCTCTGCTGCTGAAACTTTCAGTTCTGGTTAACAAAAAATAATAAATGATTTCAACCGAATATTTGATCGAGTCCGATACGATATCGTGTCCGAGGGTCATGTAAATTTATCGTTATAAATCCGTGCGGGGTTGACTGAGCGTTACTAAAGAAATTTTTAAATTGATTATGATCCATATCACCGCAGCACCAAGTTTGCCAAATATTTCGTAACGTATGTGTATCAACTCCGTTAAATACACACAATACATTGCAGTTATCTCTGATCACTTTTGGAATCTGTGTGTACCGTTGAGTGACATATATCACGTCCGTGCTTTTATGCCTGCCTCGGGAAAATATTCTAGCTGGGTTTGTTTGTTTATCTAACATCACATCGTCGAATACGACTAAATTGTTAATACTTCCATCGAGATCTTCTACTGATGGTGCCTCGTCAATATCGGTTATAAATTCAATAATACCCTCGGCGGCAATCTCTGAAGCGTTTTCATTAAAATCCTTTAACACTTCATAGCATCGTTGATCATCTACGCTGGGAGCAACTAAATACAACTTATCCCACTTCATCCATCTCATTATTAAATTGAGTAACAATTGCGTCTTGCCGGATCCAGATGGCCCGATTATAATTGCGCGGATAGAGTTTGGTAGCGCTGCATGATGCTTAACTGGTTCTCTTGTTTTAGTCGCTGAAAAAATCAATTATATCCATATCTCTATACATAAATTATGGATCTATATTGTGTGAAGTGTAAAACGCGTACTGGCACAAATGATGTGACGACGATTACAACTAGGAATAACAGATCAGCACTAACTGGTAGATGTGCAACATGTGGTATAAAAAAGTTTAGATTTGTTTCTACAAAATCAAAGATTTTACAATTCGGAGATGTTTTAAAAAAAAACGAGGAGGTGATATCACAGCCAAATTGGCAAAGCTCCCTGGAACCCCATGGGCAAAGTACCCCGGAGAAAAACACCTTCCAGGATATAGCTATTGTGGCCCCGGAACACGATTAGATATCAGACTTGATGATCAAAATCAACCTCGACGTGGTGAAGAACCGATAAACGCTATTGATAAGGCGTTTCATGCTCATGATGTCGCATATAAAAACAGCAATTTGCAACACAGGCATCTCGCAGATGTGAAATTAATTCATGCGTTAAATGCTATTCCTGATAAATCCTTCAAAGAAAAATTAGCTTCATGGTTAATAAAATCGTCTATGAAAGGCAAATTGATGATGGGAGCTGGTAATTAATAACAACATGGAATCTATCTATTATTCTCCAAAAGGATACTGGCGGGGTAACGCTGCAATCAATAAACTCGCTAGCGCTGCAAAAGTGAAAAAGGCTACTGCGGCTAATTGGTTACCCAAACAGGTTATATGGCAAATTTATCTACCGCGTCCAAAACAAATCAATTTCTCGCATTTTGATGTTACCGGACCCAATGAAGTTCATCAAGCTGATTTATTGTTTTTACCACATGACAACGGTTACAAATACGCGCTAACCGTAGTTGACGTTGCGAGTCGATACAAACAAGCAGAACCGCTAAAAACAAAATCATCAACTGAAGTAGCTTCTGCATTTGAAAGGATTTATCGACGAGGCCCACTACGCTGGCCAAATCTATTGCAGGTTGATCCTGACAAGGAATTTCAAGGCGCTGTTTTATCAGCAATGAAACATCACAATGTCACCATCAGACGAGGGCATACTGCACTACATCGCGATCAGGCAATTGTTGAACGATTTAATCGGACTCTTGCTGAGCGGTTATTTGGATATCAATACGCGAAGGAGTTTATTCAGGATGAAAGATCCCGTGAATGGGTTAAGAGATTACCAGCTGTGATTACCGCGCTCAATAACGAGATTACTCGAACAATTAACATGAAACCTGTCAACGCGATTAAGAAAGCGTCTATACCAAAAATGGAAATCCAAGGAATTTCACAAAAAGATTTCAAAGAACCAATTCTTGGTAGTAATGTCACTGTTAGGTATTTATACGAACCAGGAGAGCTTGAAGGTGGCACAAAAAGGGCTACTGATCCTATTTGGAGTGTTACTGCACACAAGATATCTACTATAACACGATCAACTGGTAGACCTCCAATCTATAAATTGGATTCAACTGCCCCTCAGCGGGGTTTTACACGCGAACAATTACAAGTAATTCCTGACGATACTTAATTACCACCGCGGGGTCTTAACTAGCGCCGTTGCGTCTATTACACTCAAGACAAGTCAACATCACATTGTTTCTGATATGACCAATGCTGCTATTCTTTCTGTCTACGGTAAATTGGTGAGGATCTTTATTCGAATAACGCCAACGCATTATACAATTGCAACTTGCGCAGTGATTATTCTGTTGTTGTTTCAGCGTAATTATTAATTCAGCATCAATATCAAATTGTCGTTGTTTTGTTTTTTTTGTCTTGTTGTTTGTAACCGGAGAGTTTTTTATCAATAGTTTTAACATCAACGATGCTAGCATCATCTATTGTGGTGTCATCATCGCCACTGGCTTCGCCAACGACAATTCTTCGAAGCTGATTTATTTTTCGTACTCTGGATACTGCGAGATAGATTAAATTCGACCATTCGATGCGATTATCTACCATCCAAACAATTGTGTCTGTGATAGTCAATCCCTGTGAAGAATGTATTGTTGCTGCGTAACCTAGCGTCCACGGGGATTTATCAGCGCGTAATGCATCTTCAACGACGCTGATATCAACCAGCACAATATCATTTAATACGAGAATTTGTTTTTCACTTCCTGACTTTGTCAGGCCTGGAATATCAACTTCTATATTCTGTTTTCGTGTATCCGAAGGCCTATAACAAAGAGGCACTGGAAGTGTTGCAAATTTTTCTTTATGCAATTCAAATAACTTCATCTGAAGTGTGTCTCTGACAATTTTTCTACTCGCAATTATCAAATCATTCGGTTTCCACGTTTCCCAAAAATCATTCATTGGAGTTTCTGAAATTATTTCACGCGCTATTTCACACTGGATTTTATCCGGTTGTAATCTAATTAGCGCTTTGAACTCCCGTAATCGTTCATCAAGTGATCTATAATCAGTGTTAATTTCCTCATAATAGTCTACAAAACCCTTTAGCCATTCATGTGAGGATGCACCGACAAATGGTGGTGGTTGGCCGTGATCACCGCACATGACGACTTTTGTGTTTTTGTTTAACAACCACTCGAGAAATGTTTGTAATACATCTAATGACACTGTGCATATTTCATCCCAGATTATGATTTCAGGAATGAATTTATCACCCATACGCTCAGGAGTCCATTTGTCACCCTTCCATCGAAAGAAGCTGTGATAAGTACAGGCATTTACCCCTCGTTGTTTCATCTCTCTGGCGAGTCTGTGAGTCGGTGTTAGCACAATCATGTTTGACCGACGAAATAATTCAATTGCACGAGTTGTCTTTCCTGACCCACCACAACCGTTTAAATAAACTGTCTTGTATCTACATATTGGATCAGATACCGGTGGTGCATTAGAAAATTCTGATTGAATTTCAATACGGTTACAACAAAGATATTTATCATCCATGGTAACGTCTGCGGATTCACAATACTCATATAGTGTTTCCTTTTTAAATCTCCAACGTCCCCAATTTTCCTCGGGATCTGTGAAAGCCGCTACAGCTGATTTGTATTTATTGTGTGTATACATCGAATCAGTAGCTACTCTAACCGCGGTATTAGGAAATCTATTAATCATCGAAAATAGATTAATAGAAGCATAGGCTAGCATAGAACTTCTCAAATGTGTGTACTGGGAATTAAATCCATCACAGTAGGTAACAACCGTACCCAATTTCTCCCCATTGGATAGAAAAGCACCCTTACGGGATACAAGTTTTCCCTGTTTCGTTAAATCCGCTACAATAAAATCGTATTCAGCGACGTCTATGATCAACCGCGAAGAATATTTTGCATTGTCGTATCTTCCACCCTGGGTAAATTTACCGATTATTCTTCGTCCAAAATCTTTTGCTTGTTCTTTTTTAATTTCAAATAACTGTTTGGACCAATCCATGATTTGTTCTTCACTGAAATTCGAAGAATTTCCATCTGGAAACAGTTTTCGCTGTTCGCTAATTATACAATCTAGATCGGGTTGTGGTAGCCAAACTTCTTTCTGAGCTCGATAGGATATAATAGCTTCACTAACAATCAACGATATTAGCATACCCCAATCGATCATATATCTCAATAGCACTATAGGCATCCACGCCTTTTCAGATAGGTGTCTACCAATCCAAAGATAAGTACACGGATGTAACCCTGTAAATAATTCGAATGATATCACACTAGCGAATCCAGTTAAATCAAAATCAGGCAATGGACCAATAATCGCAACACGAGTCATTTCATGCGTGGGGTGTCCAAATCGTTTAAAATAGTTACTACATTCCCCATACCCGAGAAAACTTCCAGGATAACACGCGGATATATCAATTGAAATCATACCATCACGTGAGTATTTTGTATTCCACAATCCTCCATGACCAAATTTGACGCAACTCAATTTAACGTCCTCGAGAAAATCACTTCGTGTTGGACGCCATGAGTTTTTTTCTCTTGCAAAGTGAGCTACCACTAATGGAATTGTAAAACTATCCGTTAATAGTTTTTCATGGAAACTCTCCGGTGAAAAATCATTTGCAATTTTTCTCATTCTAGTATCTAACTCTTCAACGCGATATAATTCACCATTTGGTCTTACAAATTGATCAAATCCTGATTCGGAACCAGCACTACTAAGTAACCACACTGACACATGATCATCTTTACACAACGCGTGAATAGCATCGAATAATTTCTCTTCATAGAAAACATCCCTGATGAATTCTTCGGGGATATATCTCACGGTTCTATCTCGTGGAAATATTGTTACTGCAGGTGTCCACGCGTGTTCGTTATGATCAATAATTTGTATTGGCGCTCCTTGTAATTTATATTTCGGTTCGTGTAATACTTCTCCGGTTATCGTCATAACGGTTATTGGGAATCTTAATGATGTTTCTAATTGAGCTATATCAGAAATCTTTGCACCGTGCTGTTTCACTGTCAGTTCCCATTCGGTTATTTTCCTACGTCGCAGATCAGTTAGTTTATTTCCTCGGGATGCATTTGTGAAGTGTTCCATTACCCGTGTTGCTACACAATTGAGCCTTGAGGAAGTCAACGGTGAATATTTCATAGGAGCTAGTTTTGCAATATTGGGTTTATCATTTAGCGGGTATATTCCATAAACGATTGCTGTTACAGGATAAGATCTCTCGTAGTATAGTTTGTCGATTCCAGTTAGAATTCCTGGTTTGGAGTCTCTACTCAGCGTGATTGTTTTTTTATTCCTAAGGATTGGTTCAAATTTATCCCTGATAATCCATTTGCCTTCGACTTCGATAATGAATTTTATTCTGAAAAAATTATTCTGTTGCAATTTACCTTTGGATTTTACACCCTTGGATTTCCCACCAAGGTGTGAAATTATCTCAGCTGCTCTTTCATCATTCATAGTTGCATCGATGATTGGTACATTGACATCTTCATCAATAATTCGAAATGTCGACCAACAGTGTACTGCACCATCTCGGTAGAATTCATTAAAGCACTCCCTGATTTTACCCAGTATAGTTCTATCACCGATTAGACGTTTTGGTGTATCAGAGACTCTATCGAGATTAAAATTAGCATTTTTCCAGGGCTTAATTTTCGATAATCTTTGGAACTCCTTATCAAGATTGAATTTAGTATTTTTCCAAGGCTTAATTTTCGATAATCTTTGGAATTCTTTCATGGTATAATCAATGAATTTAGTATTTTTCCAAGGCTTAATTTTCGATAATCTCTTGAACTCCTCCATGTTATAATTAAAACAAGTATTTAAATAGAAAAATATAGTATAATGAATCACTGCAAGTGGCTAATGATTGGATCAACAACCCCGTGTAACAAATCATGCAGAAACGAATTTTGTGGGTATCATTTACAAAGTGTTGGCAACGGTTCCCTTGGCCCTCTCCCATGTCTCCGATGTGGGGCTGGGGTAAGGGGGAAATCGCAGTTGTCTCTTGCTTGTGGGGGTAAACGATACAGGGAACTAAAACGCTATTATGACAAACGAATCACTGACCCTAACGTCCTTGATAAAATCAAGGACAAAGTCATAAAAACCCCTCAAGATTATATCAAGAGGTTTATAATTAAAGCAGATATAAATTAGACAAATAGTATTATTATACAAATGAGCCAAGATTTCAGACCACATCGGGTGCTTGTTAATTATGAAGCCTCCAGTGATGGTGTTGTCAGGCACCGCAGACTAAAAAAATCGGTTGGATTTCTTAATAATATGGGATACTTGATGTTTGGTGCTAGAAATAAAACATATCTCTGTCACATAGTCATTTATGAAGCATTTTAAGGATTAATCGAAGACGGCCTTGTTATTGATCACATAAATGGCGTGAAGACTGATAATTGTCTTGATAATCTTCAAGCAGTCTCGCAGCGCGATAACCTTTTAAAAAGCAACGCTGGTAGGCACTCAAAACGACCTAGGGGGGTCAAATCGTTTGATTTAGAAAACAACGAGGAGATAATCTTTCAATCAATAAATGCGGCCGGTAGATACTTTGACATTTGTAGGGCTTCAATTCGATTTGTTGCAGAAAATATAATTAAAACTACTCTGTCTAAAAAGAATGGTCATAAAATAAAATTCGTATACACTTGAAACGATTTAAGGGAGATAAATCCTTTATGGATAAATTCGCCGCAATTCACACTCTACCTACTAAGTTCCCTTGTATTATGTGTCGTCTGCTATTACCTGTAGGAGAGGTATAATTGACATGTGCGCGCCCACGTGACTGTAATGGAGTATATAATACATGAGTTTCGTTAGAGAATAAAACTTTTTATTGTCGCTTGGGCTAAAACTGCATTATTTAAACAGTTGTATTTTTATTTATCTACATGTCTCATGTGTGGGGGTGGGTGGACTAGCAGTATAAAGCAGACAGCTAACTACGTTCTTTCAGTACAAAAATTCTTTATAATCTAACGCATTACCTATGTTCGCTCAGCCGGAACGCGAGTGTTTCCTATTTATTGAAGTAGGTGGGCATGGTTAAAATTCCTTGTATACAGTTATTTGTGGCCTAATCGATAACGTATTTGGAGCAGGGAAAATATACGCTGTTATTTAACAACTGTATTATTTTGTTTAATGTTTTATTAAACTATTTTGTCTCATTTAAATGTTGTGAAACAGCATTAAATAAGTAATTCGAGGAAATAAAATAACACACTTGTGAATCAACGCCGCCATATTAGTCGCTTTATATAGCATTTGAAAGGTAGAAAGTTGGGGCTTTCGAAGGCCAATGCGACCGATCAAAACTAACCAACGCCATTAACCCGGGCGTGTGGTTGTCTTTTGTTCACAATCATGCAACCGGGTTAATTTAATTGGGCTGCTTTTGATTGGTTGGATTGGCCGTAGAAAATCCGCCCCGTCGTTTCATGTTTGTGCTGTCTTGTGCCGTCCCACTTAAGTTAATTAAGTATATATGTATGCCTAAAATTTGCCACAACACTCGAGTGGAAATATATATGGCATTGTGACGTCACCCACCCCAAGCATATCTTCTGGGCGGTCTAAGATGACGTTTGTCACCTTAGGCCACCCGCCGGAGATGTATGTTTCGGGTCCCCTTGGGCTTACTTGGATGTGAAGGCAACCAAGGAGTTCCAAAGATGTGTTGTCGTTTTAGTGTTATTTTTTTTTTCTAATAATTAGAGATACAGTATACTATAAAAATATGGATATCGAAGATGTAAATGTTATAATTGCTGAAATCTCAGATTTAAAAAAAAGAGGGGTAGTATTATCTGAAGGTCTCGACTGCGACAGGATTGCCTCGGAATATGAAGACATAGAGTATCAGTTTAGTAAGGGTCGTTATGTTTTACCCAAGATGTACAGGCTCGTGAAAGGAATTCAAAAATCCATCAATGCTTGTTTGTACGGTAACGATATTAATGCATTTATAACTCTATTTAGCACCGTTGAAGCAACACGTCAAAAGCTCGGCCAAGAGTATCAAAAACGAGCTGAAATTAGTTCTCAGGTTCGTGATCTTAGAAAAATATTAAACGAGGAAAAACCAGTATCTTAACCACGTGAGTGATAGGCTTTCAGTAAATTTATTAAAATTTATTTTTTTTAGCGTTTTTTGTAACACTCACATAGGATTTTCTCCTGAAAGAATACTTAGCAGTTTGGACCTGCTCATGTAGTTATGTGCATACTGGATGATCTGGTCGTAGTAGCAAGTAATCACCGCGACGCCTCCATTTTCACGTAGTTGTAGTTGTTGCCGAGTCGTTAACAAAAATCGTTCATTGCCGTTCTCAGATATTACAATTCTGAAAACCCCAGCGATGTGATTTCTGAAACACTCGCGGATAGCGTCGTACAGTTTAACCCTGTCGAAGATGGATACGTTAACTTGATGGTACATTATTTAATAACTAATCTTTTAATTATGATAGTTTCACCTTTGAAAATTCAGTTCACAAATAATATATGGTAGGTGAATCGCTTACAACTAGATTAGCCAGAGAGCGGCTAGCAGCAATTAAAAAGTTTATACCGGTTCGAGACAGACTTCGCGAAAAACTTCAACAACGACAACAAGCGCAGACTGACTTTTCTGTGTCAAGTGAACAACTGTTTACTCCGATAACAAGTGCGACCAAAGATGTGAAAACAGCAATATTTGGGGATATTCCTGAGGAAGGCAAGCGACGAGAAGTGCCTGTTCTTGGTGTGCTTGAAAAGATAGCAGCAGAGACCGGACAAACACGCGCAGGGATACAACAGTTATCCAGTGATATAAAAACTCAGCGAGAATATGAACGATTAGCTGATATTGATGATTCTGCACCTGATTCAGAACCTGTTGATGTCACCCCAAGAGGTATTTCCTTTATAGACAAACTCACCGAAGGAGCTATAAAGGAAATCAAACGACCTCAATTAATAAAAATCGAAGATTATAAGATTTTTGGTGATTTCGCCGCCCAAAGCTTTCATTCTAGAAAGGACTTTTTAAAAGACGAGTATAAAAACAGTAGAATAGGCCGAGATGAATGGGTTAATTGGTTGTATAAAACGAATAAGGGGATTACTGGTAATTTGAGAAAGGATACAATTGAGTATAGATCTTTTAAAGTAGGAGTTGATAGTTATGGTATACAAAAACAACAAGAACGAGAAAAACAAAGTCGAGGCCGACAAAAGCAATTACTTGATGATAGTCAGGGCGCAACTGGTACAACTGAGGAAACAAGCGGAAAGGGATATTCAATTAAAAATCCAAAGGATTTCAACGCTGGAGTCTTTGACTCTACCGTGACATGTCCTGGTAACATCCTCAGTGATATATCACGGTTAGAAGTACTTATGGGTGGAAAGCGAGCTGGAAACAACTCCGTCGAGATAATTAATGAAGCAGCTGATATCTGTAGACGATTATTTGCTGGCGGTATCATGGACATTAATGTATATCGAGAACTTATTGCCGAATTATTTGAAAATCACAGTGACGCCCTACGTTATGATGAAAATCCAATGGATGTAAGCGATTGATCACTAATTGAAAAACTACTAGTTTTATAACAAGATGATTATACACTATAACCATGATAAACCCGTAAGCGTCTACGTGGTGAACTCACGATTACCTGTTTACCGCGCGTGGTACGGAGATGGTTTCGGCAATACCATTGCGGGGTTATTTACAAGAATGGCTCCCAAGGTGGCGCCGTTACCTAAACAATTACCAATGAAAGCCATTGATATCATTCGTGATAAGGTACCCAGTAAAATCGGAGATTTCGTTGGAAATCTTGCTGGAAAGGCATTTTCTGCTGCGAAAGATAAAATAGCATCATTGGTGCGAAGGAAACCAGGAATGACTTCGTCATTATTGCTGCCATCAACTACAGTGATGCCTGCAAAAATCAGCAAAGCAGCAAATAGCGCAGTGGAAGAAAAACTAGCGTCGTTGACTCCGTCGCCATTGACAGATAGTTCTATCATGAACGCGATAGCAGGAAGTGGTTTGAAACGAAAACAAAAACGACGATGATTACAAAGAGTTTCGCAATTGAAAACACTAGTATGTTATAAATGTTTAAACGAACAGCTGATCCCGCTCTTGATATGGAAGCCCAAGTGCGCAAAGACGATTCCGTCCGCGATTATCAATACTATTCCTATCATGCAATACAACCCGACCTACGATCGCGAGTTGAACTTCAAGTTCAAGATACCAGTAAATACGTTTTGCCTTGTGAAGCATTTATCGAAATCGAAGGTGAACTCGTAACAAATGTTGCAAATACACCATATGACATTAGCCCAACTATCCGAGTTGGTTTTGTCAATAATGGCATAATGGCGTTATTCGAAAGTGCAAGATATCTCATTGATGGAAACGAAATTGAATCAATAGACCGTGAGGTTGATGTTGCAACAACAATCATAGGGTTAGCGAGATATTCTGATGATTATACAAGATCAGCTGGTCCATCTATGATGTTTGCAAAGGATACCTCTGATCACCCTGAACACGTCCAGTATTCTAGAGTAAAGGCAACACGTGATGCTTCAGCTGCTGACCCAGGAGAAGGATATGTAAGACCAGCTGGTACCTTTGATGTCATAAATAATGTTCCAAATTACAACCTAGGATTTGCAACACGCGTAGCAACGTTGCAAGGACAGCGTCGACAATTTTCATGCGCGATTCCACTGCATCATATATTTGGATTCTGTAGAAACGTCCGAAAAGTTATGTATGGAGCTAAAAATACAATAGCGCTTGTGCGAAAGGGTACTGATAATGATGCAATCTGGCATGATGCTGGTGCTCCCGAGGGCAAAGTCATTTTAACAAAACTATCATTATGGATGCCAGTGTTAACTCCATCAATCATAGCAGAACAGCGATTACTATCATTTATGGAAACAGGCGGCAAATCATTGTTGAGTTGGTTATCAGTGACCACGGATATTAAACAGGATAATGTCGATGATATATTCACATGGCACCTGGCATCAAAACAAGGCGTTTCAGCTCCACGTCATATATTTGTAGCGTTACAGAATAATGAGCGAGTTGGTAATCAATATGATATTTGATCAGTTAGGTGTCAGAGAAGTCTCGCTGAGAATAAACGGACAGCAGGAACCATCCGAGGATATACAACTTGATTACAATCACAACCATATTGCACGTGTATATCACAATATGTTGTCATTTATGGCACGCGATCAAAATGTTGATACTGGTCTACAAATATCACAGTTGGATTTTAAAAATCTGTATCCGATCTATTACTTTTCATTGGAACATCTTGATTTAACAAGACAATCTGTCGTTGATATACACTTTAGAGCCCGTGTAACCCGCCCTGGTGGTATTATTAATTACAGAGCGGTTGCTGTCATTCTAAGCGACAAATCAATGTTGTTAGAAGGGGTTGGCGGACGAATGAGACTTATTGATGCACCAGTGGAAAATATGTAAAAGTTTCCAATTAGATCAATTGAAAGCATAAATGTGTTTTACAATAAAATGCCATATAGTGTTGTTAGTGTCAAGCTGACTAATGGTCAGGTCAAGAAATTACGATCAAAATCCGCTAAAGAATGTGGAACCACAATAACGTTGAAACCAGCGCAGATGTCCGGGGGTGCATATAAAATATCATTAACGGATCGTCAAATAAAACATTTCAATGATGCAATGAAAAAAAAGCGAGGGGTTCAAATTGATTTTTCGAAAGCCGCAATCGCCAACATGATAAAATCAGGCGGTATGTTTCCATTGTTAGCCGCAATACCAGCATTGATTGCAGCGGCAGCCCCAGCGGTAGCTAAAGCGGCAGCGTTAGGGTCTGTTGGTACCGCGGCAGGAATGGCACTAAAGAAAGCAACGGGGAAGGGGTATAAAAAAGGGAAAGGGTCTAAGACTACCAGGAACCCCGTATTCGTGGTACAGCGGAAAAGGTCTAAGACTACGACCGGTTTATTAACTCAAAAATCTTCGATTTCCAAACCTTTGATTGAGGAACCGATGGTTCCTATGTCCAATTTTGATTTACTCGATGCTGCTAAAAAAAACTCGCGATTAAAAACTTCAGAGGTGTCTTTATGAAAGATCAATTACCGACACAACCCAACAGCGTTGAAACTGGTATCATTAATCTCGATAACAGCACCGGACCTGGTACTCACTGGGTTGCATACGCTATTGATCCACGTGGGATTGTCTATTTTGATTTATATGGATTATCACCGCCAAAAGAATTCATGCGTTATATAAAAACTTTTCCAATGAAGACTTGGTATTCTACGCTACCAACACAACAAATGAATGATCCACCAATATGCGGCAGCGAAGTATTAAATGTTCTTGATGCTATTTCTAACCAAAGGGGAAAACTACCACATGTTGTCGTAAATGAATACACCAGCAATCGCTTTTTAGAGAGAGAGAGAGTTTTACAATAACATGTTTGATATTTGGGGAAGACCTCTGAAACCTAAACCCGATGACACTGCAACCGGTGATTCTATCAAGGATATAAAAAAAAAATTAAAGATGAAATCGCTGAGACTTTGAACTTAACAAATGTTGATCCCAATGAAATAGTTGTATTTCAAGATAGCCAGGGTAAATTAAAAAGCAGTAATGTGTCGTTGGATGACATTTTGATACGGCAGCGCAACGCTGCTGACAACTCTATTGCGCTGTATTCCAACGATGGACAACTTAAACCAGGCGCACTTGTATCTACGATCACCGACGCAATTGCCGCCCACGGCCGTAATCTGGATAATTATATACAAGGTTATAATAGTTTTCGCAAAAATGTCATACATAAATTCTTTGGAACCCCGCTTGTGATTGGCATGACTCTCGCTGAAATTAAAAACTTTCTATCTTTGTTCTTTTTTAACAAGGACGCGGGGAGGATGATGAATGAAGATGAAATCAAGGCAAATTATCTCGATATTTACAATGATATTTCTAAACTAATAGAAAATCTTGAAAAGGTACAAAAACCCACTAACGACGTCGTTGTTAAGTTTTTTGGAACCCCGCTTGTAGCAGGCATGACTCTCGCTGAAATTAGCGAGTTTATCGGCAAGCATACTCACAATGCTTACATCGCTAATAGTTTCTTTGGTGTCCCAGCTACATCTACGATGACTCTCAAGGACATTAATATGTTTATGGTGAGACAAACAACACTTAATACCATCGTTGATAAATTTTTAGGGAGAACACCTGTTCCTGAAACCACATCGTTGACAGGCATGACTCTCGCTGAAGTTAAAAAAGCTATTGACGAACAAAAACCCATCAGCGAAATTGTTAATAAGTTCTTTGAGGGCAGTAGCCTCCAAGATATCACGACGAAATTTTCTAACATCGACAACCATATTAAAACCCAAGCACAGCTTAGAATCAACGACCTTCTGATTTCATTCTTTTTTAGCAAGAGGGATGGGAGGATGATGCTTTCTACCGAAATCGGGGTAAATTATATCGAAATTTACAATGATATTCTTAAACTAAAAGAAGATTTTAAAAAGGTACAAAAACCCGCCAGCGACGTCATCGATAAGGTAAAAATTCCACACCGCGTAAAAACCGTTGATAACATCGTATACACAGTTGCCAGTGGGACCTTTGATTGGATCCGAGGAAATGAAAATAGTTTACATTTTCACAGCAAATATACCGGGTTGTTATCGACTTACAATAATACATCATCGTAAATTTGATTTGAGAGTCGGCCCGGCACTATTATATATAACAGGTGTTAACACAGTAACATATATAAACGATATGATACCAGCAGCACCCGACCGAATAAGATACCCTATTAGGATTGATATAACTACATCCGACGAGTCAGTGGTTAGGGATTCTCTACCCTGGACGCTAGAATTTGTATCCGGTATCCCCCCGACCGACCATAAATCCGAGTACACAATCGAATAATTGAAAACACTAACGGGTTTAAGTAAATAACTAAATTGAAAGGAAAATCCTTTGGATTTCACAATTGAAAACGCTAGCGTTTTTAAAATAAAAATGATTTCATCAACGCAATGTCGCTATTATCAGGTCAGAGAATTTCAAACTAGACTCAAAACCCTCGCCGAGGAGTATCAAATAAAAATAAAAAAATACCGACGAAGAATCACCGCAATTGATATTACTATGTACGCGGTGTCAAGCGTTCTCGCTGGCGCCGGAATAATACTTGCATCGGTTACAATGATTGCCCCGGTCGTAGTTCCAATTTGCATTTCTGCGGTGGCTACAATCGCGGGTATATCAACCGGGATAACAAAGAAGATATCATCATGCAGCCAGAGTAAACTGCAAGATTACTTAATTCAATTTCATGTTGTATCAACCGCATATTCGCAATTATCCTCGATGATATCGTCGTCACTCAATAATACAATTATATCAGATAGTGAGTTCTCAGCGATGCTCAGTATTTTTGATTCCGCGATATCGAAATTAGAGCGACAACAACAGTATAATAATAATGACAACACCGATGGAATTGAAGAACACAAACCCAAAAACCAGAATGATCTCAATAACCTCAACGATATCAGATACTGAGTTCTCAGTGATGGTCAGTATTTATGATTCCGAGATATCAAAATTAGAGCGACAACATGAGTATAGCAACGATGACAACACCGATGGAATTACTTCAACGAATAGTGGAGAACACGAACCCAGTACAAACAAGCATGATATCAATAACATCGACGAATCCTGAATTCAGTGTGAATTTCCCTAGCCCAGTCCCCGTGAAGGAGATAGCGCTAGCAAAACTAAGAGTGTATCACAGTTGGCCTAATATTAGATCAAAATCATTTGGTGGTCAACAACCGAATAATTCCTTGGTGTTCGCGAATAAGAATAAAGAAGACGGGACTCCAGACTGGAACGTCGTTTCAATACCAACAGGGTCCTACCAAATTGAACAAATCAATAATGAATTCGCGCGTAGAATAAAATCCATTACTGGAACAGAATCGAAAATCGCTATAACGGTTCATGAGCCGACGCTATCATCCGCAATTGAAATAAGCACAGAAGGATACGTCGTAGATATCTATCAGAGTTCTATAAGAACCGCACTAGGATGGCCTGAATTACCACCCGGGGGGGAAACCGTTGATATACCCGAACCACAAAAAACTGATTATATCACCGACAGAATAAAATCTGATAATCCAATAAAGACTTATAAAGATCACAGAATTACTATAGATTTTTTTGGTCTCGGATACCAACCAACTGGGAAAGAGAAGGAAGGGGAAAGAATAGAGGGATATCATTTTATTGACAAACCTAAAATCGTTAAAAAATTTCACAGCAATGAATAATGATTTTTCACTGTTGTTAATATCTCTTAAATCTGGCTCTCTCACCCGAGATGAATTTATCAGCGTCGTAGAAACATGCAATAAAATCATCGCCGATATGGAAAAATTTAATTTACGAATTATTCAAGTTATACTCGATGATAAAAACCCCCTATCGAGAACAACATTTGCATCTAACCTTAGTATCCCCGTTAAGGATATTCCAACAGTCAAACTACCAGGATATAACGTACCAGAACTAAAATGACTTCTCAGTGATGCCATCGATGTTGGTTTTAAAATAATTCATGATGCATGGAGAAAAACAGCATCATCGGAAATAAAAATCCTCAAACATAATAATGACCCAGACGGTGGCGGCAGACATATCGCTCCGTTCAACGTGAATATATCCTCAGTGATTGCGCTCAATTTAATATGTGATGTTATCGAAGGAAGCTATCAAATTAATCTCGAACGATCAAATCAAGCTCAGCAAGGATATATTCTATACTCATTTGCACCAATAGCCCCTCCAGGATATTTAATCATTGAGTCTCCGGTTAATCCTGTCTATATGCGATGCCATAATAATTCGTTAACGAGAATTAATTTTAGACTCACTGACCAGTCCAATAATCTAATTGATCTACAAGAGGAGGTGTTAGCGATTAGTTTGTTTGTGAAGTCCTAAAAGAATTTCCGTCCTATAACACGACATCGTATCGGACTCGATCAAAATCATTTATTATTTTTTGTTAACCAGAACTGAAAGTTTCAGCAGCAGAGAGGGTGAGTGACAACGACGTTGGCGTATATAAGGAAATCTTATTTTATCGAATAGACGCCATTTTTTTACTATTTGGTAGAAGCATCAGATTTCCTTATTTACACTCAAAAAGTTGTGAGATTCACCCTCTCTGCTGGTCTGGAATTTTGGCAACTTTTGCAGCAGTTTATGGTGCATTAAGTCAAGGCCAAATGCTTTCTAGGGATTTAAACCTAATAAGGCAGTATAAATGTTTTATCCTCGGTTATTTTAATCTCGTCAAGTGGAGGATATGTTAAATCTCATTAAGCTAATTTATGGTTTTGTGGTAAATGTTTGGTTTGTATTGTTCACTGCCTGCAAAAGAAATTGTTAAAAGCTTTTTCCTTTCTTTGTCCTCACTTATTTCTTCTTTTCATAATCAATGATTCAAATGGTTTAAATCCATGACAATCAATAGTCTTATGTAATATAAATACCTACTATTTTTCTTTGGTTATACATTTTTCTCAGATATAAATTTTCAAAACAGTGTGTGTGTGTGTATATGTGTGTGTTGTAAATAACATAAGACCCAGGTAGATTTGATTCCTTCTGTTAAATGAGTTTCCTTCTCTAAATGAAGTTTTTACAGCTATTATTATTATTGTTATTGGAAAGGTCATCCACGAACAGATTCTGAAGTACCTCTTGAGACCAAGGTTTACAAAAAACTCAATGAAGCTGCTTTTCTGAGGTACACAGTGATATCATACCCTCTTCCAAAGTTTACATGGATGTTCCTTGGAAATGGCAGTGAGAGCAGAGATGTGCCTGGTTCTGCAAGTCCATATGTCAATGGACGACAGTCTGAACTCCGATTTACCAGTCTGAACATCGATGACTTTGGGAATTATTCTGTCATGGCAGACAACTCATTGCCTCCTTCTGCCAGAGAAGTTTTTGAAATTATACCAGCAGGTAAATAGTGAACTCTTTGAAAGTTTCAGTACGATATATTTTGTTATGTACATGTATGTCAATGTTTTTTTGTAAATTACGGTGCATGATTTTTTTTTGTTCTGTGTAAAATCTGCTGAAAATATTAGAGTATTTAAGAAGAGATATCATAAGCATGTATGTGATTCTAATAGATAATGGAATTTAGTACTTTAATACTAAGCGTGTTAAAATAAACAGCAATTATTGCTATCTTTCATATAATGTGCATTGTTATACTCTCATTAAGAGGGCCTCAAGGGAGAATAGTCCTTGACTAATGAGTCACCCTCTATAAATAAAGCATTCTTATATTATTATTATTATTATTATTATTATTATTATTATTATTATTATTATTATTATTATTATTATTATTATTATTATTATTAGTTACCATTCAACAATCTGACAAAATGAAGATAATTTTTTGTGACTCATTTATTAGTTTCTTTTAATTGATATTTTCTTTCTTTTTATTAATTTACATGACAATGCAAGATTGTGGTTTTTGAGTTTTGTGAAATGGCCCTGGAAAAGTGTTTGAAAAGTCATAGAATTTGTTTTTGTTATGTCTGCAGGTGTGCTATGTTCCCAGGTGGTAATTAAAAAAACATACCTCACCCCCCCCCCCCCGAAAGCCCTAACTTGCTAGATATGTCATATGAATATCAGCCTTATGTTTTTAATATGTAGTGCAGTGTATGTGAATATGTGTGTGTGTGTGGCAACTACTAGCTCCACATGAATAACATTCATAATGAAGGAACACTGTCATATCACAGTGATGGAGATGATAGCTTTACACTCTTAAATTGACATTGAGAGGTATTTCGATGCCATGAGCGGCTTGTCACACTTGTATGGATATTTACAGGTAATCCATTGTGTTGTGTTTATTTAATTTGTAATAATTTTGACTTATATTTATGATTATATGTTATCCTTTGTCCAAGATCAGGTTAATGATGTACCTGACCAGTGACATTTATTTTGTAAACAAGATAATACATAGCTAGTATTTCTCTATGACTATCGGTTAAACATTCAGATCATTATTAATGGAGGTAAACATGTTTAATTCTATTTGAATGTGGGATATTGGTTTTTCACTTGGAAATTCCTAAACTTGTTGACAGCTTTGAATCTTTTAGAGAGGAGACTTACCGACATCTTGGCTTGATTATTGAGTCTTAGCTTTTTATATCAGTGTTGTTTATTTGATTAATTGTTCATTCCTTCCATAAGATCTGAATATGAATCAGTCTTATTTTTGTGTCCAGTGTTTAAATTGCGTAGATATTTTTTATTTGTTTGAGGTCCCTCAGTAACTTGCACCTCACTTGTTTATTGGACCCTGTTGTGTGTGAGTTATCAGAGAGATGTAATTAGAAACTCCTTTTGCCACTCTTCTATTCATATTTGGAATTCAAGAAAAGGTGAAAAATAATATAGATATTACTATTATATATTATTGATATTATTATCAATAATGAAAGAATATTCTGTCTTCAAAAGTAAACTTATGGTTACGAGAACACAAGATTCTTTTAGTTGATAACTTGAAAATGATTTATTCCAGAATTAGAAATAACTTGAGTGGTTTACATAATTATTTATATTCTAATTATCTGAGAGATAATACATAGTGTACTTGTTGTGTTGATATAGTAGGAAATTGGTTCAGCATCTACATCATCTCTATATCCCAGTGACTACAAATATTTTGTTTCATGGGTCACTTGATTTCATGGTTAATGTTGGTAACTTTTTTGTACTTGTTCTAAACATATATTAAAGACATGAAACATTTCAATCAGTATTCAGATTTGATTCAAGTATTCAGTTACTTACTGCCATTTTGATAAAGACATAATGCCTTTCATTTTGAGTAGTTATACTTATATGTTTCCAATTTTTGCAGTGATCATTATTTTGTTCATTTCTCTCTATCACCTATTTTTCCTCAGTAATGTATTCTTATATATAATTGTATGAAATCATACTAATTTAGTGACACTACCCATGCAAATTTCATATCAATTGCATGGCTAGATTCGTCAACCATAGGGATTTTAATATACATCCTCATATCATATATATATATATAATCTTAAGAGTAATTATCCATAGGCCAGTGCATGGAGTAATGCTTCATTACTCCCTTATATAAATAAAACCTAACCTAGCCAGTGCCAAGGTTTTCTGGGATAAATAATGTATGTCTAAGTTTCAAGAGTGTCTGCATGTTCTATTACCATATATGAATCAAAACATCATTTTTTGGTGATGTGGCAGTGACCGTGGTAGCATGGGCACTAGAACATGCAGGCAGGCGATAGTTGTCTTATCTCGCATTCAGAGGTCCTAGGTTCGATGCCAAGCAGAAACTCACTATGGAGCGAAGTATTAAAATTCTTTGTTTAGCGCTAGGGTGGCAATATTTGTAATAATATTTGTAGTAATCAATGTCCCTAAATTTGTCAACCATAGGAATTTTTTATACATCCTCATGTAATATATATATATATATATATATATATATATATATATATATATATATATATATCAGTATATAGTCTTGGAGTAATTCCCCTTTGGCCAGTGCTTGGAGTAATGCTTCATTACTTTCTTATATAAATTAAACCTATTTATGAACATTAATGGCAGTAAAATATGTTTGAACAAAAAGACAATATATGTAACACTTTAAATGGTGGTGCTTTGTATGAATAAGTATGTATGTTAGAAATTGTTGTTGACAGATGTTCCTGAGGTTCCATCAAACATTACCATTATGGAAGTTACCATAAACAGTGTGATAGTGCAGTGGGTGGCAGGGTATAATGGTGGTACCAAGCAGACATTTCATATTTTGGCATCAGCGGGTGGCTACACAAGGAATGTCACTGCATCTGATCCTGGATACATAAGCAAGGGGACAGTTGTCATTAATTATCTAGCAGCCAGTACAAATTACAGTATTTCCATGTCAGCTAGTAATTCAATTGGCACAAGCAACATGACAGAGGCCATCTTTGTTATCACTCTGGAAGGTAATGTTTTGAATGACTGAAATACTTGTATGTTCAGTATTCTTCATCAAAGTTAGATGATTGCAATTTTAATGTATATTTTAAATTATTTATAAACCACACTCTCACTCATTCTGTCACTTTTTAGTTCTCAGTTGAATATATTTGATATGTAAATATAATTCTACCACAAAGTCAATGCAGATAATGAATGCATGTTAAGAATACCATGGTCTGGTCCTTGCCTCCTTTATGAAGGGGCTTTTCTGGTCAGTTTAGTAACTGCATTTGCTGGCCATCCTTCTTGACAATGCACCTTGGGATCCAGACTGTCATTATTCTTGAACCAGACAAGCTGTCAATCTGTCGATCCTTCTTGACAATGCACCTTGGGATCCAGACTGTCATGATTCTTGAACCAGACAAGCTGTCAATCTGTCGATCCTTCTTGACAATGCACCTTGGGATCCAGACTGTCATGATTCTTGAACCAGACAAGCTGTCAATCTGTTGATCCTTCTTGACAATGCACCTTGGGATCCAGACTGTCATGATTCTTGAACCAGACAAGCTGTCAATCTGTCGATCCTTCTTGGTGCCATGACTAATGAAGTCTGATTCAGTATTGTCCATATAAGGAATGGATCATCATTGCAGCCTTAAATTTTCTGCAGGTAGAAAGTTACAGTGGTGCCATTTATTCAGAAGTTGAATTCTGGTCAGAATTTAATGGACAACTAAAATGTAGCAGCCTAGATATATCAGATAAGAGAAGAGTTTGGGTCATAATCTCTTCCATAGGAAATTATTTTTGGCTGTACTCTGAATACTATATTATCTTCTAAATATCCAGTAGTGGATTTCCAATATACTAACTTTCCTTTGTATTATTCACAGATTTTCGGTATATTTATAAACATTTATCTATTTGAAAAGAAAACAATTTTAATCTTACATTTGTCAATATCAATCAAATTAGACTTGAAATTTGCTGCATCAGAAGTAATATTGAATGAGTCATATGTTAATACATAGATACAAAAATCTATTCAATAGAATCTTTATTAGAGGTCGGAGCATCAAATGGAATAGGTGTTGGTGGAGCTGTTGGAATCAGTGTTGGTGGAGCTGTTATTGGCATCATTGCAGCTATCATTGCTTTTACAATTAGAAGACAATTAAATGGTAAGTATAAGGAGTATATTTAAGACAATATTCCAAAGCATTACCTCAACATGAAATGTCAGTATTGAATGCTGATGAATCTTACCATGTAGAACAAGATATCGACTGCTGATGACTATTACCATGTAGAATAATATATGAAATGTTAATGACTATTACCATGTAGAACAAGAAATGGAACACTGATGACTATTGCCATGTAGAACCAGATATGGAACACTGATGACTATTGCCATGTAGAACAAGATATGGAACACTGATGACTATTGGCATGTAGAACAAGATATGGAACACTGATGACTATTGCCATGTAGAACAAGATATGGAACACTGATGACTATTGCCATGTAGAACAAGATATGGAACACTGATGACTATTGGCATGTAGAACAAGATATGGAACACTGATGACTATTGCCATGTAGAACAAGATATGGAATGCTGATGACTATTGGCATGTAGAACAAGATATGGAACGCTGATGACTATTACCATGTAGAACAAGATATGGAACACCGATGACTATTGCCATATAGAACAAGATATGGAACACTGATGACCATTGCCTTGTAGAACAAGATATGGAACGCTGATGAATATTGCTATGTAGAACAAGATATGGAACGCTGATGACTATTACCATGTAGAACAAGATATGGAATGCTGATGACTATTGCCATGTAGAACAAGATAAGGAACACTGATGACTATTACCATGTAGAACAAGATATGGAATGCCTGATGACTATTGCCATGTAGAACAAGATATGGTACACTGATGACTATTTCCATGTAGAACAAGATATGGAACACTGATGACTATTGCCATGTAGAACAAAATATGGAACAATGATGACTATTGCCACATAGAACAAGATATGGAACACTGATGACTATTGCCATGTAGAACAAGATATAGAACACTGATGGCTATTGCCATGTAGAACAAGATCTGGAACACTGATGACTATTGCTATTTAGAACAAGATATGGAACACTGATGGCTATTGCCATGTAGAACAAGATATGGAACACTGATTACTATTGCCATGTAGAACAAGATATGGAACACTGATGACTATTGCCATATAGAACAAGATATGGAACACTGATGGCTATTGCCATGTAGAACAAGATATGGAATCCTGATGACTATTGCCATGTAGAACAAGATATGGAACACTGATGACTATTACCATGTAGAATAAGATATGGAACACGGATGACTTTTGCCGTATAGAACAAGATATGGAACGCTAATGAATGTTACCATGTAGAATAAAATATGGAACGCTGATGAATATTACCATGTAGAACAAGATATGGAATGCTGATGAATGTTACCATGTAGAACAAGATATGGAACACTGATGAATGTTAATGTGTGGAATAAGATGACAAGGCTTTTTCAGAAGAAAATAATATTATTAATGACCTTTTATAATGTTTATATAACTGCAAGGTTTTAATTACATCAAACCTGCTAATTTTGATAAGATTTTAAATTCAGGGAATGGAAAGATTCAGGTCATCCGTTGCATAGATATATAAAATAAAAGAAACTCGTACATTTTTCCCATTTTTAAAGTTTAGTATTTTACACTTTTAAATCTAGATTGCCTTAAAATTGTTTCATTGTGATTCATTGTCCCTGAGGTGCAGCCTAGAACAGATTTCAGATGGTATTTAAAATTAATTTTAAAAAAACCAATGAGGATCAGTCAGCCATTTTAATTACTCTTAATTAGGTTAAGCCATAGTAATGTTGGAAACTTTAATTAGCTGGACCGCTCATCTGCTCACATATTTTGCATTTTTGAACAATCTTGTATGAGGATGCAAGACAGATTTATAGAGCACATATAACTTTCAATCGTAAAAAATGGTTGACTTGAAACATCAAAAGGATATCCTGCAAAGTTCAACAAAAGACCGATTTATGAATTACTTTGAGTGATAATAAGATCAACAAAAGATAGATTTATAAATTACTTTGAGTGATAATAAGATCAACAAAAGACAGATTTATAAATTTGAGTGATAAGATCAACAAAAGACAGATTTAGGAATTACTTTGAGTGATAATAAGATCAACAAAAGACAGATTTATGAATTTGAGTGATAAGATCAACAAAAGACAGGTTTAGGAATTACTTTGAGTGATAATAAGATCAACAAAAGACAGATTTATAAATTACTTTGAGTGATAATAAGATCAACAAAAGACAGATTTATAAATTACTTTGAGTGATAATAAGATCAACAAAAGACAGATTTATGAATTACGTTGAGTGATAATAAGATCAATAAAAGACAGATTTATAAATTTGAGTGATAATAAGATCAACAAAAGACAGATTTATGAATTACGTTGAGTGATAATAAGATCAACAAAAGACAGATTTATAAATTTGAGTGATAATAAGATCAACAAAAGACAGATTTATGAATTACTTTGATAATAAGATCAACAAAAGACAGATTTATGAATTACTTTGAGTGATAATTAGACTAAGAAAATCAGCATAGTTTTTGAGCTTGATGATCTATACAGTACAATAAGCATGATATATACAGTACAGTAAGCATGATGATCTTTACAGTAAGCTTGACCATATATACAGTACAGTAAGCATGATCTATACAGTACAGTAAGCATGATGATATATACAGTACAGTAAGCATGATGATCTATACAGTACAGTAAGCATGATGATCTATACAGTAAGCTTGATGATCTATACAGTACAGTAAGCATGATGATCTATACAGTAAGCATGATCTATACAGTACAGTAAGCATGATCTATACAGCACAGTGAGCATGATGATCTATACAGTAAGCTTGATGATATATACAGTACAGTAAGCATGATGATCTATACAGTAAGCATGATCTATACAGTACAGTAAGCATGATGATCTATACAGTAAGATAGTATCCCAGTTGAGATTAGAAATGCCCACTCTATTTCCTTCTTCCAAACTCAATATATCCAGTGGCTTTAGAGATACAGCTAAAGTAAACAAATTGCTTTGTACAAGGGCCTCAAGGTAGATTAGGTCTTCGCTAATTGTGTTACCCTCTTTTAATAAATTCATTACTAAAATTATTATTATTAGAAGAAGAAAGAATGAATTATATATTTTACAATAATTCAATTGGAAAAGATGCTGAATTTATGGCACACATTTCAGATGATTAAATTATTATAATAGAAGTTCATGTTTGAGTGGGATATCCAGTGCTTTGTTAGCACCTATAGAAACTTATGATGACAAAGTATTCTATGGATGTTTTTATTCCATTTAAATGGAATAGTTAGACAAACAACAGTGTATCATAACACAGTTTTATTCTATGGATGATTTTATTCCAATTAAATGGCAGAGTTAGACAAAAAACATTGTATCATAACAGTTTTACTATGATCCTGAAATTCAAGTTGCTTATATAAATATTTATTAATCATGCAGGACAAAACTTGACAGAATAGAAGTAAGCTACACTCAGTTGAAAGACTAGTCAACCAAATAGTCTATATATACACTACACAAGCTAGCAAAGAAGACTTGTCAACCAAACAGTCTATCTATACACTACACAAGCTAGCAAAGAAGACTTGTCAACCGAACAGTCTAAAGCTAGCAAAGATGATTTCTCTAAGGATTTCCCTATATAAAGGTCAATGTAAGTCTCATTCTAATAATAACAAAATGTCTCTAATAATAAAAATTGTGTCAATTTGTAATTTGACCTATAGGCACTTTTGAGTTTTCTGTATATTTAATTTGTATTTTTGTTAGTTTTTTTTCTCCATGATTATATGGTATGTCTAATCATATTTTGGACCTGCCCATGTCCAAAATTAAGTTTATTTTGTACCTGACAGGTAATTGTTAGTTTTGTATACAATTAACATATCAAAATGAGTGTGGATTAATTATTAGGATCATTATCAATAAACATAAACATTTTTATTGGGTCTTTGTCTAGGATATTGGAATTCCCTCATAAAAAATATAGTAGATTATGACAAGAATATGGTAAGGACAACCAAGATAGCAAATGTCATTTTATCCTATTTTTGTTATCTAAGCAATGCTTTCCTCATCACACAGTAGTCCAGTAGCACTAACACAGTCAAACACCGATATCTAGAAGACAGAACAAGGTCTTTTACACCAAAAATATTGCATATACTGTAAAGCTCATTAGTCTGTCCAACTACACTTAGCAATATGTGGTATCTGCTCATTTTCTCTGATTAAAAATTTTATTTTATTTTTCTCCCAAAAATTGGTGGCATTTGAAATTCATCAACTTGACAGGCAGCAATATATGTGTAGAATAGGCTGATTTTATTTCCTTGTAGCTGAGACAAAAGTATCAGAACACAAACAACTTTTAGTTAAATGTAAAGGCTTCTATTTTATTTATTGTAATTTGTTTGAAAATATCATGCCACATAAACTTGTGTCAAGTGATTTAATAGAATTCAGATGTTGTAGCAATGCCATAAGGCTTTAACCAAAGCTGAAACACAATTTAAACAGCTAAACACATTCAAACAGGATTGGTAAGTATTTTAATTTTAAAATTCATTTATTCCAATATATTGGTACCTTTCAACTTTTCATTTAATAATATTGCCGCTTTCTCCTTCCGAGATGGTACCTAACTGAAATTGCATAGAATCATTTGATGATGGCATAGAGAAAGGTTGTACTGCTATCAACTGTGGTTGTCATTATTTTTTTTTATTTTTTTTTTAAAAAGTTATCAACATAATTAGGTCATTGGGAAAATGAGCATCCTGCCATAATGATTCTTTGGGAGTTTAAGATCAAATAATAAGATCTAATATCAAAAAGGGGAATCCCCAAAACGATAACATTGTCAAAATTCATTATACAGAATTGAATGATATTTGAAAGAAAACCTCCTTATATAATTAACCAACTTTTAAATCTAGCATATGCAACCTATGGCCAGTCTGGTTTTATACACTTAATATTTACATCTGACATCATAAGGTGTGGCTTTAAAAATCATTTATCTGGTTTTATACACTTAATATTTACATCTGACATCATAAGGTGTGGCTTTAAAAATCATTTATCTGGTTCATGAACTCAAGAAAGCTGGACATGCTTGTTTTAAATATATTCTAATGATCAATTGGTTGCCAAATTTTTTCGCCTAAAGCTAAAAGATAATTTAAACAGCTTCTTTTTTAAAGAGTCTATCAATTAAAACTTGATTTTGGCCTTAAATTTCACATTTATCAAAACGTTTCAAATTTTATAGAAAAGGCATTTGTCTACTGACGTGTATGTCCATACTTGCAACAAACGAGATAAATATTTATTCTAATCTTCCAAAAGCACATGATCAGTATGGATTGTTTGGCGTTTGATCAAGACATCTGTCATTTTTAAATAAATATTGCCAATTTGCAGACATGCATCACTGCCATCTTCTTAAAAGAAACCCAAAAGAAAACCATTTCAAAATTATTTTTAAAAAATTATGAGTTTTAATAAACTATTTTATTAAGTTCATTCTGATATCAAGGTCATGCTTTTTTATTTCCTTGTCATTAGCTATTAAGCTTTACTTTAATGCAAATATCTGACAAGTGAATGATCTAAGGACTGTATTGACATCATGTTACATGTATTTATTGCATTTTGGAAGAGGAACATTTTTATAAGAAGTATTTTTCTAAGAATATCAGAACACCTACTAGAAATAAAGTGGCATCTTGACTAGTGAAATGCCAATAAGCTAAGAATCCTTTTTTCCTCCTAATAATTATATCCTCCATTTCTAATAAATGATGGGACAAATTAAAGATGGCACATAAACTCTAACTCAAAATGACTAATCATCATTGAAAATGTTCATGTCAGAATCTAAAAGGGAACAAAAGATACTTTTGTTTACAATTTAATTTAATCTCAAACCAAGCAAATTTAAGAAAAAAAATTGTTTTACATTTGAGAATGAATTAAGTTTATGTTCTCTAACATTTTTGTACCAAAAGTGCTTGCTAATAGTTGTGTCCAATATAATGATCGAGGTATATGTCTACTACTTGTACTATTACTACTAATACACATTATATCTATATATAAATGTATATGTCTACTACTGGTACTATTTTACTATTACTACACACTATATCTATATATCAATGTATTTGTCTACTGCTAGTACTTTTACTACTACACACTATATCTATATATCAATGTATATGTCAACTACTTGTACTATTACTACTACTACACACTATATCTATATATCAATGTATGTGTCTACTACTTGTACTATTACTACTACTACACTATATTTATATATCAATGTATGTGTCTACTTCTTGTACTATTACTACTACTACACACTATATCTACATATCAATTTATATGTCTACTACTTGTACTATTACTATTACTACACACTATATCTATATATCAATGTGTATGTCTACTACTGGTACTATTACTACTACTACACACCATATCTATATATCAATGTATATGTCTACTACTTGTACTATTACTACTATTACACACTATATCTATATATCAATGTATGTGTCTAATACTGGTATTATTATTACTACTACACACTGTATCTATTTATCAATGTATATGTCTACTACTTGTACTATTACTACTACACTATATCTATATACAAATGTATTTGTCTACTACTTGTACTATTACTACTACTACACACTATATCTATATATCAATGTGTATGTCTACTACTGGTACTATTACTACTACTACACACTATATCTATATATCAATGTGTATGTCTACTACTTGTACTATTAATACTACTACACACTATATCTATATATCAATGTATGTGTCTACTACTTGTACTATTACTACAACTACACACTATATCTATATATCAATGTATATGTCTACTACTGGTACTATTACTACTACTACACACTATATCTATATATCAATGTATATGTCTATTACTTGTACTATTACTACTATTACACCCTATATCAATATATCAATGTATGTGTCTACTACTCGTATTATTATTACTACTACACACTATATCTATCTTTCAATATATATGTCTACTACTTGTACTATTACTACTACACACTATATCTATATACCAATGTATTTGTCTACTACTTGTACTATTACTACTACTACACACTATATCTATATATCAATGTGTATGTCTACTACTGGTACTATTACTACTACTAAACACTATATCTATATATCAATGTATATGTCTACTACTTGTACTATTACTACTACTACACACTATATCTATATATCAAAGTACATGTCTACTACTTGTACTATTACTACTACTACACACTATATCTATATATCAATTTATATGTCTACTACATGTACTATTACTATTACTACACACTATATCTATATATCAATGTGTATGTCTACTACTGGTACTATTACTACTACTACACACCATATCTATATATCAATGTATATGTCTACTACTTGTACTATTACTACTATTACACACTATATCTATATATCAATGTATGTGTCTAATACTGGTATTATTATTACTACTACACACTATATCTATATATCAATGTATATGTCTACTGCTTGTACTATTACTACTACACACTATATCTATATACCAATGTATTTGTCTACTACTTGTACTATTACTACTACTACACACTATATCTATATATCAATGTGTATGTCTACTACTGATACTATTACTACTACTACACACTATATCTATATATCAATGTATGTGTCTACTACTTGTACTATTACTACAACTACACACTATATCTATATATCAATGTATATGTCTACTACTGGTACTATTACTAATACTACACACTATATCTATATATCAATGTATATGTCTATTACTTGTACTATTACTACAACTACACACTATATCTATCTATCAATATATATGTCTACTACTTGTACTATTACTACTACACACTATATCTATATACCAATGTATTTTGTCTACTACTTGTACTATTACTACTACTACACACTATATCTATATATCAATGTGTATGTCTACTACTGGTACTATTACTACTACTAAACACTATATCTATATATCAATGTATATGTCTACTACTTGTACTATTACTACTACTACACACTATATCTATATATCAATGTATATGTCTACTACTTGTACTATTCCTACTACTACACACTATATCTATATTTCAATGTATATGTCTATTACTGGTACTATTACTACTACTACACACTATATATATATATATATATCAATGTGTATGTCTACTACTGGTACTATTACTACTATTACACACTATATCTATATATCAATGTATGTGTCTACTACTGGTATTATTATTACTATTACACACTATATCTATATATCAATGTATATGTCTACTACTTGTACTATTACTACTACTACTACACACTATTTATAAATATCAATGTATATGTCTACTACTGGTACTATTACTACTATTACACACTATATCTATATATCAATGTATGTGTCTACTAATGGTATTATTATTACTATTACACACTATATCTATATATCAATGTTTATGTCTAATACTTGTACTATTACTACTACGCACTATATCTATATATCAATGTGTATGTCTACTACTGGTACTATTACTACTACTACACACTATATCTATATAGCAATGTATATGTCTACTACTGGTACTATTACAACTACTACACACTATATCTATATATCAATGTATTTGTCTACTACTTGTACTATTACTACTACTACACACTATATCTATATATCAATGTATGTGTCTAGTACTTGTACTACTACTACTACACACTATATCTATATATCAATTTATTTGTCTACTACTTGTACAATTACTACTATTACACACTATATCTATATATCAATGCATATGTCTACTACTTGTACTATTACTACTATTACACACTATATCTATATATCAATGCATATGTCTACTAATGGTACTATTAATACCGCTACACACTATATCTATATATCAATGTGTATGTCTACTACTGGTATAATAATTACTACTACACACTATATCTATATATCAATGTGCATGTCTACTACTGGTACTATTACTACTACTACACACTATATCTATATACCAATGTGTATGTCTACTACTGGTACTATTACTACTACTACACATTATATCTATATATCAATGTGTATGTCTACTACTTGTACTATTACTACTACTACTACACACTATATATATATATATATATATATATATATAGATATATATCAATGTATGTGTCAACTACTGGCATTATTATTACTATTACACACTATATCTATATATCAATGTTTATGTCTACTACTGGTACTATAACTACTACACACTATATCTATATATAAATGTGTATGTCTACTACTGGTACTATTACTACTACTACACACTATATCTTATATCAATATATGTGTCTACTACTGGTACTATCACTACTACTACTACACACTAAATCTATATATCAATGTATGTGTCTACTGCTTGTACTATTACTACTACTACACACTATATCTAGATATCAATGTATTTGTCTACTACTTGTACTATTACTACTATTACACACTATATCTATATATCAATGTGTATGTCTACTACTGGTACTATTGCTACTGCTACACACTATATCTATATATCAATGTATGTGTCTACTACTGGTATTATTATTACTATTACACACTATATCTATATATCAATGTATATGTCTACTACTTGTACTATTACTACTACTACTACACACTATTTATATATATCAATGTATATGTCTACTACTGGTACTATTACTACTATTACACACTATATCTATATATCAATGTATGTGTCTACTAATGGTATTATTATTACTATTACACACTATATCTATATATCAATGTTTATGTCTAATACTTGTACTATTACTACTACACACTATATCTATATATCAATGTGTATGTCTACTACTGGTACTATTACTACTACTACACACTATATCTATATAGCAATGTATATGTCTACTACTGGTACTATTACAACTACTACACACTATATCTATATATCAATGTATTTGTCTACTACTTGTACTATTACTACTACTACACACTATATCTATATATCAATGTATGTGTCTAGTACTTGTACTACTACTACTACACACTATATCTATATATCAATTTATTTGTCTACTACTTGTACTATTACTACTATTACACACTATATCTATATATCAATGCATATGTCTACTACTTGTACTATTACTACTATTACACACTATATCTATATATCAATGCATATGTCTACTAATGGTACTATTAATACCGCTACACACTATATCTATATATCAATGTGTATGTCTACTACTGGTATAATAATTACTACTACACACTATATCTATATATCAATGTGCATGTCTACTACTGGTACTATTACTACTACTACACACTATATCTATATACCAATGTGTATGTCTACTACTGGTACTATTACTACTACTACACATTATATCTATATATCAATGTGTATGTCTACTACTTGTACTATTACTACTACTACTACACACTATATATATATATATATATATATATAGATATATATATATATATATATATATATATATATATATATATATATATATATATATATATCAATGTATGTGTCAACTACTGGCATTATTATTACTATTACACACTATATCTATATATCAATGTTTATGTCTACTACTGGTACTATAACTACTACACACTATATCTATATATAAATGTGTATGTCTACTACTGGTACTATTACTACTACTACACACTATATCTTATATCAATATATGTGTCTACTACTGGTACTATCACTACTACTACTACACACTAAATCTATATATCAATGTATGTGTCTACTGCTTGTACTATTACTACTACTACACACTATATCTAGATATCAATGTATTTGTCTACTACTTGTACTATTACTACTATTACACACTATATCTATATATCAATGTGTATGTCTACTACTGGTACTATTGCTACTGCTACACACTATATCTATATATCAATGTGTATGTCTACTACTGGTATTATAATTACTACTACACACTATATCTATATATCAATGTGTATGTCTACTACTTGTACTATTACTACTACTACACGCTATATCTATATATCAATGTATGTGTTTACTACTTGTACTATTACTACTACTACACACTATATCTATATATCAATGTATGTGTCTACTACTTGTACTATTACTACTACTACACACTATATCTATATAACAATTTATATGTCTACTACTTGTACTATTACTATTACTACACACTATATCTATATATCAATGTGTATGTCTACTACTGGTACTATTACTACTACTATACACTATATCAATATATCAATGTAGATGTCTACTACTTGTACTATTACTACTGTTACACACTATATCTATATATCAATGTATGTGTCTAATACTGGTATTATTATTACTACTACACACTATATCTATATATCAATGTATATGTCTACTACTTGTACTATTACTACTACACACTATATCTATATACCAATGTATTTGTCTACTACTTGTACTATTACTACTACTACACACTATATCTATATATCAATGTGTATGTCTACTACTGGTACTATTACTACTACTACACACTATATCTATATTTCAATGTGTATGTCTACTACTTGTACTATTACTACTACTACACACTATATATATATATCAATGTATGTGTCTACTACTTGTACTATTACTACAACTACACACTATATCTATATATCAATGTGTATGTCTACTACTTGTACTATTACTACTACAACACACTATATATATATATATATATAAATATATATATATATATATATATATATATATATATATATATATATATATATATATATATATATATCAATGTATATGTCTACTACTGGTACTATTACTACTATTACACACTATATCTATATATCGATGTATGTGTCTACTACTGGTATTATTATTATTATTACACACTATATCTATGTATCAATGTATATGTCTACTACTTTTACTATTACTACTACACACTATATCTATATATCAATGTGTATGAGCAGCAGAGAGGGTGAATCCTACAACATTTTTAGTATATTTTTGATTATACCCTCCAAATAACACTAGACCCTTCTCGCGAAATAACTAGAAAAAAAAATGACAGTGATTGTTGTCTGAAAACATGGGATTCGCAGGTGATATTGTATTCGCGTTTTCGTTGATTAATCATAAAATGTCGCAACGTCGTTGTCACTCACCCTCTCTGCTGCTATGGGTTAACCGAATATTTTATCAAGTCCTTACTACGACGAAAATCCCCTTAGGATGAAAGTCTTTACGACGAAAATCCTTTCAGGATGAAAGTCCTTAGGACTTTACAAATAGACTAATTTGTAAAACCTCCTCTTGTAAATCAATCAGATTATTAGACTGGTCAGTGAGTTTGAAATTAATTCTGGTTAATGAATTATTATGACATCGCATATAGACTGGATTCACCGGGGACTCAATTATTAAAAACCCTGGAGGAGCTATTGGTGCAAATGAATACAAAATATATCCTTGCTGAGCTTGGTTTGATCGTTCTAAATTTATTTGATAGCTTCCTTCAATCACATCACATACTAAATTGAGCGCAATCACCGTTGAAATATTCACATTGAACGGAGCAATATGCCTGCCACCACCATCTGGGTCATTATTATGTTTGAGGATTTTTTTTATTTCCGGTGATGCTGTTTTTTTCCACGTATCATGAATTATTTTAAAACCGACATCGATGGCATCACTGAGAGATTTTTGTAGTTCTAAGATATTATATCCTGGTAGATGGAATTCGGACATATTTTTTAAGCTTATATATTTCATCGCAAATTTTATTTTCGTATTAGTGTTGGCAATGGATTCCTCTCGCATGATTAGATAATGAAATGTTTCCATGTCACTGAGGATTCTGTTACATGTTTCTATGACGCTGATAAATTCATCTCGGGTGAGAGTACCGGATTTAAGGGATATTAACAACAGTGAAATATCGTTATTGAACGCTGTGAAATTTTCACTGATTTTATCCTGTCGAGTTATGTAGTATTTCTCCCCTCCCTCATCTAATTCAGTGAAAAAATTCAATTTGTCATAATCGCTATAGCTTTTTATTGGATTATCAGGTTTTATTCTGTCGGTGATATAATCAGTTTTTTGTGGTTCTGGTAAATCAACGGTATTTTCCCGGGGTGGTATTTCAGGCCATCCTAGTACGGTCCTTATTGAGCTTTGATAGATATCTACCACATATCCTTCTGTGCTTATTTCAATGGCAGATGATAGTGTTGGCTCATGAACCGTTATAGCTATTTTTGATTCTTTTCCAGTAATCGATTTTATTCTACGCGCGAATTCATTATTGATTTGTTCAATTTGGTATGATCCGGTTGGTATGGAAACAACATTCCAGTCTGGGGTACCGTCTGGTTTATTCTTATTTGCAAATACCAGTGAATTATTGGGTTGTTGACCACCAAATGATTTTGACCTAATATTTGGCCAACTGTGATACACTCGTAATTTTGCTAGCGCTATCTCCTTCACTGGGACTGGAGAGGGGAAATTCACACTGAATTCTGGATTCGTTGAGGTTATTGAGATCATGCTGGTTTGTACTGGGTTTGTGTTCTCCACTATTTGTTGAAGTAATTCCATCTGTGTTGTCATTGTTATTATACTCATGATGTATTTCTAATTTTGACATCGCAGAATTATATATATCTACCATCGCTGAAAACTCACTCTCTGATATAATTGTATCATCGAGCGATGACGATATCAATGAGGATAATTGCGAGTATGCAGTGGACACAACATGAAATTGAATTATGTAGTCTTGTAGTTTCCGTTGGCTGCATGAGGATATTTTTGTGTGATTATTGAAATTATTCCAGCGATTGTTGTTGCCGCAGAAATGCAAATTGGAACAGCTATCGGAGCCATCATTGTCACTGAAGACAGTATAATACCAGCTCCGGTGATTACACCACTCACAGCGTACACAGTAACATCAATTGCGGTAATTCTCCTGGGATATTTTTTAATTTTCATTGCATACTCCTCAGACAGGGTTTTGAGTCTAGTTTGATATTCTCTGACCTGATCATAGCGATATTGCGATGATGAAATCATTTTTTATTTTAACAACGCTAGCGTTTTCAATTACGATTTACTTAAATCCGCTACGAATTCCACATACCATGATACCGAATTTCCAGCCAAAGTTGGATCAGTAGCTGTTATAGTGAACTTTTCAGTTGTATCCTTGTCGATGATCGTTGAAATCGTATTGTTGACCCCGGATGAACTCGACGATGATATATTAAATTGAGCCGTTGTCACCAGTGTTAATCGATAAATACCCTTGACGGTTGCAGTGATATCTAATTTGTTGTTTGTAGGTGTCCACGCAAATGATCCGTGTTAGATTGTATATACTATGTTGTTGGTTTTCTCATGAGGAATTTTTGTTTTTTCAATGATTGTAATCATCCTCGAAAAATCACCTTTGACGGCTTCGATGAAGTTTTTCGTCTCATCGATGGATTTTTTAATATCAGGGAGTTTTATTTCAATTTTATCTAACGGGGTTCCAATAAATTTATCAATGATATTTCTACGAAAAGCATTATAACCTCGTATATGATCATCCAGCTCACGGCTGTGGGTGATAATCTTGTTGTCTTGGGTGGTAATCTTGTTGTCTTGGGTGGTAATCTTGTTGTCGTTGTCGGCAATCATGCGGTTGTTAGTGATAATCATCTTGTTGTGGGTGGCAATCGTGTCTGTGATCGTAGACACAAGTGCGCCTGGTTTAAGTCGTCCGTCGTTGGAATACAGCGCAATAGAGTTTTCAGCGGCGTCGCGCTGCCGTATCAAAATATCATCCAGAGAAATATTACTAGATTTCAATTTACCCTGTTTGTCTTGAAATACAACTATTTCGTTCGGGTCAACATTTACTAAATTCAACGTCTCAGCGATTTCATCCTTAATTTTTTTTTTATATCCTTGATAGAATCAGGAGTTGCAGTGTCATCGGGTTTGGGTTTCAGACGTCTTCCCCAAATATCAATCATGATATTTTATATATCTCTCTCTAAAAAGCGATTACTAGTGTAGTCATTTACGACAATGTGTGGTGATTTTCTAGATGCTGAAATAGCGTCAAGGACATTTAATACTTCACTGCCGCATATTGGTGGGTCATTGATTTGTTGTGTTGGTAGCGTAGAATACCAAGTCTTCATTGGAAATTGTTTTATGTAACGCATAAACTCTTTTGGTGGGGCTAATCCATATGAATCAAAATAGACAATCCCACGTGGATCAATAGCGTATGCAACCCAGTGAGTTCCAGGTCCGGTGCTGTTATCGAGACTAATAATACCTGTTTCAGTTTTGTTTGGTTGATGTGGTAATTGATCTTTCATAAAAACACCTCTGAAATTTTTAATCACTAGTTTTTTAGCAGCATCCATTAAATCAAAATTGGACATTGGAACCATAGGTTCGGAAATCGAAGATTTCTGAATTAATAAACCGTTCCTGGTAGTCTCAGGCCTGATCCGTGAACGGATCTCCCGCTGTACCATGAATACGGGGTTCCTGGTAGTCTTAGACCCTTTCCTCTGTACCATGAATACGGGGTTCCTGGTAGTCTTAGACCCAATCCGTGAACGGATCGTCCCTTTTTTTTATACCCTCGACCTTTCTTCGGTTCATATGATTCAGCAATGCTCTGTACCGCTTTTGTTCCCAAGCCTCCAACTACCCCCAATGCGGCCGCTTTTGCTACTGCTGGGGCTGCTGCCGCAACCAATGCTGGTATTGCAGCAAACAACGGAAATATACCACCTGTTTTTATCATATTTTTGATAGCAGCCGAAGAGAGTGTGATCTGAACTCCTTTTTTATCCTTGAAAGCATCATTGAAATGCTTCACTTGACGAGTTGTCAGTGGCAATTTATTTGCCCCGCCATTCATTTGATTAGGTTTCAACGTGATTGTGGTTCCACATTGTTTAGCGGATTTTGATTGCAATTTTTTTAACTGACCAGGTGTCAATGACACATTGATATTACTATATGACATTATACAAATACAGATTGATTCTAATGGAAAAATCCTTCGGATTTTCAATCAAAGATTTTCCACTGGTGCATCAATAAATCTCATTCGTCCACCAACACCTTCAAGTAGCATTGATTTATCACTGAGAATGACAGCAACCGCTCTATAATTAGCAACAGCACCAGGACGGGTTACACGGGCTCTGAAGTGTATATCAACGACAGATTGTCTTGTTAAATCAAGATGTTCCAGTGAAAAGTAATAAATCGGATAGAGGCTTTTGAAATCCCAGTGTGATATTTGCAAACCGGTATCCACATTTTGATCACGTGCCATAAATGACAACAGGTTATGATAGACACGTGCAATATGATTTTGACCGTAATCAAGTTGCACATCTTCAGATGGTTCCTGCTGTCCGTTTATTCTCAGCGAGACTTCATTAACACCTAACTGATCAAATATCATATGACTTCGTTCTTGATTACCAACTCGTATAGTATTCTGTAATGCAATAAATATATGACGTGGAGCTGAAACCCCTTGTTTTGATGCCAGGTGCCATGTGAATGTACCATCAACATTGTCTTCTTTAGTATCCGTAGTCACTGATAACCAACTCAATAACGACTTTCCTCCTTGGTCCATAAATGATAACAATTTTTCTTCTGCTGTGATTGATGGAGTTAACACTGGCATCCACAATGATAGTTTTGTTAAAACGACTTTACCATCAGGAACACCAGCATCACGCCATATTGCATCATTATCAGTACCCTTTCGTACAAGCGCTACTGTGTGTTTAGCTCCATAAATAACTTTTCGGACGTTTCTACAGAATCCGAATATATGATGCAGTGGAATTGCACATGAAAATCGTCGACGCTGCCCATGCAACATTGCTACGCGTGTTGCAAATCCTAGATTGTAAGTAGTAATAGTATTTATGACATCAAATTCAGCAGCTGGTCTTACATATCCGGCTGGTGCTGGATCAACTGCTGTAGCTCGTGTTGCCTTGACTCTAGAATACTGGTTGTGTTCAGGGTTATCAGTAATATCCTTTGCAAACATCATAGATGGACCCGCTGATCTTGTATAATCATCAGAATATCTTGCTAACCCTATGATTGTTGTAGCCACATCAACTTCACGGTCAATGGATTCAATTTCTTTTCCATCAATGAGATATCTAGCGCTTTCAAATAACGCCATGATACCGTTATTGACAAAACCAACTCGGGTAGTTTGGCTAATGTCATATGGAGGATCATTATGTGCAGCATTATTTGTTACAAGTTCTCCTTCTACTTCAATAAACGCTTCACAAGGCAAAAAGTATTTACTGGTATCATGAACTTGAAGTTCAATTCGTGATCGGAGATCGGGTTGTACTGCGTGATAAGAATAAAATTGAAAATCGCGTACAGAATCATCTTTACGCACTGGGGCATCCATATCAAATGCTAGATCAGATGACCTTTTGAACATTTTATTCTATTTATCAGAGTCTAAATCGGATTTTCCATTTC